>CAXKVI010000003.1:30584544-31122931 GCA_964058755.1 Campiglossa producta | reverse complement strand
CGCATCCCCGACCAAATTGACACTACAGTCTTGCGTCGGGAGAAACGTATTCATTATCCGCAGCACCGTGAGAATTCGGTCAGGCTCTGCAGGGATGGCGGGAATCCATGCCCTTGCCCTTGGCCGAGCCGGAATGTCCTTCCGGTCGACGACATCGATTTTTGCACCTTCGTAGACTTCACCCAGTCTCGCAGCTGCTACCTTGTACAGTGCAACAGTTCTTGCATAGTCGCACGCAACAATTTTAATCTGGCCCTGGGGCCAAACCGCATCCCTGACCGCCGCCGAACTACCAATAGACTCCAAATAAACGTCGATGACAGCGTTTCCGAGTGCACTCCGGACGTGCCGACACTGGTCCTTGGGAATGGCCAAACGGTCGTTGCCTTGGTCAAGAATGCCTATAAGGATCCTGTCCTTGGTTACATCAGCAAAGCTTGGTTTGCCCACTCCGGGAGTGTTTTGATGCCGTTTTTCCAGGTACGCAGTGGAACGGAGATGCCTCTTGGGAGTCCAAACCCGTAGCTTCCATCGCGGTCGCTCTTTCGCTGACAGCCCATTTACTGCTTCTCTTTCTTTTGGATGTCTGAGGTCAGGTCGTGCGAGCATTACCACAGGCGTTGAGAGACTGGTTTTCATACCAGCGGTTGATGGAAGTTCAGCATGGGCCGTTGTCCGCTTAGCTGCGTATGCAGCCGCACTGGTGCTGGCTCCTATCAAGTTACTCTAACTTGATAGAAATTTATAGGTTGTGGTTTCACTTGATCCAGCATAGCTCTCCTCTGCTGAGGAGTGACCGGAGTTGTTGATTGTTTAATGTTTTGTTTTTTTCATCTTGTTCGTACGACCCATCGCCGGACAAGGCCAGCTTAGGTTCAAGGAAGGTTAGGTTAGGTTCAAGTGGGTGCCGCAGAGGCACACTTAGGCCAGTTTTGAAAGGCCCGTTGTGATACCACCAATACAAGGAAAGTCAGTCCCGGGACCCAGCCATATGGAAAATCCCTGAGTAGTTGGGATTTTCCACATAGCAGAATCCCGGGACTGACACTCCTAAATCGACACCGTTACTCCTTCTCGAACCACTTAGATGACTTTATGAAGGCCATCAAGTCCTTTTTTTCCAGCTCCGCGATCTGGCGTAAGATATCCAGGAAGGGAACTCTCAAAAAGCGCGTTCTCGCGCTGCTTGAATCCGGTCAGTTGCAGATGAGGTGCTCCACTGTTTCCTCCTCCTCATCATCTTTGCAACTCCTGCATCATCGTCGGTAGGGCACACCTAGCATTTCTGCATGCCTACCAATGAGGCAGTGACCGGTTAATACCTCTATCAATATGCAGATTTCCCTCCTAGTTAGGGCATAAATGCGTCTAGACCTTTTAAGATCCAATTTTGGCCAGGTTTGTTTCGATATCCAACACTCTGGGGATTGCAGCCATCTTTCGTTGGCTTGACGGAGTGTGTGCTCCTTCAGCATTAGTTTGCATGTGGCAAACGGCATACCTAAGCGCTCTTTATCCTGAAGAACCTGCTTGGTCGTGCCCCGCCTGTCAAGCTCGTCTGCCTTACAGTTTCCCTCAATGTCCCTATGTCCCGGGACCCATATGAAGTTTACGCGGTTCTGTTGTGCCATCTCCTGAAGAGATCGACGACAGCTGAGCGTCAGTTCAGAGTTGAACGTGTATGAGCCAAGGGATTTGATGGCCGCTTGGCTATCGCTGAAAATAGCGATATCTTCTCAGATAACACGTTTGCTTAACCAGGTCGCGGCGTCCAGGATTGCCGAGACTTCCGCCTGGAAGACGCTACAATGATCAGGTAGTCTCAAGGTGAGCTCAAGGTCCAAATCCCTTGAATAAACGCCTCCTCCAACTCTGCCGTCCAACTTCGAGCCGTCGGTGTATATGGAAGTGCCACCATTTGTTTCTCCCAGTCTTCTCTGCTGGGAATGTTTATTTTGAAACAGCTATCCCCGACTGTAGTGGTCGCACAACGATCTGTGCTTAGAGGAAGAAAGCTGTAAGATTCCAAAATACTGGAGTGTCCAATAGTACCCGCACCCCAGCTGAACGTTTCCCTTAGGCCCAGAGCTGATACCGCCGCTGACCGAAACCCTTCCAGATGAAGTGGCAAAGTGCCCAGAATGACCTGGAGGGCTTCGTTGGGCGTTGTCCTTAGCGCACCGCTTATACAGATCATACTGGATCTATGGACTTTCCGCAACAGATTCAGGTATGTTGCCTTGCTAAGCGCAGGCCACCATACGACGACTCCATAGAGCATGATTGGTCGAATGACCGCAGTGTAGATCCAACTGCATACTTTAGGGCTGAGCCCCCAATGGCTCTTTTGCATGTGTAAAGAGCGATGCAAGCTTTCTTCCGGTGCTGAAGAACATTCTCCTTCCAATTCAATTTCCTGTCCAGAACTATGCCTAGAAACTTGGCTTTATCCGACAAGCCCAGACGCGTGCCATCTAGTTCTGGTAGGCTTAGTGGTGGTATTTTGTACCGGTTGGTATGGAGGACAAGTTCCACTTCCCCCGGGTTGATACTAAGTCCGCAGCGTGAGGACCACGACGAAACTTCTCGCAGTGCTACTTGCATCATGTCACACAGAGTTTGTGGGAACTTGCCTATGAATGCAATAGCTAATCGTCTGCGTATGCCACAATCTTCCCGCCCCCAGCTTGTGTCACGTAGCAACGAGTTGACTGCGCGGTTCCATAAAAGGGGGGAAAGGACACCACCCTGGGGCGTTCCCCTTGTGACATAGCGTGATAACTCAACCGTACCAAGTGAAGAAGCCGTTTTCCTTCCCCTTAGAAGTTGGTCAATTAAACCAGTTAGAGATCTATCCACGCCCAGTTTAGTTAGAGTGGAGTTGATAGCCTCCGGGCTTATATTGTTGAAAGCCCCCTCAATGTCTAGCAAGGCCACGAGACTGTAGTCCTTTTCACACAGCGATTTCTCAATGACAGATACTAGGCTGTGCAGAGCAGTTTCTGTTGATTTACCCTTGGTGTATGCATGCTGATAACTAGATATAAGGTTGCTCTCAATAATCGTTGAGAGGTAGTCGCTTAGTATCCTCTCAAAGGTTTTGAGTACAAAGGACGAGAGACTGATCGGTCTGTAGTCTTTTGTCTCGTAGTGGGATGCCTTCCCAGCCTTAGGGATAAACACTACCGTGGCGCTTCTCCAGGAGCCCGGAATGTGGTTGAGAGCCAGGCAGGCTGTGAAGAGAAATACCAGCCATTTAGCTGATGTCTCCAACGTGTTTATAAGTTGCGCGGGGATAATCCCGTCCGGCCCGGCAGCCTTATACGGTTCAAAGCTCTTAACTGCCCAACTTACCCTTTCCTCAGTGATGGGTACATTTACTGCCAGGTTTGTTGCAGGTGCTAGTGGTGCGTCATGCAGATTCCCGGAAAATGTGTATTCAAGAGCAGCTCAAGGGTTTCCTCTTCCGAGCTGGTCCAGGATCCGTCAGGTTTTCGCAAATAGCTGATGGCTGTTTGACTTTTCGAGAGGACTCGTCTAAAGGCCTGTTTACATTGTTCAATTTTGGAATCAATTTTCGTCGCATGTGCCGTTGATTCCTAATTAAGTTGACCACCCGTTTACATTAATCAATTTTTTTGAAAACTATTTGACGGTTGTTTATGTCATTAAAAAAATTTAATGAAAATAGAAAAAATTCTATTTTTTTTTTTTTTTTTTTTTTACAACAACGGCATTATAACACCACCCTGAAGGGCCAACATGTTTGCGCTATATGTGGTTCTTCTCCTCACGACACTAACCATTTATTCACTTGCTCCTCGAAGCATACTCTTAACACCATTCCCACTCTGCCCTAACGATATTGAAACTGTTTATTTCCTTGGAATTCTATTAAAAGGTGTCAATTCAGGGGCAATAAGCTTTACTTCTAGGTAGGGCAACATTTCGTTACAACAACAACAACAACGTAATAGAGATCTTATCGGACATCCTAGCTAGGAAATGCTTTACGAATAAAATCCAACAACGTACGGAGCGTTCGAAAGGAGCGAATAGGGACTCCGTCCAAACTATCTTGAAGGAATCCTAATTGAAGCGTCTACGGATTTGAAAAGAGGAGTCAGCAGGAAGTGTTTCTTGAAGGAACACTTTTTTCATCTGATAAACGCACCTTTCAAGAGTCCTAAATAGGTAGGTATACCTTATAAGCGCACCGCGCAGCGAGTCCGAACGGAGCGCCTTGTGGACTCTTCTAGTTGGATGGGATGGGTGTTGGTAATGATCAAGAAAAAAGGTCTAGGCGAATTCATGCCAATTATAATTGCTACAATTTTATTGATGAAAAATTTTGAGAAAAATATGTTACGGTCATGTTACGGCTACCCAGCACTGTCACAAGCAAAATACGCGATCTGGCAACCCCACTTCAGAACACTTCCTTCAAACGTCATGCCACGTCAGCAATCAAACGTCACAATTTGAAACGTAGCTAACTTCGCTAATTCCGGTTTCCGGCCTTTTCAACACCAACAGCAGCAGAGAGCAGAAGCAGCAACCAGCAACCGGTAAAAATAAAAATTTTTTTTTTGTTAAAGTCCTATGCATCCATAAGTGGATGCAATCTGGACAAATAAGTGTGTGATCACTCCACCGGGGAGTGCGCCAGGAACATACGTTCCCCAATATTTGGGCCCCATCACAAATCCTGTCCTTGGGGGAAGACACCTGCAAGGACTACGGTCGTCGGAACAGGAATTTTTGTGGGTAAGTTGTCTAAGAGGGAAATTCGGGTAAAACTAGGGCAAATAATTCTCTTTGTGTGTAGGAACGCGAATCCCCAAGCAGTGCCACTCAGCTGGTGCACGCAGGATCACCAACACCGAAGTGACCAAACTTTTCCAGTACCGCCACTGGTGGCACACACACGTGCGACTGAAGCACGCTAACCGGTTTGCTGTTGCCACAACCGGCGCAAGTCGCAGAGAATTGTACCACTGGTACCTGATACCACCCAAGCACAGTAATTTTAGTGAAGGCGGGGAGAGAACAACCGCAGTACAAGCCAAAAACCGGGAGCAGCTCGGGACACATGGCCAAAAGCCACCACCAGCCGCGGTCTGCCACAGGTACTCAATACCGCCGACAACAAAGCACCCATCAAGTGGAGTGCCACCACCACCACCAACAACAACCATCACAACAACAACAACTACAACTACAACAACCAGCGCCATCACCACAATCACCACAACAAGGGAGCAGATCAAGGCCAGGTTTTTAGTTATAAGTGTAGTGAGTAGTGGTTAATTAGTTAAGGAATTCAGACCGGAGCCGGGACGGCCGGCCAGGACCACTTATGTCGTGACCCCTTCAGGGTAGTGTAGTAAGACCCCTGCGCACTCGATAAGTGGCGCAATTCAAACGTTTTTTTGTTCAAGCTCAGCTCAAAGGCTTAAAAGAAAAAAAAATTTATTAAAGGGAAAATTCATATTGTATGGAGTAATTATTATGTATGCAAGAGACATGCGCTGTTAGGTCCCAAGTCGACGGCCTCCCTTACCCCATGATCGGCGAAAAATTAAGCCGTACATAAGGGCATGAACTAAGTTGCACTCGTAGTAGGTCCCTTTCCACCACCCTTATAACAAGACGTCTTGTAGGCCAGGGCGGGGTAGGAAGTTACCAATTTGTTTTTTTTTTTTATATCCGGAGGGGGGTAACCGAAGCCTTCCGCTTGTGTGGCCATATAGTAAGTCATAAATTTTCATTTGGGTTTTTTCATTCATTTTTATAGGCTGATTTAAGCCAACTTAACTTTGTAAAATTTTTTTTGACGCTTGAAGGGCGTGCATGGGGGTGTAAGTGGGTCGGACTGAGTTAAGTGGGAGTCGATATTTCCACCCCTATAAGTGGGCTCACCGAGTCTCAGCCCCGACTCTCTCCTGCATGCACACCCTTGGATAGTCGACAACCCACACATACATATACGCGTATGGTATATGAAATCTAATTGCGGTTGGCAAACACCCACATATATATATTTATGACTTAGTCAAATTCATGAGTTTAGTTTAAGACGCTAGCATTACTGTTGTAAGTCCACATGAGGATTGTTAAGCGGGCTACTCACCTGCCAAGAAATACCTCAAGAAAAAAACGAGCATATATTTCTTGTGCCTGGTCAAGAAATTTTGACGTTTACCAAATTTTCCATTTTATTGCAATTTACGGTTTTTAAAATTTATAAAACTTGTGTCGCGAAATATGTACTCACCTTTGCTGTGAATCTGCACGTTTACCTCAAGAAATATATACGAGCATATTTATTTCTTGAGGTAAACCGGCGTTGCCAACTATCGAAAAGTGTGGTATTTTTTCATATGAGCTGAGTATTGGCTCAAGAAAATTTGACGTATGAAAACGTTTCTTGACCATTTCTTGAGCGTTTTTTTATATGGAGTTTGACATTTCTTGGCAGGTGAGTAGCCCGCTTTAATGTTTAAGAAAGCTCACGAAGAGCATATAAAGACCAAAATGTCAGGTCGCTGATTTATTTTGTTTATTAATTCTTTTTTATACATAAATAAGGGCCAAAGTGTTGGGTCCCAGACTTGAATTTTGAAGGCGTAACGCCCACTTCTCATAGTAATTGTTATCATAGTTGTATAGTAACACACACTTACACGTAGTACCATGTACGCAAACATACATACACATTTCGATATTTTAGATTAATAAATAATATGCCTTGTTAATTTTCATTATAAACGAGCGATTCTTTCTTTCAGATGTGGTGTGGACAGACGGACCGGACGATGACAGGGAGGGGGAAAGTGTAAAGGGGGTACAAGGGGGTTTTGATATTGGGGTCGACATAAAACATTTGCCACGGTCGACCATGGTAGGGTGGGTTTAGAGTGGCCGGCCATAACAACACCTATGGCCGAGGGGCGGGAAACCTAGAGGGCGTGCGGGCCGAGTGCCCAATGCGCAATCACGAGCCAGGTATGATTTTTTTTCTTGTATGGTGCGGTGGGTATGCCTCGGGGTCAAAGATCCACCCCACAGTCCGGCGAGCTAGTTCGCGCAGTAGGCAACCATACCTGCAAGACTCCCGGGGCATGCAACATGGGGTTGACGAGTCGCATGAGTTTTTATTTTGAGATCAACCGGCAACCAGCTCGTAACAAAAATGGCGCCCAACGTGGGGCCCCACAGCCTAGTGGAGCCTTGGTGAGTATATGTATTTTTTTCGGACACGCAATGGGGGTACGCTCGCACCTTTGGGGTTTTTATAACATTTTGACTTTCGGGGGTTCGGGTGTTTTCATATTTTCATATAAATTTCAAATTTTCCTAACTTTTTCAATTTTACATTTTGGGCATCAGCAACTTGACTTGGCTGCGTATAGTCAATCAAAAGTGTTGATGTAGGGGGGTATGGGGAGTTGGGATTAAGTGGCCTGTCAACTTGTTTTGGTGAGGGTCAAGCTGGACAATAGTGGCAGTGCTCTGAACCCACCCATCAGGAATCAGGTCCGCGGGTATCTCATCTTGCTAAGTGAATGGGCGGGTGATAGTGTTCGGGGAGGGATTTCGATTGGGGGGGCGTGAGCTGTCTAGGTAGCTTAGTTGGCTAGGTTAACGCCAGCTAATAGTACCTACAGCTGTTGGGGGAATGTATTAAAGGGGGGAGGACCGACACACATCTGAAAAGAAAGACACTATTATTTTATTATTATTTTGATTTTTCAATTTTTATTTACCCTTTCATTTTCGTTTATTACCACGTATATTTCATTTATCCTGGTTTGTTTTCGCCTTCTTGGAGAGGCGACTCATGTGAAAACTGTATACCCTTTTGATTTCGGTTTTTTTTTCTCAACAACATGTTGCAACTTGACTAGCGGCTTCGATTGGCTGTTAGTAATATTTGCATTCCTGATCGGCGTTATCCTTTGGCGATCCGAGGCTAAGGTATCGTTCTACTAGACAAGTTTTTGGGTACAGAAGCGCACCAGTATCTCGTGGATAAACGCGACCGTTAATTATTGTGGGAATTGGTTTGGTTGGATTTTGGGCCTGGGGGAAAAATTTTTTTTGTGCATCATAACCGGCGTGGTCATTGTCATCGTAGTTAACACAGCGCCTACAGAGCTATCGAATCCCAACAGCATCGCCGAACCGCAACAGTACCGCGGGGTTAAGTATAACCTCGAAATCGGGTTTCAGTCCCAAATTTTGGTTCACCTTCTTTCTTTTGGTTATTGTATTTTCTTGGGTTACCACCAGCACGCGTAATAGTAAGCGCGCTTTGAGTCTAAGGAAGATTAGCGATATCGTGTTATATGGCGGATCTGGTTAAACGTAAAGGGCTTAGGAGCGAGAAGAGGAACGGGCGCGAAGAAGAGGACATGGACAAAAAGGAAGGTGATGATAACGACCAGCAGGGCGGTGAAGAAAACGACGCACATGATAACAAGGACGCACACGACGACGAGCAGCGTGAGGAAAGGAACGAGAAAATTGTCGACGATGGGGGAGCGCGCGGGGGAGTGGCCGGTATGAGTAGTGCTGGGGTAGCGCCAACCAATGGGTTAGGCGAGGATTTTATGGAAAAATTCGAGCTAATGTTCGTGCAACACCAGCTAGAGGTGAGCCGCTCTACCACCGACGCGGTCAAAGGTTTGGTGCAGACGCTGAAGAGGGAGATCAATGGTCTGGCGGGGCGACTCTCACACTTGGAAGAGGCAGGCGCGCGCGTGCGCCCAGATCCATCGCGCGACGATTGGTTGTTGGACGCGGAAACTCTGGTGAGAAACCCAACCACTAACTCGGCAGAGATAGGGAGTGAGCGTGGACCAGGCGAGAATCGACGATTAGTTCTTCCAGGCACGGAGCCCAGGGGCGGCGCTGCGAGCGCGCGGTACGAAAGGGGCGCGTCAAAAGCGATACGCGATTGGCATCTGAAATTTGATGGGGGGGCTAAGGCGATTCCCATAGAGCGCTTCTTGTTCCGCGTTGATACCCTGCGAAAAAAGCACAACATATCGTCGCAGGACATGTATGCAAACTTCCACTTACTGCTCGAGGGTCAAGCGCAGGAGTGGGTGCGACGGGCGCTTGCATAGCATGATTTGCTATAAATGCAACCAACCAAGCAGACAGCTGTGCGAAGAGTGTAAACCGAAAAACCTGGAGAGCGGCGGGAAACCCGGGGAGCCTTGCCAACCTCGTCAGACCCCGGAGAAGTAACAACAACCACCAGTTTACACAAGTCCGATCACGACGATCAGGGAAAAACCAATTTAGACAAAACAATACCAATTTTAACAGATAGTAAAGCGAAACCAGCGCGCGGTCCAAGTCCATATCTAACGTTACAGGAGAGGCAAGCGCGCTATGAAGCAGCGCGGAAAAGGATTTTTGGCACAACAGTCATTGGTATGGCGTAGAAGTCATTGGTACGGACAGCAGCGCAACAGAACGCGGAGCAAGCAGGACGTGGCGGAAGATAGTGGAGCTGCGCAAGAGCACGCGCGCGAGGCGAAGCGAGGCGCGGTCGATAGAGGAGACGGCTATTCGGGACGCCATTGACAAGCGTTCATATACACAAGTTGACATCGAAGGGGTTCGCATACAGGGTTTATTAGATAGCGGGGCGTCGATCAGTTGCCTGGGGTCAGTGGCGCGCGTTTGGGAAGAAAAGATGGGGGACAAAAAAATAAACAAATAAACTTTTGCTGGAAAATAATATATTGACCTTTGAATTTTTTTTTGTGCCTATCAATATCTACCGCACTATGTAAGCCCCGCCCAGTTGTTTTGGTGAACAAATTCCCACGCACAAACAAATGAGTGTTAGTGGCACTTGACCTGTCGAAAGCTTTTGACACAGTCAACCATGCCACTCTCATACAAGATCTCTTTGAAACACAGATACCTGATGGGTTAAAGAGATGGACCGCTAATTATTTGAATGGTCGGCAGGCGTCGGTTAACTTTAGAAACGCAACATCAAAAACTAGACGTATTAGACAGGGGGTGCCACAGGGTGGTGTCCTATCCCCGACACTGTTTAACTTCTATCTATCGAAGATGCCCCCACCACCAGATGGCATTACCGTCGTTTCATATGCCAACGACTGTACAATAATGGCGACGGGGAAGGGCCCCTATGCTGATGAACTCAAAGGTACGTGGTCGCAACAAGATCCTCAAGTCACTTGCCGGCAGTACTTGGGGAAAAGACAAAGAAACGTTGCTGACTACATATAAGGCCATTGGCCGACCAGTCTTTGACTATGCTGCACCCATATGGTCGCCTAATGTACATAACACCAACTGGACGAAGTTACAAGTCTGCCAAAATACTGCCATCAGAACTGCTACGGGATGTCTCCTCATGTCTTCCGAGTCTCACCTCCATCAGGAGGCAAAACTGCTCAATGTAAAAGAGCATGTGGAAATGCTGAGCAGGCAATTCCTTCTGAACTGCCACAAGCCAGCACATCCAAACCGTCATCTTTTGGACATAGATCCGCCCGAGAGACATAAGGAAACATCTCCGTAAGCATTATGATGAGATCCGGCATCATATTACCTTGCCGTTTGATCTGCAGAATCATAAGCGGGCTCTAACCGACATCCACACCGAGTCGGTAGACACTTGTGTCGGACCTCTACCTGTGAATCCCGTTCTGAACAGTCCTCCACCGGATATTGCTGAAGAAGAACGCACCTTACCAAGGGAGACAAGAGTCACCTTGGCACAGCTTAGGTCTGGATATAGTGTAAGGTTAAACTCCTACTTATCCAGACTTCATGATACAATCTCAAACACATGCCCTGCATGTGGTAGGACCCCCCATGATACTCTACATCTCTTCAATTGTTCATCTGAACCTGCTCTTCTAACCCCTCTGGACAAACCCTGTTGAAACTGCACGTTTCCTTGGACTCCCCTTAGAAGAGCTTGATGAAGATCTTCGGAATGATCATACACTCTAGACAGGGCAATGCATTGTTAACAACAACAGAAGGAAATATTTCCGATTTGTACGAAATTTTGATTTTTACGGATCTTTTTTATGGGAAATATGACGTTTTAGTAGTTTCTATTGAGTACATCATGTGTAATGTTGTCTGAACCACCAGATTGCATCAAAACACTTAAAAAGTGAAAAATGGAAATAAGGCGTTTTGTTTGTTCAGTCCTCATTTATTAAAATATCAAAAGTCCTTCCGTATTGCAATTACATAAAATGTATAGGTGTGTTAATAATTATTTATAACTTAACACGCATGTATAAGTATTTGTATTATCTATTTTTTTTTTAACATATACATTAATGTGACGTGTGGCAACCCTTATCGAACAATAGTCCACGGAATGACAGGAGAGCCAGTAGCGACAGTGAGAAACCGGTCGTAAAGCTGTTAAGTCGTGCCATCGCAATTTATTTCACTAAACCACGTTTTGTAATATGTAAAATTCCAATATTTAAATTACTTTGAATTTAACCAATATTATTATTTAATACTTGAATTCTTTCAATAAACATCATTTGAATATTAAAACTCATCAAAGTTTTTACATGGGGGCTCAACCTACGAACGAATAATTTATTATAAAATGAATCAGCGCAATAATGTTCGAGAATGGTAGGTACCAGAAGTAATCAAAAAGCAGCAAATAATCAGTTGGAAGTCGCAGAAAATCAGTTACAAGTCGAAGAAAATCAGTTGCAAGTCGAGGATAGTACAAAGAAGTCGAAAGAAGCAAAAGAAGTCGAAGAAAAAGCGCGCCAAGGTGAGTCAAAGTCGAATGAAGTAGCAGAGATATCATTAGAAGAGGAACAAAAAGAAGGTAGTCAAGAAGAAGCGCGCAAAAATCAAGGGGAAGTTGAAAAGAGTGATTCGAAGTCGAAAAATTTGTTAGAAAGGAAAGAGGTCAAAAGCACTGCAGCAGAGAACAAAAAACGGGAAATTGTGCTGAAGTCGACAGAAACGGTGGAAGACATGGAAGCCGATAAAAAGACAGAACCAGGTATTGCCAATTCGAGTGATTTGCTCGAACTGCTCAAAGTTCTCGAGTCGAATAAGAGTGTATCAGTGGAACACTTTGCGAAGATTATACCCGACTACGACGGCGTAACAACACCAATAAGAATATGGCTGGAGAATTTCAACGAAAATGCCGACGCGTATGAATTGACGGCGAAGCAGAAATACGTAAATGCACGAAACAAGATGAAAGGCACGGCAAAACTGTTTCTAGAAACAGTCAGTGTGTCAAACTACGAATCTCTATGTAAAGCACTAATCGAAGAGTTCGACGTGAAACTCAGTAGCGCAGCAGTACATCAAAAGCTTAGGCAGAGACAAAAGAAAAACGAAGAGAATTTTCACGAGTACGTACTGCAAATGAGGAAGCTGGCTGCTTTGGGCTCAGTTGAAGACGAAGCTGTTATACGATACATCGTGGATGGTCTTAAGGTACGTGATGATTTGAAATATCCATTATACAGCGCTAAAACTTTTAAAGAGTTAAGAGATCGCTTTGAAGTTATAGAGCGCGTGAGTAGCAACCAAAAAGGCAGCACGCAACAAAAGCACAACTACACGAAGCCAGCGCCAAAGGGCAAAGACGGAGGCAGCGAAGCTCGCGCAATACAAAAGCAGCACTGTTTTAACTGCGGGTCAACTGCACACGTACGTTCGCAGTGCGAAGCAGAGACGAAGTGTTTCAAGTGCAATGGTAGTGGGCACATTGCAAAAAATTGCGAACGAGCGAACGAAAAGCATACAGTGAGTTTAGTAGAGAATGATAAAAGAAATAAGAGAATGCAAATAAATGATAAATACTTTTCGTGCTTGATTGACACTGGTGCAGACGTATCACTGATGCAGCAAAGAGTGTATGAAAATAATTTTAAGAATCACAAACTAAAAAAAAGTTGCGCACAATTATACGGCTTAGGCAATATGCCAATTACTGCGAAAGGTGCTTTCGAAGCAGAAGTTGTTGTTGACAAAATAAAAGCTCAGCACACATTTCTTTTAGTAGCTGACACCAAAATGAACTGTGAAGTGATTGTAGGCTACGACTTTATTCGCCAATTTCGATTAGAATTCAATTCGAATGGTTATTTTTTTTCTAATAAGACCGATGAAAAGCAGGAAGAATTGTTTAATTGGGTATACAGCGTGACAGAATCAGCGCATGAAATTGATGTATCACCAAAGTATAAGGAAGCTGTAACGAAATTAAAAAATGAATACAATCCTGTAGCTAGCACTGTTGAACACCCTATTCAGATGAAAATAATACCGAAGGGAAATTTACTTAATTTCAATGAAAGTCCAACGCGATTGTCGGCAGCAGAGCGTGCAGTTGTAAAGAACCAGGTAGATGAATGGTTGGCGCAGGGTATCATACGTGAATCAACTGCAAACATAGCAAGCAAAGTCGTGTTAGCAAAAAAGAAGGACGGTAGCTATCGCGTTTGCATTGATTATAGAAAATTAAACTCTGGTGTCTTAAAAGATCGTTTTCCCGTACCAGTCATTGAAGAGGTCTTAGAAAAATTACAGGCGGCAAGATTCTTTTCAGTCATGGACCTGAAAAATGGGTTTTTTCACGTCCCGGTAGAAGAGAGCAGCCGAAAGTACACGGCTTTTATTACAAAAGAAGGCTTGTATGAATTTACAAAAGCTCCGTTTGGCTTCTGTAACTCGCCCGCAGTGTTTGTGCGGTACATTATGTTCATTTTTCAGCAGCTTATAAACGAGGGCATAATGGAATTATATGTCGACGACATAATAGTTTTTGGTCAGACAAGCGATGAATGCCTTAAAAATGTGCAAAGAGTATTACGCAAAGCTGAATCGTATGGCTTGCAAATAAAATGGTCTAAGTGCAAATTTTTAAAAGAAAAAATCACATTCTTAGGGCACGAAATACAGAATGGAAACATATGGCCTGGAAAAGATAAAGTTAAAGCCGTACAAAATTTCCCAATGCCGAAGAATGTTAGAGGTATTCAAGCTTTTTTAGGCTTGACCGGCTATTTCAGAAAATTTATTCAAAATTATGCCATTACTGCTAGGCCGCTAACACAGTTGTTGAAAAAAGATGCAGTATTTGAGATAGGGCCAGAAGAACAGCAGGCAGTACGCCAATTAAAGGCTGCGCTCACCCAAGAGCCCGTTTTAAAAATTTTTAAGCAAAATGAGAAAACCCAATTGCATGTAGACGCATCTAAGTACGGCTTTGGTGCAACTTTGGTTCAGTTGCATGAGGGTAAATGGCACCCGGTATTTTACTGGAGCCGAAAGACTTCGGCACAAGAAGAGAAGCTTCACAGCTATTTTTTGGAAGTGAAGGCCGCTTACTTAGCGACGAAACGTCTCCGTCATTACTTGATGGGTATTCAGTTTGATTTAATAACAGATTGTTCAGCATTTAAACAGACAGCTTCCAAAAAAGACGTGCCGCGGGAAGTAGTGCAATGGCTCATGCATTTGCAAGATTTTAACTTCAGAATCGAACATCGCTCAGCAGAGAGGATGAAGCACGTCGACAGCTTAAGCCGCTATCCGGTTATGGTAATCGAGTCGCAGCTAAAAACGCAGATTAGTAAAGCGCAACATGACGACGAATATTTAAAAGCAATTACAGCTGTTCTAGAAAGTAAGCCTTACGCGGACTTTGTTTTGAAAAACGGAGTTTTATTCAAACAAACCAATGGCCAAGAGTTGTTAGTGGTCCCGCGAAGTATGGAAAAAGATATTATTAGAAAGATTCACAATTTTGGTCACGTCGGCACACAAAAAACTATTCACGCTGTTCAACAAGATTTTTTCATACCGCATCTCGAAAAAAAAGTAGCGCAGCATATTGCTAATTGCGTCGAGTGTATTGTGCATAACAGAAAGATGGGAAAGCAAGAGGAGTTCTTGCATTGTATCGACAAGGGAGACTCGCCACTTTCCACGCTACACATTGACCATTTGGGTATTTTAGATGCTACTGCGAAGAACTATAAGTATATTTTTGCTATGGTTGACGGATTCTCCAAATTTGTTTGGCTGTTTACGACCAAAACAACAGATGCTCAAGAGGCGGTAAAGCACCTACGAACGTGGGTCACGACATTTGGAAATCCGCAACGCATCATTAGCGATAAGGGTGCAGCATTCGTATCAAATCTCTTTAAAGATTTTTGCAATGAGAATAAAATTGAGCATATCACAATAACCACGGGAGTTCCTAGAGGCAATGGCCAAATAGAGCGTAGTAACAGAGTAATTATTTCAATGCTATCGAAACTGTCAGCGAACGATCCAGCTAAATGGTATAATTATACGTCGATAGTACAAAAGGCAATGAATGCGCACGTGCACTCCTCGACAAAATTTACTCCATACGAGATTATGTTTGGCGTCAAAATGAGAAGTGAAATGTCTACCGACATAGTGAAGCTAATAGAAGAAGAAGTAGCGGTTGCATTTCAGGATGATCGTAGTGCACTCAGAGAGGAAGCCAGGGTCAACATCAAAAATGCTCAAGAAGCCTATAAAAGAAACTTCGACAAAAGACGTAAAAGTAGCCACGGATATAAAAAATCAGATCTCGTAGCAATAAAAGTTACCCAGTTTCCCAAATTCAAACTAGCTAAAAAGTTCATCGGACCTTACAGCGTAGTCGAAGATAAAGGCAATGGGAGGTATATTGTTGAAAAAGCAGCTGACTTCATTGGGCCACGTCGTACTTCCACCAGCGCCGATAATATGAAACTTTGGGCACATTACGCAGTCGACGACGAGATGTCATCTGGGACAGATGACGAACAGGATGACCGAATGTGACGTGTGGCAACCCTTATCGAACAATAGTCCACGGAATGACAGGAGAGCCAGTAGCGACAGTGAGAAACCGGTCGTAAAGCTGTTAAGTCGTGCCATCGCAATTTATTTCACTAAACCACGTTTTGTAATATGTAAAATTCCAATATTTAAATTACTTTGAATTTAACCAATATTATTATTTAATACTTGAATTCTTTCAATAAACATCATTTGAATATTAAAACTCATCAAAGTTTTTACATTAATACATATACATTTAAACATATGCTATTAATTAAAAATACGATCAAATATTAAAAAAAAGGGTGAGAGGGTGGTTACAGGGGTTAAGGAGTATGTGGCATTGCGCAACTGATAAGTAGGTTCACTAGCATTGTTGTATATTGTGACGAATTCGATGATTCCTCGACTATTTTCCCCGAGTTCGATCACTGTACGTTAAATAAAACACTCAGATTCTGCGTAATAAATAGTACGCTTTATTTACTACTAAAAACCGTAGTACAATATCGCGGGTTAATTCACTGTTTAGTACTTCACTGTACAACACTTCAAAATAAACTGATTGAAGTGCGTTGTCTTGGCGCGGTTTATATACCCTAGCAGACAGCAGCTTCATAACCTAGAAACGTCTACACACCTCTGGGCTATTCGCGCAACAGTGCTCTCGAAACATTTATCTATCGTCATCTCCTCTTTGTGTCCCATTCGCACTCTCTCGCTCTCGCGTCATGTACCTAAACAACTGTAGTTGTGGTAGTGACGCTAGTGGTGGAAATACGCTAGAGTTGGGAGATGAGCGATTCTTGAGAACATTCGCCACACTGCCCTCCACCTAAGTCTGATCGTCCCGATCAGACACATTTCCCGATCCAAACGTTGCTAGCCTCTCCAGGTGAACCACCTTCATTTTGTTTCGTGGTCTTCCAACAGTTTGTATGCGGTAGACAACATCATTTATTTTATTACTTTATATGGGCCTTCCCAGTTACATTGCAGTTTTGGGGACAAAACTTTCTTTCGTTGTGGGTTGTATAACAGCACTAAATCTCCTTCTTTAAACCCTTCCGAGTTGAATGCTTTGTCGTATCTGGCTTTCATCTTATCACTCATGATCTTCGTCCGTTGTCTTACAACGTCGTGTATTTCTCTCATTTCTTCTTCCAAAATGCTAGTGGATTTCCTGGCATTTATTCCTTCATCAGCATTTATTCCAAACTTCAAGTCAGCTGGCAACCGAAGATCATTCCCAAAAATTACTTTTGCCGGAGTCTGACCCGTTGTTTCATGCATTGCCGAGCGATATGCCATCAGGAGCAAGGAGATGTGCGTGTCCCAATCTTCCTGGAACTTATTCACTACTTTCCTCATGTGCTCTTCTAAGGTTCGATTGAAACGTTCCACCATGCCATCTGACTGAGGATGCAGTGCAGTTGTTCGAGTTTTCCGAATACCCAATGTCTTGCACATTTCTTGGAATACGACTGATTCGAAATTCCTGCCTTGGTCAGAATGTAACTCCATCGGTACACCAAACCTCGCTATCCAATTGTTAGTGAACACCCCTGCAAGGGTTTCTGCCTCTTGATTTGGAATCGGGTAAACTTCTGGCCATTTGCTGAAATAGTCCATAACAACTAATACGTACTTGTTCCCGAGTTTGCTGGTAGGAAATGGACCAGCTACATCCATGGCAATCCTCTCAAACGGTGCACCTGTGTTGTACTGTTTCATCTGTCCATGGCTTCTCGACTTCGGACCCTTTGCTTTGATGCACACCTCACAGTTGGCAATCCACTCCGCGATCGACTGCCGGCAACCAACCCAATAGAATCTCTGCTTGACTTTCTCCAACGTTTTCGTGACTCCGAGATGACCTCCACTTGGACCATTATGTAGCTCATTCAAAACATCAGAGATTTTCTTCCTTGGGAAAACTACCAGCTTCCGAGCGCATTGACCATCTTCGCTTTCCCATACTCTATGTGTTAAGATCTAATCTCAATTAACTTTATGATTTGATTCACACTTAAATTCTAGTATGTATGTGCCATAATATATATCGATAAGTTACGATAACAAATTTAAATTGTCATAATATCGATGTAAGATTATGAGCATTGACATTATATAAATAAAAAAACAACAATTATTATACTTTTCCACGAAACTTCCGCTCGTAGCGTGTTTTTATATATTTTATTAAAATCGCATTTTATATCTGGAAATAGTTCATCAAACGCCAATCATCTTGTGAACTAAAAACGCTTAGTTTGCCTACAAACCAAAGGAGGCCCCGGCGAGATAGCTATTTTCAACATTATTTTGCGAACATGTCGGACACTGAGGTATTCAAGCTTTTTTAGGCTTGACCGGCTATTTCAGAAAATTTATTCAAAATTATGCCATTACTGCTAGGCCGCTAACACAGTTGTTGAAAAAAGATGCAGTATTTGAGATAGGGCCAGAAGAACAGCAGGCAGTACGCCAATTAAAGGCTGCGCTCACCCAAGAGCCCGTTTTAAAAATTTTTAAGCAAAATGAGAAACCCAATTGCATGTAGACGCATCTAAGTACGGCTTTGGTGCAACTTTGGTTCAGTTGCATGAGGGTAAATGGCACCCGGTATTTTACTGGAGCCGAAAGACTTCGGCACAAGAAGAGAAGCTTCACAGCTATTTTTTGGAAGTGAAGGCCGCTTACTTAGCGACGAAACGTCTCCGTCATTACTTGATGGGTATTCAGTTTGATTTAATAACAGATTGTTCAGCATTTAAACAGACAGCTTCCAAAAAAGACGTGCCGCGGGAAGTAGTGCAATGGCTCATGCATTTGCAAGATTTTAACTTCAGAATCGAACATCGCTCAGCAGAGAGGATGAAGCACGTCGACAGCTTAAGCCGCTATCCGGTTATGGTAATCGAGTCGCAGCTAAAAACGCAGATTAGTAAAGCGCAACATGACGACGAATATTTAAAAGCAATTACAGCTGTTCTAGAAAGTAAGCCTTACGCGGACTTTGTTTTGAAAAACGGAGTTTTATTCAAACAAACCAATGGCCAAGAGTTGTTAGTGGTCCCGCGAAGTATGGAAAAAGATATTATTAGAAAGATTCACAATTTTGGTCACGTCGGCACACAAAAAACTATTCACGCTGTTCAACAAGATTTTTTCATACCGCATCTCGAAAAAAAAGTAGCGCAGCATATTGCTAATTGCGTCGAGTGTATTGTGCATAACAGAAAGATGGGAAAGCAAGAGGAGTTCTTGCATTGTATCGACAAGGGAGACTCGCCACTTTCCACGCTACACATTGACCATTTGGGTATTTTAGATGCTACTGCGAAGAACTATAAGTATATTTTTGCTATGGTTGACGGATTCTCCAAATTTGTTTGGCTGTTTACGACCAAAACAACAGATGCTCAAGAGGCGGTAAAGCACCTACGAACGTGGGTCACGACATTTGGAAATCCGCAACGCATCATTAGCGATAAGGGTGCAGCATTCGTATCAAATCTCTTTAAAGATTTTTGCAATGAGAATAAAATTGAGCATATCACAATAACCACGGGAGTTCCTAGAGGCAATGGCCAAATAGAGCGTAGTAACAGAGTAATTATTTCAATGCTATCGAAACTGTCAGCGAACGATCCAGCTAAATGGTATAATTATACGTCGATAGTACAAAAGGCAATGAAGGCGCACGTGCACTCCTCGACAAAATTTACTCCATACGAGATTATGTTTGGCGTCAAAATGAGAAGTGAAATGTCTACCGACATAGTGAAGCTAATAGAAGAAGAAGTAGCGGTTGCATTTCAGGATGATCGTAGTGCACTCAGAGAGGAAGCCAGGGTCAACATCAAAAATGCTCAAGAAGCCTATAAAAGAAACTTCGACAAAAGACGTAAAAGTAGCCACGGATATAAAAAATCAGATCTCGTAGCAATAAAAGTTACCCAGTTTCCCAAATTCAAACTAGCTAAAAAGTTCATCGGACCTTACAGCGTAGTCGAAGATAAAGGCAATGGGAGGTATATTGTTGAAAAAGCAGCTGACTTCATTGGGCCACGTCGTACTTCCACCAGCGCCGATAATATGAAACTTTGGGCACATTACGCAGTCGACGACGAGATGTCATCTGGGACAGATGACGAACAGGATGACCGAATGTGACGTGTGGCAACCCTTATCGAACAATAGTCCACGGAATGACAGGAGAGCCAGTAGCGACAGTGAGAAACCGGTCGTAAAGCTGTTAAGTCGTGCCATCGCAATTTATTTCACTAAACCACGTTTTGTAATATGTAAAATTCCAATATTTAAATTACTTTGAATTTAACCAATATTATTATTTAATACTTGAATTCTTTCAATAAACATCATTTGAATATTAAAACTCATCAAAGTTTTTACATTAATACATATACATTTAAACATATGCTATTAATTAAAAATACGATCAAATATTAAAAAAAAGGGTGAGAGGGTGGTTACAGGGGTTAAGGAGTATGTGGCATTGCGCAACTGATAAGTAGGTTCACTAGCATTGTTGTATATTGTGACGAATTCGATGATTCCTCGACTATTTTCCCCGAGTTCGATCACTGTACGTTAAATAAAACACTCAGATTCTGCGTAATAAATAGTACGCTTTATTTACTACTAAAAACCGTAGTACAATATCGCGGGTTAATTCACTGTTTAGTACTTCACTGTACAACACTTCAAAATAAACTGATTGAAGTGCGTTGTCTTGGCGCGGTTTATATACCCTAGCAGACAGCAGCTTCATAACCTAGAAACGTCTACACACCTCTGGGCTATTCGCGCAACAGTGCTCTCGAAACATTTATCTATCGTCATCTCCTCTTTGTGTCCCATTCGCACTCTCTCGCTCTCGCGTCATGTACCTAAACAACTGTAGTTGTGGTAGTGACGCTAGTGGTGGAAATACGCTAGAGTTGGGAGATGAGCGATTCTTGAGAACATTCGCCACACTGCCCTCCACCTAAGTCTGATCGTCCCGATCAGACACATTTCCCGATCCAAACGTTGCTAGCCTCTCCAGGTGAACCACCTTCATTTTGTTTCGTGGTCTTCCAACAGTTTGTATGCGGTAGACAACATCATTTATTTTATTACTTTATATGGGCCTTCCCAGTTACATTGCAGTTTTGGGGACAAAACTTTCTTTCGTTGTGGGTTGTATAACAGCACTAAATCTCCTTCTTTAAACCCTTCCGAGTTGAATGCTTTGTCGTATCTGGCTTTCATCTTATCACTCATGATCTTCGTCCGTTGTCTTACAACGTCGTGTATTTCTCTCATTTCTTCTTCCAAAATGCTAGTGGATTTCCTGGCATTTATTCCTTCATCAGCATTTATTCCAAACTTCAAGTCAGCTGGCAACCGAAGATCATTCCCAAAAATTACTTTTGCCGGAGTCTGACCCGTTGTTTCATGCATTGCCGAGCGATATGCCATCAGGAGCAAGGAGATGTGCGTGTCCCAATCTTCCTGGAACTTATTCACTACTTTCCTCATGTGCTCTTCTAAGGTTCGATTGAAACGTTCCACCATGCCATCTGACTGAGGATGCAGTGCAGTTGTTCGAGTTTTCCGAATACCCAATGTCTTGCACATTTCTTGGAATACGACTGATTCGAAATTCCTGCCTTGGTCAGAATGTAACTCCATCGGTACACCAAACCTCGCTATCCAATTGTTAGTGAACACCCCTGCAAGGGTTTCTGCCTCTTGATTTGGAATCGGGTAAACTTCTGGCCATTTGCTGAAATAGTCCATAACAACTAATACGTACTTGTTCCCGAGTTTGCTGGTAGGAAATGGACCAGCTACATCCATGGCAATCCTCTCAAACGGTGCACCTGTGTTGTACTGTTTCATCTGTCCATGGCTTCTCGACTTCGGACCCTTTGCTTTGATGCACACCTCACAGTTGGCAATCCACTCCGCGATCGACTGCCGGCAACCAACCCAATAGAATCTCTGCTTGACTTTCTCCAACGTTTTCGTGACTCCGAGATGACCTCCACTTGGACCATTATGTAGCTCATTCAAAACATCAGAGATTTTCTTCCTTGGGAAAACTACCAGCTTCCGAGCGCATTGACCATCTTCGCTTTCCCATACTCTATGTGTTAAGATCTAATCTCAATTAACTTTATGATTTGATTCACACTTAAATTCTAGTATGTATGTGCCATAATATATATCGATAAGTTACGATAACAAATTTAAATTGTCATAATATCGATGTAAGATTATGAGCATTGACATTATATAAATAAAAAAACAACAATTATTATACTTTTCCACGAAACTTCCGCTCGTAGCGTGTTTTTATATATTTTATTAAAATCGCATTTTATATCTGGAAATAGTTCATCAAACGCCAATCATCTTGTGAACTAAAAACGCTTAGTTTGCCTACAAACCAAAGGAGGCCCCGGCGAGATAGCTATTTTCAACATTATTTTGCGAACATGTCGGACACTGAGGTATTCAAGCTTTTTTAGGCTTGACCGGCTATTTCAGAAAATTTATTCAAAATTATGCCATTACTGCTAGGCCGCTAACACAGTTGTTGAAAAAAGATGCAGTATTTGAGATAGGGCCAGAAGAACAGCAGGCAGTACGCCAATTAAAGGCTGCGCTCACCCAAGAGCCCGTTTTAAAAATTTTTAAGCAAAATGAGAAACCCAATTGCATGTAGACGCATCTAAGTACGGCTTTGGTGCAACTTTGGTTCAGTTGCATGAGGGTAAATGGCACCCGGTATTTTACTGGAGCCGAAAGACTTCGGCACAAGAAGAGAAGCTTCACAGCTATTTTTTGGAAGTGAAGGCCGCTTACTTAGCGACGAAACGTCTCCGTCATTACTTGATGGGTATTCAGTTTGATTTAATAACAGATTGTTCAGCATTTAAACAGACAGCTTCCAAAAAAGACGTGCCGCGGGAAGTAGTGCAATGGCTCATGCATTTGCAAGATTTTAACTTCAGAATCGAACATCGCTCAGCAGAGAGGATGAAGCACGTCGACAGCTTAAGCCGCTATCCGGTTATGGTAATCGAGTCGCAGCTAAAAACGCAGATTAGTAAAGCGCAACATGACGACGAATATTTAAAAGCAATTACAGCTGTTCTAGAAAGTAAGCCTTACGCGGACTTTGTTTTGAAAAACGGAGTTTTATTCAAACAAACCAATGGCCAAGAGTTGTTAGTGGTCCCGCGAAGTATGGAAAAAGATATTATTAGAAAGATTCACAATTTTGGTCACGTCGGCACACAAAAAACTATTCACGCTGTTCAACAAGATTTTTTCATACCGCATCTCGAAAAAAAAGTAGCGCAGCATATTGCTAATTGCGTCGAGTGTATTGTGCATAACAGAAAGATGGGAAAGCAAGAGGAGTTCTTGCATTGTATCGACAAGGGAGACTCGCCACTTTCCACGCTACACATTGACCATTTGGGTATTTTAGATGCTACTGCGAAGAACTATAAGTATATTTTTGCTATGGTTGACGGATTCTCCAAATTTGTTTGGCTGTTTACGACCAAAACAACAGATGCTCAAGAGGCGGTAAAGCACCTACGAACGTGGGTCACGACATTTGGAAATCCGCAACGCATCATTAGCGATAAGGGTGCAGCATTCGTATCAAATCTCTTTAAAGATTTTTGCAATGAGAATAAAATTGAGCATATCACAATAACCACGGGAGTTCCTAGAGGCAATGGCCAAATAGAGCGTAGTAACAGAGTAATTATTTCAATGCTATCGAAACTGTCAGCGAACGATCCAGCTAAATGGTATAATTATACGTCGATAGTACAAAAGGCAATGAATGCGCACGTGCACTCCTCGACAAAATTTACTCCATACGAGATTATGTTTGGCGTCAAAATGAGAAGTGAAATGTCTACCGACATAGTGAAGCTAATAGAAGAAGAAGTAGCGGTTGCATTTCAGGATGATCGTAGTGCACTCAGAGAGGAAGCCAGGGTCAACATCAAAAATGCTCAAGAAGCCTATAAAAGAAACTTCGACAAAAGACGTAAAAGTAGCCACGGATATAAAAAATCAGATCTCGTAGCAATAAAAGTTACCCAGTTTCCCAAATTCAAACTAGCTAAAAAGTTCATCGGACCTTACAGCGTAGTCGAAGATAAAGGCAATGGGAGGTATATTGTTGAAAAAGCAGCTGACTTCATTGGGCCACGTCGTACTTCCACCAGCGCCGATAATATGAAACTTTGGGCACATTACGCAGTCGACGACGAGATGTCATCTGGGACAGATGACGAACAGGATGACCGAATGTGACGTGTGGCAACCCTTATCGAACAATAGTCCACGGAATGACAGGAGAGCCAGTAGCGACAGTGAGAAACCGGTCGTAAAGCTGTTAAGTCGTGCCATCGCAATTTATTTCACTAAACCACGTTTTGTAATATGTAAAATTCCAATATTTAAATTACTTTGAATTTAACCAATATTATTATTTAATACTTGAATTCTTTCAATAAACATCATTTGAATATTAAAACTCATCAAAGTTTTTACATTAATACATATACATTTAAACATATGCTATTAATTAAAAATACGATCAAATATTAAAAAAAAGGGTGAGAGGGTGGTTACAGGGGTTAAGGAGTATGTGGCATTGCGCAACTGATAAGTAGGTTCACTAGCATTGTTGTATATTGTGACGAATTCGATGATTCCTCGACTATTTTCCCCGAGTTCGATCACTGTACGTTAAATAAAACACTCAGATTCTGCGTAATAAATAGTACGCTTTATTTACTACTAAAAACCGTAGTACAATATCGCGGGTTAATTCACTGTTTAGTACTTCACTGTACAACACTTCAAAATAAACTGATTGAAGTGCGTTGTCTTGGCGCGGTTTATATACCCTAGCAGACAGCAGCTTCATAACCTAGAAACGTCTACACACCTCTGGGCTATTCGCGCAACAGTGCTCTCGAAACATTTATCTATCGTCATCTCCTCTTTGTGTCCCATTCGCACTCTCTCGCTCTCGCGTCATGTACCTAAACAACTGTAGTTGTGGTAGTGACGCTAGTGGTGGAAATACGCTAGAGTTGGGAGATGAGCGATTCTTGAGAACATTCGCCACACTGCCCTCCACCTAAGTCTGATCGTCCCGATCAGACACATTTCCCGATCCAAACGTTGCTAGCCTCTCCAGGTGAACCACCTTCATTTTGTTTCGTGGTCTTCCAACAGTTTGTATGCGGTAGACAACATCATTTATTTTATTACTTTATATGGGCCTTCCCAGTTACATTGCAGTTTTGGGGACAAAACTTTCTTTCGTTGTGGGTTGTATAACAGCACTAAATCTCCTTCTTTAAACCCTTCCGAGTTGAATGCTTTGTCGTATCTGGCTTTCATCTTATCACTCATGATCTTCGTCCGTTGTCTTACAACGTCGTGTATTTCTCTCATTTCTTCTTCCAAAATGCTAGTGGATTTCCTGGCATTTATTCCTTCATCAGCATTTATTCCAAACTTCAAGTCAGCTGGCAACCGAAGATCATTCCCAAAAATTACTTTTGCCGGAGTCTGACCCGTTGTTTCATGCATTGCCGAGCGATATGCCATCAGGAGCAAGGAGATGTGCGTGTCCCAATCTTCCTGGAACTTATTCACTACTTTCCTCATGTGCTCTTCTAAGGTTCGATTGAAACGTTCCACCATGCCATCTGACTGAGGATGCAGTGCAGTTGTTCGAGTTTTCCGAATACCCAATGTCTTGCACATTTCTTGGAATACGACTGATTCGAAATTCCTGCCTTGGTCAGAATGTAACTCCATCGGTACACCAAACCTCGCTATCCAATTGTTAGTGAACACCCCTGCAAGGGTTTCTGCCTCTTGATTTGGAATCGGGTAAACTTCTGGCCATTTGCTGAAATAGTCCATAACAACTAATACGTACTTGTTCCCGAGTTTGCTGGTAGGAAATGGACCAGCTACATCCATGGCAATCCTCTCAAACGGTGCACCTGTGTTGTACTGTTTCATCTGTCCATGGCTTCTCGACTTCGGACCCTTTGCTTTGATGCACACCTCACAGTTGGCAATCCACTCCGCGATCGACTGCCGGCAACCAACCCAATAGAATCTCTGCTTGACTTTCTCCAACGTTTTCGTGACTCCGAGATGACCTCCACTTGGACCATTATGTAGCTCATTCAAAACATCAGAGATTTTCTTCCTTGGGAAAACTACCAGCTTCCGAGCGCATTGACCATCTTCGCTTTCCCATACTCTATGTGTTAAGATCTAATCTCAATTAACTTTATGATTTGATTCACACTTAAATTCTAGTATGTATGTGCCATAATATATATCGATAAGTTACGATAACAAATTTAAATTGTCATAATATCGATGTAAGATTATGAGCATTGACATTATATAAATAAAAAAACAACAATTATTATACTTTTCCACGAAACTTCCGCTCGTAGCGTGTTTTTATATATTTTATTAAAATCGCATTTTATATCTGGAAATAGTTCATCAAACGCCAATCATCTTGTGAACTAAAAACGCTTAGTTTGCCTACAAACCAAAGGAGGCCCCGGCGAGATAGCTATTTTCAACATTATTTTGCGAACATGTCGGACACTGAGCAAAACTCTGGCAAGCCAGGCGATTCTGGAGGAGGTTCAACATCCACTGTTTCTACAAAGGCCCAAAAGGCAATTGCCGTGCTAAATACACGCCGTACCGTGTGCGTGAAGCAAGATCCCACACTGATCTCTTCATCGGAGCTGACTATTCGCCTTGAAGCTTTGGAGAATTCCTTCAGCACATTTCTCAGTGTTCAAACAAAAATTGAGGAAAGAGACCCAGAAGAAACTTTACAACATCATCGTTCCACTTACGAGGAGCTATACTACTTAACTGCATCCAACATAAAGGTTATGCTCTCAAAATTAGACAACGCAGCTAACACAACAATCGTGGATAATGATAAAATGACGGAGAGGTATGACACTATAAGATTGCCAAAAATAGAATTACACTCATTTTCAGGTGAGGTTACTGCTTGGATGAGCTGGTACGACGAGTTCAACTCACTAGTAGACAAAAACCAACACATCACAACTCTCGCGAAATTTCACCATCTGGTAGCAAAGTTGGAAGGTAGTGCCAAGGCGACTATTGAAGGGCTAAAAATAGTATCCGAAAATTATGAGGTTGCATTACAGCGTCTCCGTGAGCGATTTGAAAACAAAAAGGTGATCGGGACAAAGCACATCGAACTTATGTTCCATCACCCTAAAATTACTAATGCAAACTCTTCCGATCTGCGAAATCTAATCGACAAAATGAATAATCATATGGTTGGACTGCGTAACCTAAATCGTCCAGTTGACCAGTGGGACGATCTTATTGTGCACCTAATAACTATAAAACTGGATGCCCAAACCGCTTTAAAATGGAATGAAGAGTCCGCTACAGATCGCATGTCAACGCTTTCTGAACTTATGACATTCTTGAAGAAAAGATGCCAGATATTATCAAAAATCAAAAACAACATAGGGCTTTTACAGCAACAAAATTTTCATGCAACTTTTGCCATAAATCAGGTCATTTAATTTATCGATGCATAGCTTTCATTAACCTAACCGTAAGGGATCGATTACAAAAGGTGCGAGAGCTGAAATTATGCGAAAATTGTTTAAAACCAAACAGCCATACTGCATTAAATTGTCCATCTAACTTTACTCGTTATTACGTCAAGCAAACTCTTCTGTTTCGCAAGCGAACAGCAACAATAATAATAAAACTGGTTCTCCTACTAAGTTAATATCTTCAAATCTTAATTTTACGCCTAATCCGCAAGTCACTTTACACAGTAAATCTAAAGACAGCAATGTTCTGGGAACCGTTATCCTAAATTTGGTTAACCATTGTAATCAAAATATTCCGTGCCGTGCACTCTTAGACTCTGGCTCTCAGCTAAATATGATTTCGGAGCGCATCGTTAGAATTGCTGGAATCAAACGTCAGCATTATCCTACATCTTTCACGTCTGCAAACAACATGCAAACGTCAGCCAAATTTAAGGCTACCATTACAATAAAATCATGTTTCAATGATTTCTCCTCTAGCTTAGAGGCCTTAATTCTATAATAATTAATATTAATATAACTGGGCAAATGCCGGATCGAAAAATTAATATTGATGAATGGAATATTCCAAAAAATATTTGTTTATCCGACCCGCTGTTTAACATTCCACAACGTATTGATCTTCTTATTGGTGTAGATTTATTTTACGAAATACTCTCAGTCGGCCAAATTAAACTTGGGCCTGACTTGCCGATAGGACAAAATACTCTGTTGGGTTGGGTAGTCGCGGGAAAACTATCCGCGAATGAATCTCCAAATTTAATGAGCCTTTTTGCAAAGCCTACCGAAGCATGTAACGAATCAACACTGAATGACTCAATTAAAGCCTTTTGGCAAATTGAGGAAATCAGCAAACCATCTCACAATACATCGCGAGAAGAAAGAGAATGTGAAGCCCACTTCAAAAGTAATGTTTCTCCGGTACTTAGTAAGGCTGCCATTTAAACATAATTTCAATATATTAGGCGACTCGTACAACATTGCACTAAAGAGATTTTATTCGCTAGAGGCGAAATTTCGAAATAATGAACAATTGAGACTACAATACGTAGAGTTTATGGAAGAATTTATTAATTTATCTCACATGGAAAGGGTTATCGATTCGGATATTAAGACCCCATGCTACGTTATTCCTCATCACTGTGTATTTAAGACGTCCAACTCTACAACAAAAATTGGAGTTGTCTTTGATGCCTCATCAAAAACGAGCACCGGGGTTTCATTAAACGAGCTGCTTATGATTGGGCCCGCAATTCAACCTGACTTGTTCACAACAATGCTTCGTTTTCGCTATTTTACAAATTTTTTTACGGCAGACATCACAAAAATGTATCGTCAGATATCACTTCATCCTGATGACAGACGATTCCATTACATTTTATGGCGATCATGCGAGACTGATCCCCTTGAGATATTTCAGTTGTGTACGGTCACTTACGGGACATCGTCTGCATCGTTTCTGGCAACACGCGATTTACAACAGCTCTGCGAAGATGAAAGGCAACACTTTCCTGACGCCGCCCAAGCGGTTCTTAATGGATTTTACGTCGATGATTTATTAACAGGCGCTAATACGCTTTAAGATGCAAAGGTTTTGCAAGGGCAACTTCAGACAATGCTGCTGCGAGGAAAATTCGAGCTAAAGAAGTGGTGCGCTAATCATAATGGCATTTTGTCTGTGTACCAGAAAACGATAAGGAAAAGTTTTTTCAAATTAAAGGAAAAAATGCTATCAAAACTTTAGGGCACATTTGGAATCCGTCTACCGATAAATTTCTTTACCAAAAGCCAAATGTACAAAGGCAAAAATCGATTACCAAACGTACTATTCTCTCTGAAATTGCCCAATTTTTTGATCCTCTAGGTCTAATTAGTCCGGTTATAGTACTAGCAAAGATATTCATGCAACAATTATGGCGTTTAAAGCTAACCTGGGACGAGGCCCTGCCACAAGAGTACCACAGCAGATGGGAAAACTTTCGAGATCAATTACATTACTTAAACGATTTTGAGATAGAACGTCAGGCGTTTGCACCGTGTGCAAAATATGAGCTTCATGCATTTTCTGACAGTTCTGAAGATGCGTACGGAGCTTGTCTGTATATAAAAAGTTTCTCCGAGGAAGGGGGAGCTATCACCATTAAGTTATTATGCGCCAAGACAAGAGTAGCGCCGCTTAAAAAATGTTGTCTTCCAAGGAGTTGTGTGCGGCTGTTATAATGGCCGAACTTGTAAAACGTATCAAGGAAATTTTTAACTTCGTTGAATTTCAAAGCATCAACTATTGGACCGACTCCACTATCTATTATATATAAATGCGCAAACATAACAGGTTCCTCCCTTTTTTGCAATAACCACAATTCTAAGGTATATAAAATTTGGTATGTATCGATATATCTCGCCGAGCAGGGTGTTCGACAACAAACCAAAAATTAAAAAAAAATAATTATAATATGATTTGAAAATCACACCACTACAAGTGCTATACACGCATTTGCTTTATAGAGCCGCTGTTATGGGTGTATGTAGGTATGACCACTTGCATTGTTGTGTATGCATTCATTGCAGTAGGGTGAGTTGTTTTGTTGGCAGCAATAAGATAACATGAGCCAGCGCGTCAACTTTATTGAGCTTAGGTACAAACAGTGTTTACAAAAACAAAATCTGTGCGTGGGGATTCAGAGAAGCAAATGCTTTAAAAAAAAAAGCACAAATAAGCTAGATCATGCACAAGGCCCTTCGTGGCTAGACTTACTGAAATAAAATAAAATGGAAAATTGATAAAATTAAAAAAAAAGTAAAATCAGAAATAGAAAAGTGATTGAAAGTAAAAAAATTAAATTTGTTGGAAATGAAAGGAAAGGGAATAATATAAAATACATAAATAAAAATGAAACAAAATGAAATAAATAAAATATTAAATTAAGAAAATAATAGGAAAGGAAAATTAAGGTAAGGAACGGAAAATATGACAGAAAAATCAAAGGGAAAGGAAAGGAATGGAAAAGAAAAAAGGAAGGGAAGAAAGGAAATGTAATGTAGGTAAAGCAGTGGAAAAGAGAAGCAAAAGGAGAAAGACAAAGAAAGGAAAGAAGAAAAAAAGAAGGGAAAGAAAAGGTAGCGAGGAAGAAGGTATGGAAAATAAATGAAAATAAAAAGAAAGAAAAATAAAGGAAAGAAAGGTAATGAAAAGCTAAAAAAAAATAATTTAAAGAAATGAATGAAAGAAAATGAAAAGCAAAGGAGTTGCGGAAAGGAACAAAAGAAAATAAGGAAACGGTAGGAAAGGAAAGGTAAGAAAAGGAAAGGTAAGGAAACGAAATGACAGAAAAGGAAATTTAAGAAAAAGTGAAAGAAAATAAAGGTAAGAAAAAAATAAAAGAAAAGAAATGAAATGAAAAAAAAAATGAATAAAATGAAAGGAAACTAAAGCAACGGAAACGAAAGGAAAGGAAAGAAAAAGAAAATAAAAGGAAGAAAGGACTGTAATGGAAATGGAAAGAAGGATCAGGTAAGAATATAAAAGAAACGAAAAGAAAGAAAAATAAAAGAAAAGAACAGAGGAGAATAGAAAAGAAAGAAAGAAAGAAGGGAAATAAAACGAAATGAAAGAAGAGAAAAGGAAAGAAAAGGAAAGAAAAGGAAAGAAGAGAAAAGGAAAGAAAAGGAAAAGAAGGGAGAAGATAAGGAAAGGAAATAAAAGGGAAGAGAAGGAAAGAAAAGCAAAAGAAATAAATTGAGATGAAAGGAGAGGAAATGAAAGGAAATAAATAAAAGAAAAGAAATGAAATGAAAAAAAAAAAAATGAATAAAATGAAAGGAAACTAAAGCAACGGAAACGAAAGGAAAGGAAAGAAAAAAAAAATAAAAGGAAGAAAGGACTGTAATGGAAATGGAAAGAAGGATCAGGTAAGAATATAAAAGAAACGAAAAGAAAGAAAAATAAAAGAAAAGAACAGAGGAGAATAGAAAAGAAAGAAAGAAAGAAGGGAAATAAAACGAAATGAAAGAAGAGAAAAGGAAAGAAAAGGAAAGAAGAGAAAAGGAAAGAAAAGGAAAAGAAGGGAGAAGATAAGGAAAGGAAATAAAAGGGAAGAGAAGGAAAGAAAAGCAAAAGAAATAAATTGAGATGAAAGGAGAGGAAATAAAAGCAAATGAATGCTAAGGAAAGGAAAGAAATACGTATGAAGACGACCTAAGAAGAATAAATAATTATCAACATTGAAACTATATTACTGAATGGTGTAAAGAGGGATGAAAAGGCAAAATGAATAGGAATGTATAGAAACCAAAAATATACAAAATATGGAAAAGAAGGAAAATTTAAGAAATAGCAAAAAGGTAGGAAAATAAAATAAGGTTTTGTGGTTGAATTTCAACCACTGGGCGAACTCTAGTTTTTCTAAACTGGCTACAACAAGATTCTTGCAGCTGGCAAACATTTGTCGCTAACCGCGTTGCGCTAATTCAGGAAAGTAGTACATTTTCACAATGGCGCTACGTACCAACCAGCCAAAATCCAGCTGATTTATTATCGCGTGGTGTATTACCTGATACATTAATGCGTTCGAGCCTATGGTACAACGGGCCTAGTTTTTTAATGCAATCTGAAGAATTTTGGCCTTCGTTACCTGTGGGAATTCATCACAATGACGATGTCTTACAAAGAAAAAAGGTTAAACTTGTTTTAGCAGTCACACTCGAAGAGAACTTCATAGAAAATATAAAATATCACAACAATTATCAAAGTCTACTCAACATAGTCGCATACATACTGCGCTTTAAGCATAATAGCACAACCAGTGAGTCAAACCGCCGTTCAGGCGTTCTCTCCCCACAAGAAATACGTCTTGCGCTAGTTGCTATTGTAAAATTAATTCAGCGAGTGGAGTTCTCCGCAGAGCTGCGAGCATTGAGTTGCGGTAGTGCTTTGCCAAAGCAAAGTAAACTCAAAGCTTTCGCAGCGTTTATTGATCAAGAGGGAATTATTCGGGTTGGTGGACGTTTACGGCATGCAGCTATAGATTTCAACAATAAGCATCCCATATTACTTCCCAAATCGCATGTTTTTACGCGAGCTCTTTTGACTCATCTTCACATCTCCAACTATCATGTTGGTCCCCAGGCACTTGTTATGACCAGTACATGAATTCCAGCTAATGCTTAATTTACATCTCCTAAAATCTCTAAATTCATTTTGCCAAATTTTAGCAACTTTTGCGATCCCAGTGAAAGAAAATCGCTATAAATCTCCATCTTTGTTTCATTTAAGCGATGAACGCAAAATGAATCAATGTAGATACGTTATGTAGATCAGCTGTTTTTGACAGCTACTAAGCTAAATTTGCGATTCTGCGATTTTAGCCATCTCGTAAAATCTCCAATTTTCTTCAAAAGCTGGCAAATTTTGGCGACGAAAAAAAGTTGTTGCTAAAACGCAAAAAAATAGGAAAAAGGGTGGAATTATGTTGTTTTAGGCCCTAAAATTACTCAAAAACAATAAATATGTGTAATTTATAAGAAAAATTTATATTTAATTATGTATTTGTCCATAATTTTGGAAATTGTATTTTTTTTATATCCTACTAAAACTGCAAAAAACACGTAGGAAAAAGTCGGGAGAGGAATCAAAAGTCAAGTTTCAGTCCTAGAAATCATAATCCGGAGTCACAATAGTAATATTATTTATCATTTAAAAGTTATAACTAAAAAACATTCTTTGTTTCCGTATAACAATTTTATAGAGAAAAACTCAATAAATAATTAAATTAAGGTGTATATAACAATTTAAAATCTGTTCTTAACCGACTTTAATAAACAAACACAAATCTTTTTACCGAAAATGGAATTTATTTTGTAATTAAAAAAGTAGAGTAACGCTGAAAAGTAAGGGATTAGTAGCTAGTAACTTCGGGCGTTTCTGTTTACTTCTGGCTTTTTCTGAGTTGTAAAGTATCACACCTAAATTGACATCTTGCAGTGATGCCTGCGTGCCATCTATAGTGCAGATAACGCACTATTATCATAGCTAGGCGGCTTGTGGATCAGAATCGCAAATAAGCGTCATCTCCTAAAATTCTGAGAGTTCATTTGCTTAAGCATTTTAGCATATTTTAGCATTTACGAGATGGAGATGGATGGAGATTTCTAGAATTCGCCTGCAGGCAAATGTTTTGGCCTATTCACGGGAAAGTCGTTGCTCGCTCCGTCGTTCATCATTGTGTTCGCTGCTCCAGAGCGCGCCCATTAAGACACGATCAATTCATGGCAGATTTGCCTGAAGTACGAGTACAACAATCACGCACGTTTAATGTTGTTGGAGTTGATTATTGCAGCCCCTTTTTTATTCATTTTCGTCGTCGCGGAACAGTACCAATAAAGGCATATGTCGCCATATTCGTGTGCTTTGTCACTAATTTGGAGCTTGTTGACGACCTCAGCACAAAAGGCTTTCTCAATGCCTTAAAACGATTTATAGCTCGTCGTGGACTTTGTGCTGTACTGTACAGCGATAACGCTACAAACTTTTTCGGCGCAAGAAAAGAATTAGAAGAGCTTTTCAGTATGCTTCAGCACAAACAATCTCAAGAAGAAATCGAAAGGGAGTGCGCTGTTAATGGAATTGTGTGGAAGCATATACCTCCCAGGTCTCCACATGTTGGAGGGCTGTGGGAGGCTGCTGTCAAATCTTTTAAATATCACCTAAAACGTATAATGAATAACTCTTCATTAACCTTTTCAGAATTTAACACTCTTATCATCCAAATCGAGTCGGTACTCAATTCTAGACCAATCACGGCAGTCCCTGAAAACGCTTGCGATGCACCTGCACTTACTCCTGGGCATTTTATTATCGGTACTGCGTTAAATGCCATTCCAGAAGCGGATGTAAAGGGCGTAGAAAACTTCAATCGCCTACAGAGGTATCAGCAGCTGCAATGGTACTTCCAGCAGTTCTGGGATAAATGGCACAAAGATTATCTTCAAAGCTTGCAAGGTCGCAATAAATGGATAAAGAAAGGTCCGCCTTTAAATGTCGGAGACCTAGTTATTTTGGAAGAAGAAAATTTTCCACCGCTTCAGTGGAAACTCGGTCGCATAGTTCATCTGCATCCAGGCAAGGATGGTATCACCAGAACAGTAACCGTCAAAACTTCTACAAACGAAGTTCAGCGAGCTACAGCTAAAATAAGACGGCTCCCTATTGATGGCCCTTGTGTCCTCAAAGGGGGTGAATGTTAAGATCTAATCTCAATTAACTTTATGATTTGATTCACACTTAAATTCGAGTATGTATGTGCCATAATATATATCGATAAGTTACGATAACAAATTTCAATTGTCATAATATCGATGTAAGATTATGAGCTTTGACATTATATAAATAAAAAAAACAACAATTATTATACTTTTCCACGAAACTTCCGCTCGTAGCGTGTTTTTATATATTTTATTAAAATCGCATTTTATATCTGGAAATAGTTCATCAAACGCCAATCATCTTGTGAACTAAAAACGCTTAGTTTGCCTACAAACCACTATGTAAGCAACCGGATACCAATTTCAGACTGTTCCACTGTGCCCAATATGACTTGGCAACAGGACTCTCTGCTGACATCTCCTCTCTTGTTGGTCGTTCGTTTTGCTCGATTCCTTGCATCACACGTACCAGATCTGGGTCCTCTAGCTGATGCTTCCTTAGTTGATCCATGTTCCATTCGTCCGTAGATGTTATAGTCATCAGCCGCACATCTATAACATCTTCCTTGGCCTCAGCTTTCGAACAATGCTTGCATTCTAGGTTACATGGTCGCCGGGACATTGCATCAGCATTGCCGTGGTTGCTGCCTTTGCGATGCTCTATGGGAAAGTCATAACTTTGCAGTCGCTCTATCCACCGTGCCAATTGACCTTCCGGATTACGGAACTGCAAGAGCCATTTCAACGCTGCATGGTCTGTCCTGACGTGGAATCGCTGTCCATAGAGATACTTGTGGACATGTTTGATGCACTCCGCCAATGCCAGTAGTTCTCTTCGTGTTACACAATAGTTCCTTTCGGGCTTTCCAATTGTGCGGCTATAATACGCCACTACCTTCTCCTGCCCATTGACAATCTGTGACAAGACTCCTCCAATCGCATAACCACTTGCATCTGTATCCAGAATAAACGTTGAACCTGGGATTGGATACGCTAACATTGGGGCAGTGCACAGCCGTTCCTTCAAGGTTTGGAAAGCCACTTCATGTTCCTTCTTCCAATCAAATGACATATTCTTCCTGGTCAACTCCTGAAGGCTACTGGCTACGCTGGCGAAATTCGGTACAAATCGGCGATAATACGTGCGCAGTCCAAGGAAACTTCGTAACTCATGTAAATTTTTCGGTCTTGGCCAATCCTTTACTGCTTCGATCTTTTCTTTAGCAGTGAAAATTCCCCCCGTAGTAACCTTGTGACCCAAGTAACTTACTTCCTTCTTGAACAGTGCACACTTTTTGGGACTTAATTTCAGACCGGCGCCAGCTATCCTTTGGAAAACTTCCTCCAAGTTCTTAAGGTGTTCCTCAAAGCTTTTTCCCAACACGATGATGTCGTCCAGGTACACCAAACATGTTTTCCAATGTAGCCCTTTCAATACTTGATCCATGAGTCTCTCAAAAGTAGCTGGAGCGTTACATAGTCCAAAGGGCATTACCGTAAATTGCCACAGCCCCTCTCCAACGCTGAAGGCTGTCTTTTCCTTATCCTCATCTTTAACCTCCACTTGCCAATAGCCGCTTTTCAAGTCAAGTGTAGAGAACCATTTCGTACCAGATAGTGAGTCCAGAGTATCGTCAATTCTGGGAAATGGATAGCTGTCCTTTTTCGTTACGTCGTTCAACTTCCGGTAGTCCACACAGAACCGCATTTTTCCATCCTTTTTCTTCACTAGCACTACCGGTGAGCTCCATGGACTAGCTGATGGTTCGATCACGCCGCTGTCACTCATTTCTTGTATAATTTCTCTTACCACTTGGCGTTTGGCCAATGGAACACTTCGAGGAGCTTGGCGGATTGGTCTCGCGTCACCGGTATCAATGTGATGCTTCACTACATTGGTCCGACCTGGTTTGGAGCCATCCTTGTCAAATATGGTAGAGTACTTTAGTAGAAGTTGTTTTGCCTTATTCTGGTGGTCTTCTTCGAGATCTTGCGTCCACGCCGCACAGTGTAACTTTTGTCATTTTTAGGATGCCAAAATTAATAACAGCCAAACCAAAGGAGCAATTCATTTGAAATTTTGTAGTGTGGCTTCAGATACCTAAGTCTGATTCTAGATAAAAAATGGGCGTGATCCGCCCACTTTTTCTCCTTGCCCCCATATAAGGTGAAATTTCACATAATCACATTTTCTAATTTAAAAGTATTTTCCAGTGCCAATATAAATAAAAGTTGTTTAGATTTCTTAACGTTACCTTAGAGGCTTTTAATTTATATTTAAAAAATTCTATTTTCAAAGTCAAACACAACATAGGTATATATATTTATACTTATAAATAAAAAGTAATACTATAACTGGTATAAATTTAGTCGGAATCAATATCATCGACATGCTCTGGCTCAGATAATAAACCAATAACTTCACTCGTCAATACTCGCCGCTTTGACCTAGGGGTTTTCCGCAAACTGTTTATAACCGGGTCTGACGATATCAGCAATCTGTGCAGCAAATCCAAGTTACTACAAATCCTTGACTTTTTTCTGGTGAAAAGTTCACGATAGTTTCGTGCATCTTTGTTTCTGGACTCTTGAGCTTCTTCCGAAAGTTGACCAATAGGAAGAATAGCAGACACGATTATACTGGTGAGTACTAGTGAAATGAAAAACATACTAGTGTCCGATTGGTTTTCCTCCGAAAATTGTTGTTTGTAACAGCTTTGCTCAGCTCCATCACATCCCCATTTTATAATTGCATTTAGTTCTTTAACTTCAGGAATAGAAAGCAATACCTCTTTTTGTGCAAGACACAATCTTCTTATGCTGTGATCAGTTAGGGATTGCAATTCAATTTCTGCATAGGTTTCCGTTACGGTTATTTTTTCAGGATAGCATAAATCCTTTGATTCTTTTAAACAGTTATATGAAGGATATATTTTTCTGTTAACTTCTGAAGTGTGCTGTCGGATCAGGGAGTATTCATGTGTTGAAAGATTTGAGTCAACTATCATCGCGATTGCTTGATTTGGTGACAAACTTTTCTTATGATAACCATTCAGAGTTTTGCTTAATAAATCTACTTGTAGATCGAAGACAACGTTCCCATCTCTTACGAATATTATAAGTTAGCTGGATGATGTATTTTTCTAATTTTGAATGATCCACATCTCTTCCAATTATACTCATAATATGGTTTAGTATGGCTTTGCTCTTTTCTCCATTTTCGCTTTTTAGCCAAACTTCAAAGAGTGCATTTCGTGAAATAGCCATAACTAGTTGATGAGTTGGGTTTACTTCAATGCAGTCCGTCTTTGGTATGATTCATTTTTAGCTATGTTCTCTATTTATATAGTCTTAGCCCAAGCATAGAATATGAAACTGGGTTTTTACTGGAAAATAATACCTGCTAATGCTTAACAAAACTATACTTACCCATTTCTTTGTTTCAACGATCTACCTAAGATCTCAAACTCCGAGCGAGCTTTAGGTACGCGTTTATATGATGTATACATACATATGTATATTCCCGAAGCACTAAATTGCATAGAAGTATCACCCATAATAGACGACCTGCAGGTAGGCGTGCATACATAACATAAGTTGATGGGATAAGTACACAACTCGTTAACTATGGGAAAACTGTTGGAAAACCCATATGACAAACAATGAAGGGTATTCAGTGCAGAAGGTTCCTTTTTCTGTGTTTTACCATTTCAGGTATAACTGTCTTTTTTTGGGATGTAGTGTTGTAGACTCGAATTGAGGACATTCCATTGCTAGGTCACTGTGCATTCATTCGTGAGCGCGGGCATAGAGACCTTAAGTAGGCGATTACAAAGGAAAACCGCAAAATTTCGCAATGGTTTTTTTTTTATCTGAAACTGTATGAAATTCCCTTTAATGTGTATGTATTCGTTCAATCAAATTGGGCCAAATCATGTAAGTTTTATTCTATTGAAAACGAAAATTTTTTTAAGCTTACCCAATTTTTAGTGGCTGTCTAAACAAAAAAAAAAAATATTTAAAAAAATGCCTACGTGCCTAAAACTTACCAATGCTGTAACAAATTACCCTAGTATAACAAATCAAATAGTATCAAGTCAAAACAGCTATCCAAAAATCCGCCACGTGGCCACAAATTTAGTCAAAAATTTTGGTCCGTGATATGATTTTTACACTGGTTTCAGTTATCCAAGTTTCATAATGCTTATCATGGTGATCGTGGGGGTTTTACTTTACTTTGTGTACATTTTTTTAACAGTTGGTTATTTATCTGTTGCATGCCAAAAAGTTTTTGAGATTGGAGAACATTTTTTTTTGGACTTTTGGCATCCTAAAAGTGAAAAAAGTTACACTGTGCGCCGTGATATCATCTGATAGATTAATGTTGCTGGTAGAGACGTTTTCCTGGAGCTGTTCACAATTTATAATCACCTCCACCTCCTGACATTGTCCCAATATAGCTCCTTTGGAAAGCTTGATCGGCGATCGAAACTCATTTAGTACTCTTACCGGTATACGTCCATCATGTTTTGTCATAGCCAGTGTTTTTCCTACTAGTATATCCGTCTTTGATTTGTTTGCTGCCTCGACAACCCACAATTTTTTTGTCCCATAATCTCCATCAATCCTTGCCCAAACGACTGCCTCCGACTTCGGTGGAATTTGTTGACTATCTTCCACGAGTACCCGCTTACTGATGTACTTGTTCTTGTAACCAAAATTGAGTGGCACATCCATGTTCTTATAGCTCATAGTCCTGTTTTCAATGTCGATCTTGATGCCTTGGTTGCTTAAGAAATCCACACCAACTATGATCTCATCAACAATATCTGCCACTATAAAATTATGCAGTACGGTGACATTCCCAATTGCGATTTCACATGTTACTTCTCCTTGGACTTGGGTGTCCTCACCGGTCGCCGTACACAGCTTTGCTCCATGTAATGGCCTCACTTCTAAATCGGATCGAATAATGGAATGAGATGCGCCCGTATCAACAGTCAGTAAACGCTCCTTTCCGTCCACGAGTCCTCCAACAGTAACATTACTCGACTTCCTTCCGATCTGTGAGACAGAGATTATGGGGCATCCAATTGCGGGAGCCAGCCTACGCCCCTTGCGGCTGGCTCTCTTTAGTTTAACGGTTGGTTAGATTGGGATACTTGCTCATCTCCTTCAGCCTTGCGCTTACGTCCGCCTGCATTACTGGAATTATTGGATCACGATCCGCAATAACGTGCAATGTGACCAGATTTTCCGCACTTGAAGCATTTAATGGCAGCTTCATTTTTCTGTTGCTTTCCGTTCAATGCTTCTAGGATTGCGTCCACCCATTCTGGTCGTTCTACTTCCACACGATGAGCTTTGAACGCTGGCTTTCACAAAAGAGATGCTGTTTCTTGAGTTAGAGCATGTGATACCGTCTCCGCAAATGATTTCTTTGGATTTGCATAGGTTGCCCGCTTCGCCTCCACATCACGTATGCCATTTATGAAACTTTGTATCTTTACCCTCTCCGAGTACTCTACTAGTGCATCCGCGTTTGCTAGATGTGCTAACCTTTCGATGTCCGATTGCAAAAGTCACATTGGGTTTCTAGAATCGATTTTGTAGCTCTACCTGGTAAATCTGCTTCCGGTGCTCGCTACTATAACGTCTTTCAAGGGCTCCCATCAACGCTTCATAGTCGTTTCTTTCAGCGTCCGGAATAGTTTGCAAGATTTCGGCTGCAGGTCCTTTCAATGCCACAAATAAAGCAGCGACTTTGTCTTCTTAACGCATCCACCTCGGCTTCGACTTTCTCCTCAAGCTGTATTATTTTCCTGTCCTGCATATTTAGCTGTGCTGACATACGTTCCTCCGGTGCCTCCAACTGCGATGACATATAAGCCTTATGTTCTTCCAATTGGGAGGAGATCTGTGATAATACCTGTGCGGAAATTTGCGACGACATTCGTGTCTCCTGCTCTTCCAACCGAGACCTAATGCGTGTCTCTTGTTCTTCCAACTGAGATGCCATGTGTGTCTTCTGTTCCTCCAACTTTGATGCCATGCGTGTCTCTTGTTGTTCCAACTGAGATGCCATGTGCGTCTTCTGTTACTCCAACTTTGATGCCATGCGTGTCTCTTGTTCTTCCAACTGAGATGACATGCTTGATGTTATGTTGTTTGACATCTGAGCCAAGGCAGCCAATAAAGAGTTTGTGTCCACACAAACACCTCTGGGCTATTCGCGCAACAGTGCTCTCGAAACATTTATCTATCGTCATCTCCTCTTTGTGTCACATTCGCACTCTCTCGCTCTCGCGTCATGTACCTAAACAACTGTAGGTGTGGTAGTGACGCTAATGGTGGAAATACGCTAGAGTTGGGAGATGAGCGATTCTTGAGAAAATTCGCCACAATATTGTGACGAATTCGATGAATCCTCGACTATTTTCCCTGAGTTCGATCACTGTACTTTAAATAAAACACTCAGATTCTGCTTAATAAGTAGTACGCTTTATTCACTACTAAAAACCGTAGTACAATATCGCGGGTTAATTCACTGTTTAGTACTTCACTGTACAACACTTCAAAATAAACTGATTGATTTGCGTTGTCTTTGCGCGGTTTATATACCCTAGCAGACAGCAGCTTCACAACCTAGAAATGTCTACACATTTCTGGTTTATTCGTGCAACAGTGTTCTCGAAACGTTTATCTATCGTCATCTCCTCTTTGTGCCACATCCGCAAACATGCGAGCTGTCTCTCCCTCTCTCGCTCTCACGTCATGTATCTAAACAGCTGTAGTTGTGGTAGTGACGCTAGTGATGGAAATACGCTAGAGTTGGGAGATGAGCGATTCTTGAAAACATTCGCCACAATATTCTACGCATTTTGAATGGTAAATCATTACGCATATGGTTCGCAAAATCACTAAAATCGTCGCAAAATGTTATGCATTTTGAATAGTAGTTTTTACGAATGTAGTTAGTAAGGGCGTTACGCGTTCTAGGAGTAAATATACAATGTGTGTAAATTCGCGACAATAATGTGTACCTTTAAGAATTCGAAATTACACACTGAAAATTTCAACAGACAAACTCTTTAAATTTCAACATTTAAAATGTAAAAAAAGTAAAAAATGTTTAGAGAGTATTGGACTTCACCAAGAATCGAACACAGGTCTCTTGAACGCTCAACCCAGACGTCTACCATGAGGCCATCGAATACTTATGCTGGCTATCGTCTAATTACAGCTTTGTTCTAAATGACCTTCGATTTTATGCGTGTAGTAAGATGTAGTTTTACCACTGCGAAATGTAACTTTTCGAATAAGGCTGGGTATCAATTGAAAACATTTTCTACCAGAGTAAAATGAGGTGAACAAATTTCCTAAGGGCCGCTTGCATAAAAGCTGATAACGACTAACCGGAGTTTAATTGACGTATTTTGTATGGTTAGCTGTCAAGTTAATCACCGATTAGGCTTAATCGGCTTTTATGCAAGTGGCCCTAAGGTGTACAAATATTTTCCATTTTGCTGTGCCAAAGGAAAAGGTTAATTGTGACAGTAGTAAATTTTGACGTATGGAAAAAGCACGAGCAAAAGCAAATATTGTGTGAATAAATTTGAAATTTACATGGTTTTCAGCCTTTATATTGCTTTTTTGGCATTCTATTATATTTTAATGTTTAATAACGCATCTGAACATAAATTTATGTGAAATAATATGAATATCAAAAGCACATGCATCCCTGTACTCACATTATTGATTGTCAAAATTTGACCCAGCTCCCTGGGCTAGAGTAATTTCTGACGTTCATATTCACCACGACAACTGTCAGAATTTACCATCGCTCTGTCAAAATTGGCCTTTTTGAACCAATTGGCACACGGCACAATTGTGTATGTAATTTTATTCAAAAATGTTAGGTAGGTAGGTAGGTAGAAGTGGCTGCCGCAAAGGCACACCTAGGCCAGTAATAAAAGGCCCGTTGTGATACCACCAAACACTAGGAAAGTCAGTCCCGGGGCCCGGCCATATGGAAAACCCCAGTGCCGTCGGGACTCTCCATATAGCCGAAACCCGGGACTGACACTCCTAACCGACACCGCTACCCCTCCTCGAACCATTTTGATAACTTGATGAAGGCCATCAAGTCCTTTATGTCTAGCTCCGCGACCTGGCTTAAGCTAACCAGGAAGGGAACTCCCAGAGAGCGCCTTCTCGCTCCGCTTAAGGCCGGGCAGTTGCAGATGAGGTGCTCCACCGTTTCCTCTTCCTCATCATCTTTGCAACTCCTGCAGCATCGTCGGTAGGGAACGCCTAGCCTTGCTGCGTGCCTACCAATAAGGCAGTGCCCGGTTAAAACACCTATTAATATGGAGATTTCCTTCCTTTTTAGGGCGTATATGTGTCTAGATCTTTTAAGATCGCATTTTGGCCAGGTTTGCTTGGATATCCGGCACCCTGGGGCTTGTAGCCATCTTTCGTTGGCTTCGCGGAGTGTATGCTCCTTCAGCATTAGCTTGCACGTGGCAAACGGCATACCTATGCGCTCTTTATCTTGAAGAATCTGCTTGGTCGTGCCCTGCCTGGCAAGTTCGTCTGCCCTACAGTTTCCCTCAATGTCCCTGTGTCCCGGGACCCATGTGAGGTTCACGCGGTTCTGTTGGGCCATCTCTTGAAGAGATCGACGACAGCTGAGCGTCAGTTCAGAGTTGAACGAGTAAGAGCCAAGGGATTTGATGGCCGCTTGGCTGTCGCTGAAAATACAGATATCCTGTCCGATGGTGCGTTCACCTATCCAAGTCACGGCGTCCATGATTGCAGAAACTTCAGCCTGGAAGACGCTGCAGTGATCAGGTAGTCTAAAGGAGAGTTCTAGGTCCAAATCCCTTGAGTAAACCCCTCCTCCGACTCTGCCGTCTAACTTCGAGCCGTCGGTGTATATAAAAGTGCCGCCATTAGTAGCGGGACACCGATCTATGTTCTCCCAGTCTTCCCTGCTGGGAATGTTTATTCTAAAACAACAATCTCCGACTGTTGTGGTCGCACACCGATCTGTGCTCAGAGGGAGAAAGCTGTAAGATCTTAGAATACAGGAGTGTCCAATAGTGCTTGCGCCCCAGACGGACGTTTCCCTTAGACGCAGAGCCGATGCTGCTGCTGCCCGGTACCCTTCCAGATCGAGTGGCAAAAAGCCAAGAATGGCCTGGAGAGCTTCATTGGGCGTTGTTCTTAACGCCCCGCTTATATAGATCATGCTCGATCTGTGGACTTTTCCTAACAGATTTAGGTTTGTTGCCTTTCCTAGCGCAGGCCACCATACCACGACTCCATACAGCATAATTGGCTGGATTATCGCAGTGTAGATCCATCTGCAAATTTTGGGGCTGAGCCCCCATTTTTTGCCAATGGCTCTTTTACACGTGTAAAGTGCAATGCACGCTTTCCTCTGGCGCTGGATGACATTCTCCTTCCAGTTAAGCTTTCTATCTAGAACTGTGCCTAGGAATTTGGCTTTGTCAGCTAAGTTCAGGCGCACGCCATCTAGTTCTGGTAGGTTCAGCGGTGGTATCTTGTACCGCCTGGTATAAAGGACAAGCTCCACCTTTCCCGGGTTGATGCTAAGTCCGCAGCGAGAGGACCATGAAGAAACTTCTCGCAGTGCTACTTGCATCAAGTCACACAGGGTTTGTGGGAATTTGCCCCTATATGCAATAGCTAAATCGTCTGCATATGCCACTATCTTCCCGCCCCCCCCCCCACCTTGTGTCTCGTAGCAGCGAGTTTACGGTGAGGTTCCATAGGAGCGGGGAGAGAACACCACCCTGAGGCGTTCCTCTTGTGACATAGCGTGAAAGATCAACTGTTCCCAGTGAATAAACTATTCTCCTTCCCTTTAGTAGTTGATCAATTAGTCCAATAAGAGACCTATTTATGCCCAGGTTTGTTAAAGCAGTGTTAATAGCCTCCGGCCTTATATTGTTGAAAGCCCCTTCGATGTACAGAAAGGCCACGAGACAGTACTCCTTTTCGTGCAATGATTTTTCAACAATAGAGACTAGGCTGTGGAGCGCAGTTTCCGTTGATTTACCTTTGGTGTATGCATGTTGATAGCTAGAAATAAGGTTGCTATCAATAGTAGAGGAGAGATAATCGCTAATTATCCTCTCGAAGGTTTTAAGTGCAAAAGACGAGAGACTGATCGGTCTGTAGTCTTTAGGCTCATAGTGTGAGGCCTTCCCAGCCTTTGGAATAAAGACTACCGTGGCGCTTCTCCAGGAGCACGGAATGTAATTAAGAGCCAGGCAGGCTGAATAGAGAACTACCAGCCATTTAGCTGATATTTCCAGCGTGTTTATAAGTTGTGCGGGGAAAATCCCGTCTGGCCCAGCTGCCTTGAACGGCTCAAAGCTTTTGATTGCCCACCTTACCCTTTCCTCCGTAATGGGTATGTTTACCGCCAGGTTTGTTGCAGATGCTACAGGTGCATCATACAAGTTCCCCGGAAAGTGTGTGTTCAGGAGCAGCTCCAGGGTTTCCCCTTCCGTGCTGGTCCAAGATCCGTCAGGCTTCCGTAAATAGCTAATGGCTGTTTGAGTTTTTGATAGCACTCGTCTAAGTCTCGCTGTATCATCGACTTTTTCGACCCCGGTGCAGAAATTTCTCCACGAAGTTCTCTTCGCTTGCCTTAGAGCCTTTTTATAGGCCCTCAGTTTAGCTTTATATTCGAGCCATTCAGGCTCCGTACCGATGCTCTTGGCCTTGTTCTCCCACTGATGAGGGGGCTTGTGGAGGTAATACTGGTAGGTCCCTAGCTAATATTTGGTTATGTAGCTGCCAGTTAGTGTTGCGTCGATTTCGTTTCATAACTGGCTGCTCAACAATAAAGTCTAACACAATTTCTATGTACCGATGGTCAGAAAATGAATGCTCATCAAGAACACGCCATTTTCTGACCCACTCATAAGCGCCTTCGCTACAAACAGTGAGGTCTATAACCTCCCTACGAGCTTTAGTTATAAAAGTAGGCTCGTTACCCACGTTACAAACCACCAGGTTAGTTGTTAGTAGGTAGTCAAACAGAGACTCGCCCCTAGCGTTAATATCGGAGCTTCCCCACTGGACGTGATGAGCATTAGCGTCAGCTCCAATAATAAGATGGCCCGTACAGAAATTATCCACCAGATCTTTCACCTCCTTTTGTGGAGGAGGTTCTTCGGCGTCATAGGGCATATAGACCGACGCCATCGTTAGGCTGGTGCTGCCGACTGTTAAGCTGGCAGCTGTAACGTCACCATTTGAGTAGTTGGGTAATAGAAAGGTGTTTAGCTCAGACTTTACCAAAATACAGGTTCTGACCTTGCCCTCATCATTGGCTTGGATGAGCTTGTACCCCTTAGTCCCCAATCCACAGATCCTAGAGCTATTGACCCAGGGCTCTTGGATAAGGACCACGTCTACGTCGCCTTTAGAAAGACGACTGCTTAAAACAGCCGAAGCTGCTTTAGATTTGTGCAGATTTATCTGAAGCACCACCAACATGAGAGAGCTCAGACATCCCTGCCGCCAGCGTGTCGTCGAGGTCTGGCCTGTTCCGGGGGCTGTCTCTCAACGAGGAGTTGTTCAGAGCACCTGCACGATTTGGCGTGGCGGGAACCCTGCTGTCTGAAGCAGCATCAACGTTAGTGTGCTCAGGTTTAGCCACGATCGTGACGTCGAGGCCTTCTTCGTCAAGCAGGCTTTCTTCTATCGCCGAGTTGTTCGCAGCACCATCGCAATTTGACGTGGCGGATAACATACTTTCCGCGTCGGACTCCTCTGCTTCCCCTTCCGATGCCTCGATCTCCGAGTCCTCCGGAGCGTCCGGAATAGCAGCGCGCTGTGCATCGCCACGGTATACGTGGATCACGATCTGACCCAAGCCGTAATGCACTCGTCCGTTGCACCGTTTAAGGGGCTCGAGCGCCTCCTTATTCAGAGTGATAACCACCTGTCTATTGGGCCCAACCACATCATCGACCAGATTGACGCCCCAATCCTGCGTCGGGAGAGACGGATTCCAGACCTGCAGCATCTCAAGAATATTCTCGGGTTCTGCAGGGACGGCAGGAATCCATGCCCTTGCCCTTGGCCGAGCAGGAATGTCCTTCCAGTCGACGACATCTAGTCTTGCCCCTGGATAGACTTCACCCAGTCTTGCAACTGCTGCCTTATACAGTGCGACAGTTCTTGCATCCTCGCACGCGAATATTTTGATCTGACCTTGGTGCCAGCCCGCGTCAGTACCTCGCGGCGGACTACCCGGAGACTCACGCATTAAGTGGAGGAGGGCCCTGCCCATTTCATTCCGGACATACAGCCACTGGTCTTTGGGGATGGACCAACGGTCGTTACCTCGGTCAATGAAACCTATAAGGATTCTGTCCTTGGTTACTTCAGCAAAGCTGAGTTTTCCCACTACGGGGTTGACCTGATGCCGCTTCGGATGGGGGTCTACCTCTCCGTCCGATCTCTGGCGTTTGAAGGGATTACCGTTCACCCTCTTAGGCACATAGGGCCTCTGGAAATTTGGTATCAGAGCTTTCGCTTCCTCCACCATCTTCCTTTCTTCCGGCGACAGCTTCTCCTGCGATGCTCCCTCATATTTTTTAAGGATCCTTGCGGCCTTTCTTTTATCCCAGTACGCAAAGCGTCGGGGAGATGCCTCTTTGGGGGGATTCAGACTCGTAGTTGCCATCGCGGTCTCTCCCTTTGCGGCGTCGTCCTTCTCTTTCGAAACTCTGAAACCAGGTCGTGAGACCATTGCCCCAGATGTGAAGAGATTGGGTTTCGTACCAGCGCTTGGTGGAAGTTTAGCTTCCGCCGTTTTCTGCTTGACTGCGTAGGCAGCCGCACTGTTGCTTGCTCCCATCAAGTCACTCTTACTTGATAGCAGTTTGGGGGATGACTGACCCGTAGTTTCCATCGCTGTCGGCCTCCCAGTTAACTTTGAGGCGGAGTTTGTCCTCCGGCGTTGTTTTTTCGCTTGCTCCAGCATAGTTCTTCTCTGCTGCGGAGTAAACGAAGTCGTTAACTGCTTTGTATTTTGTGTGTTCTTCATCTTGTTCGTACGACCCCTCGCCGGACAAGGCCAGCTTAGGGTCAAGGGTAGTGTAAGGGGAAGTGTGTCGTCCGCCGCGGCAGAGCCCCATACCGCGGTAAGACCATAGTTACTCCCTGAGGCGGCCCGGTATCAGTGAGGCTCCGTTCGACTACAGCCACGATTTGCCTCCCGGCTGCAAACGTCCAATGGGCACGGTATCGCATAACACCCTGGATTGGGAGGGAAAAGTTTTGCACATTTATATAGCGAGCCGCTTGCTTCAAGACAGACGCCCGCTTACAGCCGCACCTCTTGGTGTACAGACGCTGCGAAAAAGACCCCGGTGAGCCCTTAAACCAAGTATGTCAGAGTGGCCCCCCCGGGGCTCCCTCTCTTTCTGCCGCGAGCCTAGGTAGCTCAACGTTGCCCAGAGTGCACGAACGAGGACGCAAGAGTCGGGATTGAGCGCGGTCACTCAGCAACCACACCCCATTACACTCCTTCAAAAATGTTAGTAAAATCAGAAAATATGGCTTCTTTTACGTTCGAGTGTTGTAAATTTGGTTGAAACTTGAATTACTTCATTTACCTAGTGTAGTAAATTTGCGAAAAAATTGAAATTTTCAACAAAAAGTTACAAATATTATAGTAGCAATATTAAACGGAGTTTTAAGTTGCTAAGGCTTTCGAAAACTTCAAGCCATCAACTTCCGTTGATGGTAACCGTAGCAACCGAGGCAATCGGATATCGTCGTGTCACGCGTACTTGTTGTCGGCTCGCGTTGATGGAAAATCAAACATTTTTCTTTTTTTCTCTTGGCGAGCGGTGTGTTTGACAGTGGCGCAAAGCGTTGACAAGAATTAGTGTGTTGGTCGCGACTGCCATGACGAGCACATATTCGGATGAAAAATTGTCATAAAATATGGGGTATTATTATTTTAATGATTTTTAAATTGATAAAAATTATAGTTTCTCCAAATCAAAAAATAATAAGAATGCAAATGATCAAAATCATCGTCCGGTAGCAATATTCCTACAACCTTTCACTACGAATTTTTATTGCAAATGGTGTTGACGCTCTATGCTTGATAGTCGCCGGGCAAGCTTCAAGTAGCAGACATTCAACTCAACACTTACACATATGTATACCTACTCGTTTCTACGGTTACCATCAACGGAAGCTTGAAGTTGCCGAGGAGCTTAAAACAAAACTTGTAGCGTTTCGGTCCCAGTAATCTGAACGCGGAGCCGGAAAAATTATATTATTTATCATGATTTGATCATTTGAATTTAAAAGTTGTAATTAAAAAACATTTTTTTTCCGCGTAACAACTTCCGCTTAATAACTTAAGGTGTATAAAACAAAACAAATCTGTTCTGAATATGCTTGATAGTCGCCGGGAAAGCTTCAAGTAGCAGACATTCAACCCAACACTTACACATATGTATACCTACTCGTTTCTACGGTTACCATCAACGGAAGCTTGAAGTTGCCGAGGAGCTTAAAACAAAACTTGTAGCGTTTCGGTCCCAGTAATCTGAACGCGGAGCCGAAAAATTATATTATTTATCATTATTTGATCATTTGAATTTAAAAGTTGTAATTAAAAAACATTTTTTTTCCGCGTAACAACTTCCGCTTAATAACTTAAGGTGTATAAAACAAAACAAATCTGTTCTGAACCTACGTTCTTAAACAAACACAAATCTTTTTATTTATAATTCGACAAGGAGAGTAACACTGAAAAGAAAGAAATCGGTTGCTAGTAACTTCGGGCTGCGTCTGACTACGTCTGGCCTTATCTGGCTTGTAAGGGATCACAACTGAATTGACAGCTAGCAGTTCGGCCTAGCGGTAAACAGATACAGCGTTGCGTGACATTTATAGCTTTGGCAAAACCGCCCAAGCCCGAAAAAGTATCCGACAATAAACGCGAAAATATATAAGGAAAAATCAGGTGATTATGCCATCGCAGGTAAAAAGATAAAACTCGGTCAAGTCTCTGAGCTGACGCGCGTTGAAAAGCGTTATGTGACAGATTGTATTGAAGTATGTAGTTTTATCTCAGCTGTCAAAAATGAAATGTCACGCAACGCGACGCCAAAGTAATTTCTGTTTTCAGGTTTAGCGTACAGATAATGTATTAAACTCATACCTAGACGATTTGTGCATCGGAATCGGAATTAAGTGGCATCTTCTAAAAGTCTGAGAGTGCATTTGATCCAGCATTTTGGCATATTTTACCATTTACGAGTTCGAGATTTGTGTAATTCAGCTGCAGCCCCGTTACTGGAATTTTTTTAAAACTTCGGACTTATTTCGGAATAAGAACTAGAGTATCTTTTCGGGTAGCACCTGTGTAATCATGAAACTAGTTTCATTAATGTAAATAAAATGAGCTCTTAATATTTATACATATTTATCATTCGTAGATCCTTCAAGCACTATTACATGTCAATCTTCCTTTCGTGTTCAATAATATTTGGCCACACGACTTCAATTCCGTGAATACCTCAGTGAAAAATCCGGGCTCTGCATTTATTTTTAACATTTTGCCACTTAAGCGGTTGACGATTGTAAGGCATCTGAAAAAAATAAAGAAAATATTGATTGAATCTTCTCTATTCCTAGTACAGATGTAAGGCAGTCGGCATAGGATTTTGGGAAAGGTTTTTTGAGCATAGGTTTTTTTTTAATTTATCGAAGTCTGCTACCAGTAGGAAAAAAAATATATTTAAAACAATACATTTACGAAGCATAGTTCGGTGAAACCATTTGAAGTGAATTTTTTCATCCCCTTCCTTATTCTTTTGGTAATGGTAGCATACAGGGCCGTATGCTTTTTGCTGATGACTCACCACTACACACTTGTTCGAAAATGGCTTTTAGTGGACTTAGGGCGGATCTCTCAACTAGCCGCCAACTTAACGCTCACTTTAAATTTTATAGGGCAGTTTGTGAGGTGGTGTAATGCTCAGCCAATCCAGGATCAAGTAGAGGTCCCATTTCCTTTACTAATAAGAACACAATGATTTAGAGGTGATATTCTAGTCGGACACACACACACACCTAAAGGTATGTCTAGTCGGGCAAGGTGAGTAAGATGGCAGGGCGATGGATTGGTATTTGAGTACCGATGGATCGTAGGGAGTTGGCGAATGCCGGCAAAACGGCTGGTGGATGTCGGTTGAACGGTCGGTGGATGTCGGTGTAACGATTGGTGAATGCCGATGGATCGGTGCCAAGTTACCTTATGACCGGTGGATGTCGGTGGAACGGTTGGTTGATGTCGGAGAATATCGGTGGATCAATTGGTGAATGCCGGTAGATCGGTGCCAAGTTACCTTATGACCGGTGGATGTCGGTGGAACGGTTGGTTGATGCCGGTGGATCAATTGGTGAATGCCGGTGGATCGGTGCCAGGTTACCGATGACCAGTGGACCAATTGGTGAATGCCGGTGGATCGGTGCCAGGTTACCGATGACCGGTGGACCGATTGGTGAATTCCGGTGGATCGGTGCCAGGTTACCGATGACCGCTGCCAGGTTACCGATGACCGGTGGACCGATTGGTGAATGCCGGTGGATCGGTGCCAGGTTACCGATGACCGGTGGATGGATGTTGGGGGATCCCAACGGACGCACCAGTGGCCTTGTGGACGGGGCAATGATCCAAAGATCACTTCTCCGCGTCCAGTAGACACTACCAAAATAATCGAGAGCGCAGGGTAAGGTAGGCAGCTTCTCACAAAATGACTTCGTGGCGCTTGTCTACTCTTACCATAACCGCGCTTTCGACGACAAGTAAAACGCGAAGAATTTACTTAAGCCGAAGTAAATATAAAGCGATCGAGAATTTCATGCAGTTATCGCAAGTGAGTGCGCGAGTGAAAGCAAGCAATATAAAGCGATCGAGAATTTTATGTGATGATCGCAAGTGGCTGCGCGAGTGAAAACAAGCAAGGCCGCTTGCTTAGTGCTGGCACTCTGCCTGCTTGCTTTGAGCGTGCGTGGGTGGTGGTAAGGCGTGTGGGTTCGATTCCCGCGTGAGGCGTGTAGGTTTAATAACAATGTGATGCTGTATAAAAGGACCTGTATCGGGTGGACCCATGAATGCTTAGTATCGACAATGTTCCCTTTGTTGCTTGACCCGTATTCCCTTTTCGTGCCTGGTCCAGAAATCTTTGGTGCTAGTGTTTGCGCGGACTGGTTGACAGCAGACGAGAGTGGGTGGCCACTCTTTCTTACTTTAAGCTTCCAGGCATACCTTGCTCGTTCGGTGGGCTTATCGTGTGGTGTGTGCAAAGCTGTTAGCCAAGGTGTCCTACAGGTGCTTTGTTTCTTGCACACTACAGGTGAGCTGTAAACACTCCTCGATGGCTCTACACGCTTCGTTTGGGGTAGTTTGTCTACCTCGCTGTTGATTATTTTCTGCCTAGCGAGGTTGCGCGGGTAATATCGCTGCTTCGGCGGTTTGTCATATTTCATCGTCATGACATGTTTCGCTATCGTTAATCGCCCCTCCGTACTGGTGAACCTTTTCTTGTGGGGTGCGATTACTGCCTGTCGTTTGTGTTGTTGCTCCCGCATCTCGACCAATTTTTGGTCTTCCGAAAGGTGTTCCCACGTAGTCAAAGCATTGAGTCGAGCCGGTGGTGATGGATCTGTTGGCTTGGTGGGCGGCAGTCGCTTTCCATCCAGCGTTATGGTGATCCCCCGGCTGTGCAGAAAATCCATTCCTATTATCATTCGTTCCGCTAAACTGGGCATTGCTGATACTGGTCTTTTCCTGGAACGTTATTTTTGCTCGGAATAAGCACGAGCTTGATAAATACGTTTGGTCCGCCAACTGGATTTGGGGTGACTTCGGGTGTGATCGTATTTGGCGGTGCTCCAGATGTTGACGGATGTTGTCGCCAATATATGTTATGGTGGCTCCTGTGTCCACCAATGCTCGAATCTTCATGCCCTCTATGGTTACCTCAATGTAGAGACGGCCATCATGATTTTCTTTTGGGCTGGTGTTGGTTATAGTTGCGGCGTTCGTGATTACTCCTAGTGCTGGATTACAGGGACAATCCCTAGACAGGGTCCCATCTCGGCCGCATCTGGAACAGAACAGGCGGGCTAATCGGCGGCAGTGCTTGCGCATGTGGCCCTGTTCCTTGCATCTCCAGCATGTTCTGCGACTATCATAATTTAGCATGGCCAGGCTGTGAGTCGCCTTCTGAGTTTGTTTGATCTCATCTGGTTTAGCAGCTCATAATCCTGCTGCTTTCGTTGCCGCATGGCCTCCTCTAGCTGGCTCAGGCGTCGCCGGGACAAAACAAAATCGTTCGGCTTCTTGACGGAACTCCCTCCTTTTATGAATATGTGAGTATTCGGAACACTGTAGCGCCTTGCCCCGTAAGAGTTCTGGTAATGTCATAAGAAACTTGTCCAGTGGGATACGATAACACTCCGCTAATTCTTCGATCCTCTCCAGGAAGTCGTGAAACAATTCACCTTCGTCATAATGAATGCCCCATCTGCGGACTGTAGTCATTATTTCGGCATCGCATAACTCATTTTGTTGCTCGTACTTGCTTAAGGTCTGCTGCGGGTCGCTCCACTAAAATGTAGGATTTCCATCTGTCGGCAACGTCACCGGTCTCTTCTCCTCGGCGGCGATTTCTTCCTCTAGCTCCTTCAACAAATTTTCGGTGGTGGTGCGTTTTCTTTTTGCTCGCACGTACGCGCTCAAGACGGCGACGATGTATCCGTCCACAAATATGCGATGGCGCTTGCACTCCTCGACTAGCTGTTCCTTCTTCAGTACATAAATCCAACTTAGGGAATCGACGTGTAGGGTGTTTTGAATTATGACCGGTGGATGTCGGTGGAACGGTTGGTTGATGTCGGTGAATATCGGTGGATCAATTGGTGAATGCCGGTGGATCGGTGCCAGGTTACCGATGACCGGTGGACCAATTGGTGAATTCCGGTGGATCGGTGCCAGGTTGCCGATGACCGGTGGACCGATTGGTGAATGCCGGTGGATTGGTGCCAGGTTACCGATGACCGGTGGATGGATGTTGGTGGATCCCAAGGGGATCGGGGCAATGATCCAAAGATCACTTCTCCGCGTCTAGTAGACACTACCAAAATAATCGAGAGCGGAGGGTTGTGCAGGGTAAGGTAGGCAGTTCCTCACAAAATGACTTCGTGGCGCTTGTTTACTCTTACCATAACCGCACTTTCGATGACCAGTGAAGCGCGAAGAATTTACTTAAGCCGAAGTAAATATAAAGCGATCGAGGATTTCATGCAGTGATCGCAAGTGAGTGCGCGAGTGAAAGCAAGCAATATAAAGCGATCGAGAATTTCATGTGATGATCGCAAGTGGTTGCGCGAGTGAAAACAAGCAAGGCCGCTTGCTTAGTGCTGGCACTCTGCCTGCTTGCTTTGAGCGCTCGTGGGTGGTGGTAAGGCGTGTGGGTTTGATACCCGCGTGAGGCGTGTAGGTTTAATAACAAAGTGATGATGCATAAAAACGGCATTACAAGTTGATCATCATCATCATTTATTGGCGCTTAACCGCCTAAGCGATTTTGGCCGTTTCGTATCAAAGCACGCCAGTCATTCCTTTTTAGCGATAACCGACGCCAATTGGAAACCCCAAGGGAGTTCAAGTCATCCTCCACCTGTTGTTTCCATCTCAGTCGAGGCCTCCCCCTTCCTCTGCTGCCGAATTCAGGCGACGATAGGAAAACCTTCGGTGCTGGAGCTTCTTTGTCCATTCGCATAACATGGCCCAGCCAGCGGAGTCTTTGGGCTTTAATTCGCTGGACTATGGTCAGATCTGCGTAGAGCTCGTACAGCTCATCGTTAAATTTCCTTCGATACTCGCCGTTGGCTGCATTTGTTTTCGTTGGAATTAAGTTTTTTAGGTGGCGGGTCCCAAACCCAGCGCACAACCCGTTTCGGGGTTTTGGAAAATATTTACACATTTATATAGCGAGCCGCTTGCTTCAAGACAGACGCCCGCTTGCAGCCGCACCTCATGGTGAACAGACGCTACGCAAAAACCTCGGTGAGCCCTTAAACCAAGTATGTCAGAGTGGCCCCACCGGGGCCGCGAGCCTAAGTAGCTCCCGTTGCCCAGAGTGCACGAACGATGACGCAAGAGTCGGGATTGAGCAAGGTCACTTAGCAACCACACTCCATTACACTCCCATTACAAGTTGATCGTCCTGTTAAAAAAAGGGCAATGAACTGGCTGTTAAACTGACAGTGAATTGACAGTGAAGTTTGACGTTAACAGGCAGTCGAGAAATCCGCCCTTAGGGAAGTGCAAAAATGCTAGTTAAATATGAACACATATTGAAATACTTAAATTCTTAAATTGCATGACTTTTTTTTATAAGCAGCGGTGCTCAGAAAATTTTATATGGAAGGCTAAATTGAATACATACAGAGAAAATTGAGCTGGCGATGGACAAGAATTGACAGTGATTTGGTCATATCAACCAAATATCTGTTGATTCAACTAAAATCACGGTTTATTCTTATCCATTTCCATCTCATTTTTCTCTGTGTACATAGACAAAAATATGTACATATATACTGCGATTTTCTTTTGTATTTGAGTAAATAAAATTTTTTTTTAAATGTCTTTGGGGGATCACAAAAAAACTTAGATTTCGCTTCGAACTTAAAGCTTACACCAAAAACGGTATGTATGTAGGTATATGCACTATTTTTATAAATTTGCTATCTATGAGTTTTATATGTTTCGACAGAACAGAAATCTTGGCAAAAAATCAACTTTAAATAAATAATTTTCAGGCCATGATGTTTTACATAAAGTTGGTTTGGGTGATGCAGGTTTTTGGAAATCAAATTTTTTAAATTACGGGGATCGGTTAGGTTCAAGTGGCTGCCGCAGAGGCACACTTATGCTAGTTTTGAAAGGCCCGTTGTGATACCACCACAGTCCCGGGAACCGGCCATATGGAAAATCCCTGAGTTGTTGGGACTTTCCACATAGAAGAATCCGGGGATTGACACTCCTAAACCGACACCGTTACTCCTCCTCGAACCACTAAGATGACTTTATGAAGGCCATCAAGTCCTTTATGTCCAGTTCCGCGATCCGGCTTAGGCTATCCAGGAAGGGAACTCCCAAAAAGCGCGTTCTCGCCGCTTAAAGCCGGGCAGTTGCAGATGAGGTGCTTCACCGTTTCCTCCTCTTCAACATCTTTGCAGCTCCTAGAGCATCGTTGGTAGGGAACACCTATCCTTTCTGCGTGTCTACCAATAAGGCATTGCCCAGTTAGAACACCTATTAATATGGAGATTTCTCTCTTTCTTAGGGCGTGAATGTCTCTAGATCTTTTATGATCCCATTTTGGCCGGGTTTGTTTGGATGTACGGCACCCTGGGGATTGTTGCCACCTTTCGTTGGCTTGACGGAGTGTGTACTCCTTCAGCGTTAGCTTGTATGTGACAAACGGCATACCTAAGCGCTCTTTATCCCGAAGAACCTGCTTGGTCGTACCCTGACAGGCAAATTCGTCTGCCTAACAGTTTCCCTCAATGTACCTGTGTCCCGGGACCCATGTGAGGTTCAAGCGGTTCTGTTGGGTCATCTCTTGAAGAGCTTTGATGGCCGCCTGGCTGTCGCTGAAAATGACGATGTCCTCGCCGATAGCGCGTTTACTTATCCAAATCACGGCATCCAAGATTGCTGAGACTTCAGCCTGGAAGACGCTGCAGTGATCAGGTAGTCTGAAGGAGAACTCAAGTTCCCTTGAATAAACCACTCCTCCAACTCCCCCTTCCGCCGTCAGTGTAAACAGGAATGCCGCCATTAATAGCGGGGCAGCGATCCATCCCCTCCCATTCTTCCCTGCTGGGAATGTTTGTTTTCAAACAGCTGTCTCCGACTGTTGTGGCCGCACAACGATCTGTGCTCAGAGGGGGAAAACTGTAAGATCCTAGAATACTGGCGTGTTCAGTTGTGCTTGCGCCCCAGCCAGACGTTTCCCTTAGGCGCAGAGCCGCTGCTGCCTGTGACGCTTCCAGATCGAGTGGCAGAATGCCTAGAATGGCCTGAAGAGCTTCGTTGGGCGTTGTTCTTAGCGCGCCGCTTATACAGATCATGCCAGCTCTACGGATTTTACCACAGACAAACAGATTCCGTTTTATGGCCTTGCTCAACGCAAGCCACCACGACTCCATATAGGATGATAGGTTGGATAATTGCAGTGTAGCTCCATCTGCATATTTTGGGGCTGAGACCCCACTTTTTGCCAATGGCTCTTTTGCATGTGTAAGTTCTGGTAGGTCCAGCGGTGGTATTTTGTACCGGTTGGTGCAGAGAACGAGTGCGCGGGGATAATGCCGTCCGGTCCGGCAGCCTTAAACGGTTCAAAGCTCTTAACTGCCCGCCTTACCCTCTCCTCCGTGATGGGTATATTTACTGCCAGGTTTGTTGCAGGTGCTGACGGTGCATTATGGAAGTGCGGAAAATGTGTGTTCAAGAGCAGATTAAGATTTTCCCCTTCCGTGCTAGTCCAGGATCCGTCAGGCAAATAGCCGATGGCTGTTTGAGTTTTCGAGAGAACTCGTCTAAGTCTCGCTGTGTCGTCGACCTTTTCGACCCCAGTCCACGAAGTTCTCTTTGCCTGTCTTAGGGCTTTTTTGTAGGCCCTTAGTTTAACTTTGTATTCGAGCTATTGAGGCTCCGTGTCGAGGCTTTTAGCCCTATTAAATTGCTTCCTGCAGGTTTTACGGAGCGAGTCCAAGTCGTAGGTCCACCAATGTGGCCTATGTTTACCGCGTGGGTTTGGCACTGGACAAGCTTGTTCTAGGGCATTTGAAAGCGCCGTGGTGTATGTCGTTACCATGACCTCCAGCTCCTCATCTGTTGAGGGGCTTGGGGGTAGTACTGGTGGGTCTCTCGCTAATATTTCATTGTGTAGTTGCCAGTTGGTATTGCGTAGATTGCGCTTCATAAAAGGTTGCTCTACATGAAAGTCTAAAACTATTTCTATATATCGGTGGTCGGAGAATGAATGTTCTTCATGAACACGCCATTTTCTAACCCACTGATAAGCGCCTTCACTACAAATAGTAGACCTCCCCACGGGTTTGAGTGATAAAATTAGACTCGCTACCCACGTTGAAAACTACCAGATTGGTTGTTAATAGGTAGTCAAACAGAGACTCGCCCCTGGCATTGATATCGGAGCTTCCCTATTGGACGTGATGAGCATTAGCTTCCGCTCCTATAATAAGATGACCCGTACAAAAATTTGACACCAGATCTCTCACCTCCCTTTGTGGTGGAGGTTCTGCGGTGCTTGGGGCATATAGACCGAAGTGCTAAGGTCAGACTTAAAGCAGCCGAGGCTAGTTTAGATTTGTGCAGATTTATCTGAAGCACCACCAACATGAAAACGCTCCCGCTCGTCGAGGTCTGCCCTGTCCCGAGGGCTGTGTCTCAACGACGAGACAGTTGCAGAGCAACTGCACGGTTTGGCGTAGCGGAGCCCTGCTGCCTGAAGAATCAGGGATATTGCGCTCAGGATGGGCTGCTACCACCGTGACGTCGAGGCTTTCCCTGTCCTACCGACTGTCTTCCATCTCCGAGTTGGCGGATAACATGGACGCACGGGGAAAAATTATTAAAACACGAACCGCACTAAACCGCACGAAAAAAATAAAACGGTATTTGTAATGGTATATATCAAATAAAAAAAATCTGTATCTTTGTATTTAAGCAAGTGTTAAACTGAACTTTGGGATGGAGTAAAGTGGGATTAAGATATGTACCTACACATAAAAAAATATAATTTACAAAAAATAAAAGTGGGCCAGTTTAGTACAAAAAGTGAAAAAGGTTGATCGTGTTTTTCCGGGTGTTTTTTTTTTTTTTTTTGGTTTTCGGGCTCAACACGATCACGCACGAGCAAGACACGAAATCGCATTTTCAAATACGAGCACAGGGACACACGCGTGCGTGTTTCGTGTCATGGTCAAAAACATGCACGACGCCCACCTCTATCACAAACATAAAAATATTGTTTATAAAAAGTTAAAAAAGTCAAGATTAGAAATATTTATATGTATATTATAGCTATACGACACTACGTATTTTATCAGAAAACTATAAATTGATTTTTTGTAAACAATTTTCAGGAAATTGTTAATTTTTTGTTTTCCTGCTTCGTTTACTTTTCAAACTAAACAAATTCAAATGAAAATTGAAAAGAAAAAAATTACATTTCAAAATTCATATGAGAAATGACAGCATGGAAATTATGACGATTTTAAAGTAATAGCAGATAGCGAATAGGAGATGTCGTGAATTGCCTTAATTTGTTTTGTTTTGAAATGTAATTTTTTTCCTTTCAATTTCAATTTCAATTTGTTTAGTTTGAAAAGTAAAATAAGCAGGAAAACAAACAATTAACAATTTCCTGAAGAGAGAAATTAAATATATAATTTAAAAATAGGTTTTTTTCGATTTTTCTCGACTTTTAACCCCGAATAACTGTTTTAGCACAAACGGATTTGAAAGGTTTACACCACACTTTTTCACTTTACACCATTTTAGTGTAGCAAAAGAGCGTTGCCACCAAAATAGTGTTAGTTTTACTCCAAAAAAGTGTAGACTCTGCTTTTTTTTTGCGTGCACGTAGGTAAACTACTAACTTTAATTAACTTTAACTTTTTTACTTAAGCGAAATCTTCGTCTTCGTTAGTAATCTATATTATTATTCTAAAACACGGCGCTTAGCTAGACTAAACTACAATACGTATATAAACGAAATGTACATATATCAGATGAAAGCTTATCATGAGCATGTTTGCAAAAAATTATAACAATTCCAATAGGTTAATTTGTTCATGAGAAATTAGCGTTTAAAGTTTGTACCCAAGCTCTTTATATGGCACTATTAGGATGCTTTGTAAATGTACATATGTATATACATACATACAATGCTCGCATGGATTTCAGTCGAAATAGACAAACATTGAAAAAAAAAATGTAAATATGTATGTATGTATGTATGTATGTAAGTACATATGATTTTGCGCTACTTTGACTACAAAAGCAATGCAGGGGTAATAAGCAAACACACCCGATTATCGGGGGTTACATACTAGTAAATGAATAATTTAAGCAAAAATAGTCCATGAAATTCTCGAAGGAATATTTTTTTGTTTTGTTTTGATGTATTAAACAGGGATGCCAAGTTGCGGGGAATTCCCTGTTTTGTGGGGAATTTGGCTTAGTGCGGGGAATCGGGGAATGTGCTCTTTTTTGGGGGAATTTTCAATTTTAATAAGGAATGCTTTCTAAATAATTACGACGAGCTTAAGTGTTTTCTTTCAAATACAAATTGCGTTTGTAAATTTGTATGCGAGAAACTATAGAAGTCCCTTAGAAAAAAGTATAGAAAATCAATCATAAACTAAAACGGAATGGCCTGTGAAACTTCATACTCTTAAACATTTTAAATATTCTGTGAATTTTGGAAAACTTTCTTGGAGTTTTCGCGAATTTGGCGTAAATTTTTAAAACAAAATTTATAGACATTGACATATGCTTTTAACTAGTCTTTGTTAAAATAATTTTATTAAGACCCAAATAAGTAAAAATCACCGGAAATGACTGTGCAAACATTATGTTCGCAACTGTATTTCTTATAAATCTAAATAAATGAGTTAAAACTTATGCCAGGCCGGGGAATTTATGCGAAAATCGGGGAATTTCCCATTGCCCAACGGGGAATCTTTTTTTTTGAGTTGGAATCCCTGGTATTATGTAAAAAAAAAAAAACTAATGGCGGCGATATACCAACGGTTCATCATAACCTCTAACGAGATTTTTAGCCGAGCTTCTCTTTCCAACTTGTGGTGTGTTGCTTTTGAGTTTTTCCTACAAGTTGGCGGGACTTACAGTTTTTTGCCGACTCCGAACGGCACTTGCAAAGCAAATGAATTTTTTGCTGAGAAGCTTCTCATGGCAGAAATACACCGGAGAGTTTGCCAAACTACTGCCGAGGGGCGACCCCGTTTAGAAAAATTATTTTTCTAAATAATTTTTGATGTTACTTTTGCCGGGCATCGAACCGACACGACTTGGTGTAGAAGGCCGAACACTTAACCTCTACACCACGGCGGCCGCGGTGTATTATGTAATAAAGAGTATAATTTTTGGACTTCTTGTATTGTGAAAACATATCGCCTGTTCCAAAGTAAACAGATGTATTTACTTTTTAAAATTTTTGCAAAAACAGCATTTCAAACTTTTATTTTTTCATAGAACTCCATTGTAAAAATGAAATTTTGAATGCCGTTTCAAAAGCAATTTAAATTTTGAAATACTTCTGTTTACTTTGGAACCGGCGATATCACAAGTGTAGTAGGCGTAGCGATACATAGATATGTTAGGATATTGGAATCTTACAGCCGATGTTTATAAGAGGCTGTTACATGTACTCACCTTTCCCAAAACTTATCTTTTGAATCTTCAACGAGGAATGGTTTGAGTGGATAACTTATTTCATTGCCCATATAAGAGTAAGATAAATATAGACACGTAAGTACTGACGCCTGCAACTCTAATTCTTTTGTTTCTTCGCCGTCCACAAGTTCCCTTATTAACATGTACACAAATACCACATTAGCAGGATTTATGAATGCCACGTCCTGAAACAAAGAATAATAATTTCACTCAGCTAAAGTTTCATCATATATATTATTTCTGTAAGGTCTTTTTGTGTTTGCTCCTAACTTTCTGCTCTCATTTTGAACCAATATTAAAGTCTGAAGTCAGTCACATTACGTTGCAGTACTAATTGATTTTTTGTGCATTCACAATGGTTTATTTAAACAAATACATTTTTATAAAATACGCTTAAACAATACATGTTTTCCCATGTAGAGCTAACCCCCATCTTTACAACGACATACTAATGTTCACGTGTAGATGTCCCACGGGCGGTGTGCTAAACGCTGTAACGTACTGGTTAAGGACAAACGCGTGTTTGCGCATATTTTTATCATTCCGTTTGGTCTTTCAACAAGTTCAGCTGATTTTTTTTTTGTAATTGTAAAAGCCGTGCGCGCCTTGCGCAAAAACAAAAAAATGGTTTGAAACTTTTTAGTTCAGTGCTGCGGATCTGGGTCTGGGGGACGAACTTCACATGCTCTGCTACTGCCTAGTGATTTTACTGCCTTCTTGCTATGGACGGCAGTATAATCACACCAATTTTCATCTGTTTTGCTCAAACATTTTGAATTTTATAGTCTTCTAGCGAATGGTGGACACCTTGCCGTGGTACGAGGCCTTAAGTCGATGGCTACGCTGCCCTTGTGATCATAGCTCCACACGGCATCTTCCCCCGCTCAATCCAGGATGTTATGCGAAAACGTGTGCATTGGACGTTTGGAGTCGCTAGGTAAATCGTGGCTGTAGTTGAATGGAGCCTCTCTGATTCCGGGTCGCCTCAGAGAGTAAGCATGGCCTTACGGTGGTACGGGGCTCTGCCGCGGCGGACGACACAATTTCCCCTACTCTTCCCTTGACCCTAAGCTGGCCTTGTCCGGCGATGGGTCGTACGAACAAGATGAATTCAAATAACTGAAATAAAAACGAAAAACCTTAAAAACAAACAACGCCAAATTTCACTCCTCAGCAGAGGAGAGCTATGGAGGAGCGAGAAAACAACGCCGGAGGACAACCTCCGCTCCACAATCAAGGGGGATCAACAGCGATGGCAACTACGAGTCGGTCAACCAAACTTCTATCGAGTAAGATTGCCTTGATGGGAGCTAGCACCAGTGCGGTTGCCAACGCAGCAAAGCGGACAACGGCGGATGCTAAACTCCCATCAACCACTGATATGGAAACCAGTCCCTTTACGTCTGTGGCAGCGGTCTCACGACCTGGCCTCGGAGTTTCGAAGGAGAAGGAAACTGCAACTGAGCTTTCGGCAAAGGGAGCGACCGCGATGGAAACTACGGGTCCGCACTCCGGGGAGACATCTCCCCGCCACTTCTCATACCACGAGAAAAGATTGGCTGCAAAGATCCTGAAGAAGTATGAGGGAGTACCGTAGGTATCGATGTCACCGAATTCCAGAAAATCGGTAGAGCTAGCGAAAGCTGTGATACCGGATTTCCAAAATACTCACATGCCAAAGAAGTGACCCCTTCAAACGCCAGAGATCGGACCTGGAGTTAAATCCCCCTCGCAAGCGGCATCAGAATACCCCCGGAACGGGCAAACCAAGCTTTGCTGAAGTAACCAAGGACAGGATCCTTATAGGCATCCTTGGCCGAGGCAATGACCGTCTGGCCCTCCCCAAGGACCGGTGGCGATACGTGCGAAATGAACTCGACAACGCTCTTCTCGACGTTGCTCCGGAGTTTCCGGGTATTTCGGCACGATTAAAGGATGCGGGCTGGCACCAGGGTCAGATAAAATTAGTCGCATGCGAGGAAGCAAGAACTGTAGCACTGCACAAGACAGCAGGAGCTAAACTGGGTGAAGTCTACAAAGGCGCAAAGATGAGGTCGTCGACTGGAAGGACATTCCGGCTCGTCCGAGGGCAAGGGCAAGGACATGGATTCCTGCCATCCCTGACGAACCCTAGAGAATTCTCGGGATGCTGCGGTTAATGTATCCGTCCCTCCCCACGCAGGGCTGGAGTGTCAATCTGGTCGGGGATACAGTAGGGCCTGACAGACAGGTGGTATTCACCATGAATAAAGAGGCAATCGAGCCCCTTAAAAGGTGCAATGGCCTAGTACACTACAGTGTAGGCCAGATCGTTATGCACGTATATCGGGGTGATGCTCAGCGCGCTGTCTTCTCGGCTGCTTCGGGAGAGTCGGAATACGAAATACCGGAAGAGGAAGTGGAGGAGTCCGAAGTGGAGAGCATGTTATCCGCCACTTCGCTTGGCGAAAGTGCTGTGAACAACTCGGAGATGGAGGACAGCCTACAGGACGAGGAAGTCCTCGACGTCACGGTGGTAGCAGCCAACGCCGATTAACATCTAACGCTACAGACAGCAGGACTCCCGCAACGCCATATCGGGCAGTTAATCGAAACACCTCGTCGGTGAGAGACAACCTCCGGGATGGGACAACCTCGATATAGGGACGGCAGGGAAGTCTGTGCGCTCTCATGTTGGTGGTGTAAGTAGTCGTCTTTCTAAAGGGGACGTGGATGTGGTCCTCATCCAAAAACCCTGGGTCAATAGCTCGAGAATTTGTGGATTGGGTACTAAGGGCTTCAAGCTCATTCGAGCCAGCGAGGAGACCAAAGTCAGAAGGAGACCAAAGTCTGAGATGAACTCCTTTCTTCTACCTAACTACACCAATGGTCACATTACCGCTATCAGTATACCGGTCGGCAGCACCCGCCGTACGTTTCTACGTACTGCCGGTTCTGCGAGAAAGGTACATGTGCTTGCGCAGTACCCTTCGTACCGAAACGACCCAGGTTGTATTTTTTTATATTACAGCCTGGCCAAGAGCAGTACACCCGAAGTGACCCTGTCTAACGTGTCACGATTCCTCCCCCTAAATTTGTCATCCTTGGAGCAGTCCCTTGCAGCAGGGCTGCTCCTTATTCTCTTGTTCCGGTCTGGCATTGAGCTAAACCCTGGTCCAACAGAATGGTTCTGCTGTGTGTGCCGGAAGAAAATTTATACCAGACGTTCGCATTCAGTGCAATGCACATCTTGTAAAGGTTGGCTTCACAAGTCTAGTTGCTCCGGACTAGATCCAAAAACACACCGGCCTCTTAGTTTCTTTAAAACCTTCGTGGCGCCTTGCTGTTCACGTCCTAGAACGTCTCGTGGCTCGCGACGCTCCGGCGTAGCACTATCGCCTCCCCCTCGCAATACATATATTGCTCAGCAAGCATTGTGTGTTCCCAGTTGTAGCTCGCGCCCTAGTGCGCCAACACCTCATACAGCAGCTCATAGCTACTTCCTAGGTAGCACATCTACAGATGTAGTGAGCACTGCTGAGCTACAACCCCCGCCCCAAAATATTCCCCTCCCCTCTTCTTCTTCCGGTACCGGCACAAATGTGAATCAAGGCCATCAGCTCCTGGTCCCTCACACTATGTGCACTGTTTGTCGGCACAGAATATATGCGTCCAGAGTGCCATCGGTCAAGTGCAATACCTGCCTTGGCCAATGTCACCTGCGCATATGCTCAGGGCTCGCAAACAGAAATTTATGGACTGGTGCGTATGTTGCGCCGTGTTGTCGAGCTGTGCAGCCCACATTGCCGACAAATTCTACCTCGTCTCCCAACGAGCGGAATTTGTCGCCTTCAGGACTGCGACGACGATCACGGACTAGCATATTACCTCCACGGCGAGCGCATCAGTCCCTGACTCCCAGAGTGACCATTGCCTCTCCCCCGCATTTCAAAATAATGCAATTAAACTGCAACGGTATAACTGGCAAGATTGTGGAGATCACCAAGTTTATGCAGCAAAACTCCATCAAAATTGCTGCAATCCAGGAGACTAAACTTGGCACCCACTCGGATCTCAGAGCGAGTGGGGGCTACCACATTCTCCGGCATGATCGTACGGACGGTGGGGTGGTCTTGCGTTCATCATCCACCAAACCGTGCGGTATAGGGAATTTGCATTCAACACCGACCAAGAGGACATACCCCTAGAGCGACAGAGTATTGACGTTTCAGCTGGAGGTGTTGATCTCGAGCTGATAAACATCTACATACCTCCCGTCACCTGTTGTCCCAGAAGTTATCGCCCTGATTTAAGCGATTTCATACACAGTAAAAAGAAAAGTCTGTTAAATGTAGAGGGATTTGAGAGTTTGCGATTTTCGAATTCAATAATACAAAGTTTATTCACTTTAAACTTAAATTAACAGAGTTAATATATGGTAATCCAGGTTTAACTCTATGCACAGGGTATTTACATGAAATGTAGTTTGCCCAAAGGAATTTTGGGCAAAATATGAAAAAATGAAATTAAATGTTTATTTGATACTTATGTGTATGTGGTAGTTGATTGATGATGATGATGATGGTGGTTATTCTCCGTGGTGAGGTGATATCCGCCTTTGATGAAAAATTGATGATAGAAAAATTACTTTGACTTAGGTACGTAGTCGCGGGCTGATGATAATAAAAAGAGAGCGAGAACATCCCTCGCACTTCCCTTTATAGCACAGCACGTCACTGGAAGGCAACTCAAGTGAGTGAATTGGAAATCCTGGATGGCAACTCCAGTACATTGTTCTCATGCAGAGATGCATTTGAGAAGTCTCCAACTTAGTTTTTGGGTTGCCTGATCGCAAGCAATCCCGACAAGTGAACGCAAGTCACATTACCCTTTAAGTGAACGCAAGTCACTTAAACATGGCGCCGACGTTGCACTGGTGCAATAAGATCGCTTAAATTTCGCAGTGCTTGTACCGCTGTCCTCAATTCGCCTCTCATGCGTGACGCCAATTCCCTTGGAATCCCGGTTGTAGCGGATCTGGAATTCGATCTTGGCCTAGCGCTTGGAGCAGGCCTGGAATGTGATCGTTGCCTTGGCCTAGCGCGTGAAGTAGACTGCCTGGAATTGGATCGCGACCTAGCGCTGGAAGTAATTGGCCTGGAATAGGATCGCTGCCTTGGCCTAGCGCGTGAAGTAGACGGCATTGGTTCCTGTTCGTCGTCGAATGATGGTCGATGCAACAGCGTATGGTGCAACTGGTTGCATATTTTGCACTTGGCCTCGGAGCGGCAGTCTCGTACTCGGTTGTGTGTACGGGCGAGGCAATTTGGACAGTACTCGTGGAACCGTACGTTCTCCCTTCGCTGTTCTACCGTCATGGATAGGAATGCTCTGCAAAAGCGTAATGCATGATACCTCGAACAAACGAGGCATTGATGTACATCCGGATTTCGGGGAGGACGTAAGGTGACTGATCGCGGCATGACGTGTACCTCTGACCGCTGAGTCGGACGCGGATCGCGGCTTCTGTAAATAGGAGGAAGGTTTTAGTAAAAAGTTTAAATAAGTATGATATGGAGGAGACAGCCGTGGAATCCACGATGTTAGTTAGACGCCTCAGCTTGGATGGGAAGAGGGCATAATTTGACGATTGGCCGACTAAAGATACCATACTGCGTCCTGACGTCAGCTACCCTAATATGGTTGTCAGACCCACGATATACTTTTTCGATTCGACCAAGTCGCCATTCATTTGGCGGAACCTCTTCATTTTTGATGACGACAAAATCTCCCTCAGCTAGATCTTGTTGTGGAAACTTCCATTTGTACCTCTGATGAAGCTCTTTTAGGTACTCATCCTTCCACCTTCGGCTAAATTGGTGATGTAAAACCTTAAGCTTTTCCCGTCTATTTTGAAGGGAAAGATTATCTTGCTTCGGTTCAGGCGCTGCCAGCAACGGCGCACCACGTAGGAAGTGCCCTGGCGTTAAAGCCAGGAGCTCATCTGGATTGTCTGACATGGGCGAGAGCGGTCGGGAGTTCAGAACTGCTTCTATGCGCGCAAGCAACGTCGCCAATTCTTCGAATGTGAAATGGTGATTGCCAGCAATGCGTTTGAAGTGAAGTTTAAAACTTTTAACCCCTGCCTCCCAAAGGCCACCCATATGAGGAGCGTTAGGCGGTAGGAACTGCCATTCAAAGCCGTGCAAGGAATATTTTGAGCTAATGTCATCAGAAGTCTCTTTGAGGAATTGTTGGAAATCTTTTTGAAACGCCCTGTTGGCGCCGACGAAGTTTTTCCCGTTGTCTGAGAAGATGCGTTGAGGTAGGCCTCGTCTTCCGACGAATCTGGAGAAGGCTGCTTGGAACGATTTGGTTGATAGATCAGAACATGGCTCTAAGTGAATCGCCTTAGTTGAGAAACATACGAAAACACAAACGTAACCCTTCACCATTGGTGCTCGTCGAAGCAAAGGCGTTTTCAGATCGAAAGGACCTGCAAAATCCAATCCGGTAGATGTAAATGGTAAAGAAAAGCTGGACCGCTCTGGCGGTAAGGCTGCCATGATTTGGGTCCTAGTGTTTTTCTTGAAGATAGTGCAAGTTTTGCAATTACGTATGCAAAATCTTACTTTGGATTTCAGTCGGGGAATGAAATATTCTTGCCTTACGATCCTGACCATAAGTTGATTTTCCGCATGTATCAGAAAATTGTGTACATACTGGATTTCTGCTTGCGAGATAACTGACGATAGATAGTTGATAGGCTTAGTGGACTGTATGGGTTTGATGCGATGAATGAAGCGAAAAACGTAAGTTATGACCCGCAGCGCTTTTGGCCAGGATGAAAAGCGGTCTAAGATGTCAGGTTCATTTTCCACAGTATGGAAAACTTCGACCTTTCGTTCTTCGGGAGGAACTACCTTTTGCCGAGACGAAATAGGCCATTGCTCGGGAGGTTTTTGAAGCCAATCTGGACCGGTCCACCAAAATTTATGTTGAGCTAATTCCTGCGGTCTACAACCTCTCGTACCGAGATCAGCAGGGTTGTGGTTAGTAGATACGTGACGCCATTTGATATTTCCGACGTTTTGAATGATTTGCGCAGTGCGATTGGCAACGTATACCTTCCACGTGCATGGTGGTTTTTCTAGCCACGCAAGGACGATTGATGAATCGGACCATAAAAAGGTTTCGAAATCTCCTAGCGGAAGTTGGTCGGTTAGATTTTTGATACATTTGGATAATAAGACAGCACCACACAGTTCCAAACGCGGGAGGCTAACTGTTTGCAGAGGTGCTACCTTAGTTTTGGAAAAAAGAAGCTGCGATGAGACTTTCCTGTCTATTTCAGCGCGTAAATAGATGGCCGCGCAATATGCTTTCTCTGAAGCATCGCAAAAGCCGTGGATTTGGATTTTTTGGTTTGGAGAAAACTCAGTCCATCTTGGTATTCGAATATGCTCGATAAAAGGTAGGTCATATATAAATTGAATCCACTTTTGGAGCGCAAGTGGTTTAACGTTCTCATCCCACTCAGTCCCTTCTAACCATATCTGCTGCATTAGAATTTTTGCCTGAATGAGAATAGGCGCTAGCCACCCTGCGGGGTCGAAAAGTTTCGAAATAGAGGATAAAATTTGCCTTTTGGTGGCATTTGAAGGTGGTTTGGTGGGTTCAATCGTATAGGAAAAGGAATCATTTAAAGCATTCCAACGAATACCGAGGGTTTTGGTCGAACTTGAGCAATCAAACTTTAAAAAATCAGAATCTAGCAAATCCTCGGATGAAATATGGCTAAGAAGATCGGGGTGATTTGCGGTGATTTTTTTAAGCGGAAACCCTGCAGAGATCAGACATTGGATTGTTTGGTTTTGTGCTTCGATGCAGGAAGAAATGTCGTGTCCACCGGACAATATGTCGTCTACGTAAGTTTCCTTGGTTAAGATTTTCTGGGCCAAAGGGTAGGAATCCCTTGAATCATATGCTAATTGGTGTAACGTGCGAATGGCCAAGTATGGAGCACAGTTTACCCCAAAAGTGACCGTCTTAAGTGCAAAATCAGAAAGCTTGACGTCCTGGTTTCTACGCAAGAGAATTCTCTGAAATTGCTGATCGTCCTCATGCAAAAGGATTTGGCGATACATTTTTTGTATGTCTCCGTTAAATACATATTTGTATAGACGCCAGTTTAAAATGACAAACATTAGGTCGGATTGCAAGGTAGGACCAATGTGGAGTACATCGTTTAGAGAGGTTCCAGATTCAGTTGCCTTCGAGGCATTAAACACTACTCTAACTTTGGTGGAGGTACTGTCTGGCTTAACCACCGAATGGTGGGGAAGATAATAGGAGACATAATTACCGTTTAGGTGTATTTCCTCGGGAGGGACTGGTTTCATATGACCCAGGGTTAGATACTCTTCTAATACCCTATTGTATTCATCTTTAAGAGTTGGATTTTTCCTAAGCATGTGTTCCATTCGAATGGCCTGCTTCATGGCTTGTGACCGAGATGGACCTAGGGAGAGGTGGGTGGGAAACTGCGATTTGAACGGTAGACGCACGACATATCGTCCATCGCTTTGACGGTTAGTTGTTTTCCTATAAAAGTTTTCGCAAATGATTTCTTCTTCTGAAGGTGGATGTAATTCCGATATTTCCTCAATCTCCCAGAATCTTTTAAGTTGATCGTTTAGATTCTCATTGGAGCTTTCTATGGCGTAGGTGTGAAACGAAGAACATTGATTGGCTGGCAATGGCCCACTCAGGTACCAGCCGAAGATGGTGTTTTGCGCAAGCAAACTTCCCAGGACTTGGTGTTTAATACCTTCAAGTAGAATTTGTGGTATAAGGTCACTCCCGATGACGAGATCTATTTGACCTGGACTGTAAAAGAAGGGATCCGCAAGATCTAAGTCCTTAATTTCTGATAGGTTTGGTTTCCGAACCTTGAAAGATGGAAGTAGACTGGTAAGCTGTTTCAAGACGATGGCGTTTGTGGGGATACGGATGTTGTGTCGTTGGGAAATCAGAGTTAGCTGACAAACCCGAGTTGAATTTTCGACGATCTTTCCGCCCATTCCCGTGACTGAGAAGTTCTCTTTACAGGTGGGAAGTTTTAAGCGGTTCTGAACCTTTTCCGAAATAAAGGTTTTTTGCGAACCCTGATCTATTAACGCTCGCAGCGTGAAGGTAGTCCCTAAGTGTTCGATTTGCACTTGGGCAGTAGGAAGAAGTGTTTTTTCGTCATTCGCCGAAAAGTTTGCTTGGATGTTAGAACCGGAGTTCTTAGAAGATGATGGAGACTCTTCGTAATTGCCTTCGGTGATGTCAAAGATCGGATGTCTGGACTGCTGGGAGGATTCCGTATGCAATAGATTGGTTGCATTTTTGGAAGGAGTAGATGAGGTAGTTTTACCGAAAGCCTTGGTTGCGGGCTTGTTTGTTACTGGTGCATGTAACATGGTATGGTGGTTTTTTTTGCAGTGTAGACATCGGAAGTCACTGGTACAATTGGCGACAGAGTGATTGTATGCGAAGCAGTTGGTGCAATATCCGACTTGTTTCACAAACTTGGTACGTTCGGGAACACTAAGTTTCCGAAATTCGGGGCAGGATCTTAATGTGTGGTTTTTATTGCATAATTTGCAGATAAAGGAGCTTTGTTCTTGCGAATGATACGCTTGAACTTTCGATGATGGTTTTGATGGAAGGGAGTTGCGGCTTTTGCTGCCTTTGTAGCCATTTAGGCGTTCGACTACCTCGTAACGACTGGTCAGAAACTGGTTCATTTGGGACCAGTTGGGAAGCTCTTTCCTCGACTCTAGGGATTGCTCCCAGAGAGACAGGGATTCCTCCGGGAGCTTGGAGGAACACAGGTAGATAAGGATTGGGTCCCAGTCTGACACAGAAATTCCCTGTGATTTAAGGATAACGAGGCAATCGTTGATGGTGTTCTGGATCTTTTGTATACCTTCACTGTTTTCCGAGGTGACTGGAGTGATATTAAAAAGCATTTTTAACTGCTTATCTATCAAGATTCTTTTGTTTTCGAATCGGGCTCTTAACGCTTCCCACGCAAGGAGAAAGTTGTCGTCACACAAGGTATATTGTTTAACAATAGCTCCAGCTTTTCCTCGAGTTTTATTTCGAAGATGGAATAATTTTTGCGCGGGAGTCAATTTGGGATGGTTAAGGTAGACGGCAGTGAACATATCCCGAAAGGATGGCCACTCCTCATAACTACCGTAAAATATGTCAGTGTCGCACGGAGGTACTTTAATACAGGGAACAGAATTTGGGTTAAGGGAATAAGACTGGCGTGAGGTAAAACATGGTTCGGGAGGAACGGCATGGAAGATTTTGAGTTGGTCTAAAATTTGAGATTTGCATATAAAGAAGCTTTCTGCACACAGCTGATATTTTTTAGTTGCCTCTTCCTTAAAATCGATCGAAACGACTTCCACTTCCGCGAAACAAACCTTTCTGTAAGAGGCCTGCAAAGCCTCCCACCGCTGGATGAGGACTTGAAGTTTCACCTCTAGCAAAGTGTCTGTTTGCTCAGCTGGATCTTGTGCTCCAAAATGTGAGCAGAAGTTCACCAACTCGTTGGAGTCGAAAAGAAAGGTAGTCATGTCATCCGTTGCCATGTTTGAAATGTATGCACAAATTAATTAGGTAGGTTGAAAAAGATAGGAAACAATAAATCTTTTTACTGAAATGAAACTAGCTACAAATCCCAATAGACGCAAGCTCACACAAAGTTGAAAAACAAAGATGACGATAAAAATTGGTAACTCCACTTAACTTATTTTTCCCTGAAGGCGCAAGACACTGGTGGTAATACGGAAGAGATTCCCAAAGACCCCAATAAATATACGTATGGTGTGTTAGAAATGTACGTGTGGTATATAAACGTGTTTAGATGCAAATAATCCTGTGCAAAAATGTATTTCGTAAAGTTGTTTTTGTTTTAGCAATAATTTGTTGTACGCAAGCAACTTTTTAACGCATTTAATAAATTTGGTTTGGATAAAATTCTGCGAGCAACAAGTGGGAATTTAACTTTTTCCGAACACCCTAATACTCGCTTTTTGCTTTGCTTGCACACTCGATGAATATATTTATTTCTCCAGCTATCGATAGCTAAACCAATTGAAACGGTTGGAAAAGAACAAGCAAGCAGAGAACGTTAATGTATAGAGAAGCACCAACACGCGAAGCAGTGTGAACCAGTAGACTGTCAAACCACGGGTAAGGAATTCGCCGAGATATTTTTATTTAACAGCATGCTAACAGAGTTCTTGTACCTGCATAGGGAATCGGCGTTAACAACAGAGTTCTTGTGCTCACATATGGAATTATTTTACTAACATATCGCAGAATGTATGATATAAATGATATGATATTAGCAACGTTCTCTGATATTAGTAAGATTTCAAAATGATGTAATAAAAATAATATATAAAAATTTAATAATTATTTTTTTAAAAATTTTATTGGCAATAAATAAATGTATGTACATGTGTATGAACCTACTTACTAACTAATTAAATAAAAAAATAAATTACAAAACTTATATACATACTTAAACTTCTTTTAATTTATTGAGTTCGTAGTAAAAAGTAAAGTAAGTATGTACGTATGTACCTACACGCCATACCATGACCTACCTCAAACCCAAATGCAAATGCCAACGACCTACCTCAAATAATCAAAACACAAAATTATGCGCACAATCACACATAAGTCAATACTCCTACCTTCACTGCACCGCGCCATCCCCTCTGATGCTTGTATTGTCCACAAGCCACAAAAACATTCCTACATACATTCACGCGAAATATCTTTACAAATCTACCATGATAAATGCAACAATAAAAAATTCATTCATAATTTTTGTCGATGGACTTGAGATGAAATTTGGCAACATAGCTCTCCAACAAATGGACAAAAATTAAAATTTAACAAAATCTTGATTTCCAACTTCAATCATTTTAGGGGTATTCACTTTTTTAGGAAAGTGTAAAGTTACGTAAAACTCGCTAAATTGCGCAATCTATTTTTTTTTAAAACTACACATTTAGCTGCATTTAGGTACTTTTCAAGACAACCTGTGTTGTATGTTGGATTGAATGCTGACCCACATTACCGAAGGTCCCACATCCAACTACCGAAACAAGTTACCTAAACAATTATGAGCATATATAGGTAAAATATATAGGAAAAATTTTACAAAAATTTAAACAAAAAAGAACAAGCTTTGGGCAGAAACTAAAGTTCCAGTCATATATAGACATAATGCTTAAAAAGAATTATCCTAATATAAGCTGAAATGCATTTTTCATATAAATTTGTACAGGTTCCAAGCCAATTTGCGCAGTTTACGTTTTTTGCAGATTTACAATCTTAGATGACGACGGTGGACGCGTTTTTACTTTCTGAAGAAGAAGAACAATTCGTAATTCGCTGCCCAAAAGTAGATCGCAGTAGCAGAGCAGCTTTGATTTAATACGAAATGCTGCCGTTGTTCACTAAAGTGGCCGTATTTACCCCTTTTGGGCCCCAAATTCCATAGACAAACTAGTTGCAAAATTTAGTTTTTCTTGTTGAATTATGCGTTTTTGTACAAATTTTGAGCCAAAATAATAAAGAAAAGTAAAAACAAGGAACATGTAATAATCCATTAGAGGCACACAGAGATATACATGGAAATATTAAGAATATTTAATATAATATTGATTTAGTAATTTCCCCCTTATCTTGTGTATTTCAAAACGGCAACACTTTCCTTATTGTCGCTAAAATATGAAAAAGTCTTCTTTCAACAGCTTCAACATGATCGCCATATAAATATATATGAAAAATGTGTTCGTATTCCCCATTTGTAGGGTTGCAATTATATTGACCAATCACATAGCGCCATATGTTGGTTGTCGCGACATAATTGAAGTTGTTGCTATTGCGTGTCGTGTGCATATGTACGTTAGTTAATGTTAAATGCACCATTTGCGATCATATTAGCAAGCTCGGAATAGCCCAGGTGATGAGTGTTCCACCTTCAAAGCTTGGGGTTGTTGGTTCGAATCGTTAGACTCGGAATTTTTTTTTTTTTTATATATATAATATAATTTTTTTTTTTTAAGTTACAAAGGTCAGGAAAATTAGTTTTTCATATTCAGCAATATGTACTTAAGGTGTATTATTGATGCTAAGGTGGATTTGGATTGAATCAAAATTAAGGTGGTCTTCGACTATTAACAATTTATTCAAAAATAAAACATGCAAAAACATTTTTATTAAAATTCATATGAAACCATTTATTTATTACATAAACGTTCTCTGTTACATATATGCATTTTATATCCTAAAATATAAGTTCTACCAACTTGTATTTAATTTCATACCTATATTCATACAAAGGTGCATTTTGTTAATTGCCGTCGGCAAAACGCTATTAGTCATTTCACATATTTTTATAAATTTTATAAATATGTAAATATTTTAGAAAATATGCAATGGACATTTAAAAGGGACATACATTTTACTGTTTATTACATAAATTTATTAATTTTGAAAAGTTTAAAAGATTTTGTAATATCTAAGCATACAAATCTCTTTTGTATAAAATCATGTGATACGTGCAAATTCCTTTTGCATATTATCATATGATGAAACTAAAAGAAATCCAGCGTTCGTACAGATTTCTTAACATTTATTTATGTAAATTTAACATTCAATCAATAACATCTGTTAACTTAACATGCCCAACCAGCCAGCCCGCAGCGAATTCCCTACCCGTGGTTTGACAAGATTTGACAGTTCACACGGAAATTCGTTGTTGGTGCTTCTCTATACATTAACGTTCTCTGAAGCAAGTTGTTGTTTTGCTTTGCTTTTGTGTACCCAAACGTTTACCTATCGTTGCACATATGTATGTACGTAGCTATGCGTGTGCGAATGCACGACTTGTGTTATGGGAAAACAGTTTATCATGCAATAACGAAAATTGGAATTACGAGAGAATTAAAATATAGAAGTGTATACTTATGTATGTATGTATAATACCACTTTTATATAGTAAATCACTTCTAGTAGATGATAGGTTATATTTTAATAAAGAATTGCTACTGCAAATAGCTTATGCCTATGTGCTTAACTTTTCCCACAGCTGGGTATAATAATGCCGGCAAGGCAATGTATATATGTATGTACGTAAAACGCACGAAGAACGGCACAAAGGAATTGTTGAAAATGGGGTGAGCACTTTGAAAAATAACGGGATCGTACAAGCGTACATATACTTATATATATATATCGATATATATATGTCCGTATATGCAAAATAACGGATTCCGTTATGTCCAAGAAATGATATATTTTCTGGATTTTCACTGAATTTCAACAACTTACGTGCGTATAATCGATGTTCTCATGCTTTTTTGCAGCTTCGTTGTCTTATGGTGATGAATTTACGTTGGCGCTCCAAAGGGGTGCTCCTTTCGCCTTGCTTGAAAATGCGCCGGGCTAATGCAATGAATTTAGCAAATTTCACTTTTTGCTTTTAACCGCTGAATTTTTTGTTGCACTAATTGTAATTTAAGCACTTATATTACATGGAAAGTTTGGGAAAACACAATTGAAAATTTACTTGGGAATTTAACGAAATTATTGAGACAGCAAAATTTTTCGTTAGCACGCGCGCATGGAGAAAATTCGAATGAGAAAATTGTAGAGATGAGATCGCATGAACAGTGTTGTTCTTTTTTGGTTGCGTTGCCACTGTTACAAATTTGGCTCGCAAGGACCAATGTTAAATGTAGAGGGATTTGAGAGTTTGCGATTTTCGAATTCAATAATACAAAGTTTATTCACTTTAAACTTAAATTAACAGAGTTAATATATGGTAATCCAGGTTTAACTCTATGCACAGGGTATTTACATGAAATGTAGTTTGCCCAAAGGAATTTTGGGCAAAATATGAAAAAATGAAATTAAATGTTTATTTGATACTTATGTGTATGTGGTAGTTGATTGATGATGATGATGATGGTGGTTATTCTCCGTGGTGAGGTGATATCCGCCTTTGATGAAAAATTGATGATAGAAAAATTACTTTGACTTAGGTACGTAGTCGCGGGCTGATGATAATAAAAAGAGAGCGAGAACATCCCTCGCACTTCCCTTTATAGCACAGCACGTCACTGGAAGGCAACTCCAGTGAGTGAATTGGAAATCCTGGATGGCAACTCCAGTACATTGTTCTCATGCAGAGATGCATTTGAGAAGTCTCCAACTTAGTTTTTGGGTTGCCTGATCGCAAGCAATCCCGACAAGTGAACGCAAGTCACATTACCCTTTAAGTGAACGCAAGTCACTTAAACAAAGTCTAATAACTAATTAAATTAAGTAATTAAATTAATACCATTTTCCGTTTAATTGAGAGAAAGAGTATTATTTTGGTATTATTTTAAGACCATTTGGACTAATTTAATTGCCAAAATTGAGAGAGAGAGAGCGATTTAGTATTATTTTGGTATTATTTTAAAACCATTAGTCCAAATTTAATTTCCAATCTTTTTCAGAGTCTTAAAATAATACTATTTGGTATTAAATTTAAAAAAAGTAGTCTTTCATTTTTTACTGTGTACGGGGCGATAACCGTGTCATTATGGGCGATTTTAATGCACACCACGACATGTGGCATTCGCGCCATGCTGCTGACGGCAGAGGACGGGAAATAGCCGAGCAAATTGACGCTTCCACATTCTGCGCGGTGAACACGGACGCCCCCACGAGGATGTCAGTAAATTGCAGTAGCTCCCCGGACATAACAATTGTTAGTCCGGGTCTAATAAACTGCATAAACTGGTGCCCAATGGGGCATCAGATCACCTGCCAATCGTCCTGTCCGTTGATCGTGCCCCGGATTTCATCACCTCTGAGAAGAGATCCTACGTAAACTTCAGGAGGGCTGACTGGGTTGGCTTTACTGAGTTTACTGAGAGCTCCTTTGGTGCTCTTCCCATACCGACTGACGTACACCAAGGTGAAAAGGAAATACGTAAGGTCATAAATAGAGCTGCAGCCCTTTTTATACCAGCTGGTAGAATACAAAATATACGGCCAAACTTCCCAACTGAAGCTGCAGCCCTGGCCAATGAACGTGACCTTATACGTAGCATCGATCCCGCAGACCCACAGATCAGTGGTCTCAACGCGGAAATCAGACGGCTGGTAGATGAACACAAACATGCCAAATGGGAGGAGCATCTGAGGTCTTGTAACCTCTCTACCGGTGTTGGAAAATTATGGTCCACAGTCAAATCCCTGTCAAATTCGACGGGCCCACCAAGAAACGTAGACATCACCTTTGGTGATAAGACGTTTAGTGACCCGAAGAAGAGTGCAACGGCCTTTTGCCGACAGTTTGTACCACACCCTGCACAGGACAGGGACAGACGTAGTATCTTCAGGCGTGCGCATAAACACAAAAACAATGCCCCCGTTTCCATCACCGCTACAGAGGTTCGAGAGGCCATCAGGAAAGCCAAAAACTCTAAAGCCATGGGCCCTGACGACATAGCCATGGTGCATTTAAAACACATCGGCGAAGAGGGAGTAAAATACCTCAGTACCGTCTTCAATTTGTCCCTGGCCACTTCTGTCATACCTGAAAAATGGAAGCAGGCAGTCGTGGTCCCACTACTAAAGCCTGGCAAGCCAGCTAACGTAGGAGAGTCTTATCGTCCGATATCGCTCCTCTCGCCAGTAGTGAAGACATTGGAGGCGGTATTACTTCCTCTTTACACATTAAAGTTGAGGTTAGCCGAGCACCAACATGGCTTTAGAAAAATACGGAGCACAACATCTGCTCTAAATGCCATTAACACTCAGATAACTGACGGACTCAACCAGAAAAGCCCTCATCACAGGACGGTTCTAGTTGCTCTTGACCTGTCTCAAGCTTTTGACACAGTAAATCATGGACAACTGGTATCCGATTTGGAAGATTCAACGCTCCCCCCTGTCTTAAGCGTTGGCCCGCCAATTATCTGAGTGGTCGCCAATCGTCTGTAGTTTTCAGAAACAAAAAATCAAAACCGAGAAAGATTAAACAAGGGGTACCACAGGGTGGTGTCCTTTCCCCGCTTTTGTTTAATCTTTATATTTCGAGGCTTCCTTCCCCACCAGATGGAGTCTCGATTGTTTCTTACGCAGACGATTGTACGATCCTGGCATCTGGCACTTCCGTTGATGAGCTGTGCTCCAGGATCAATGGTTATCTCCCCTCTCTTGTTGAGTTTTTCACTGCTCGGAACCTGACATTGTCGCCAACGAAGTCCTCGGCGACACTATTCACGACTTGGACGGCGCAAGTTGGCATGGAGTTAGAAATCTACGTAGGCGACCAAAAATTACCTACTGTCTCCCACCCCAAAATCTTAGGTGTAACTTTCGACCCCATGCACAAATTCGCTGCTCATTCAACCGCAATTGTCTCTAAGCTACAAAGCCGCAACAAAATTCTCAAGTCGCTAGCCGGCAGCACTTGGGGTAAAGACAAAGAAACGTTGCTGGCAACCTCTAAAGCAATTGGTCGGCCGATCCTGAATTACGCGTCGCCGATATGGTCGCCGGGGCTTGCTGAGGTTCATTGGAAAAGACTGCAGGCCTGCCAAAACACCGCACTCAGAACCGCCACGGGATGCGTCCTTATGTCTCCAGAACATCATTTACATCATGAGGTGGAAATGCTCCCAGTTTTGGAGCACAATGAAATGCTAAACAGGCAGTACCTGTTGAACTGTTGCAAACCACAACATCCCAACAGACTACTGCTTGAGTATGAGCCACCTCCTAGGACCGTAAGGGCGCATCTACGTGAGCATTTTGATGAGATCCGGCACCTCACACTTTCGCCGTTTGATCCAAAGGTGCATACGCAGGCCCTGAAGCACATCCATGACACGTCCGTTGCGTCCTATGTCTCGCTCTGTCCACTGAACGCCGTTTTGCACGCCAAACCACCTCGCGTTGCGGCTGAGGAACGTCATCTTCCTCGAGAGGCAAGGGTCACTCTGGCTCAATTACGCTCTGAATACTGTAGCAGGTTAAACTCCTACTTATCCAGACTAGACCCTGACGTGCCGAATGAATGTCCGGCATGCGGCTTGTCACCCCATAATACCAACCATTTATTTACCTGCTCTTCGGAGCCCACTCTTCTAACACTCATCTTCCTCTGGTCCAACCCTGTCGAAACTGCAAGTTTCCTAGGACTCCCGTTAGAAGAAATTGATGACAATTTAGGTTAAGGAAAAGTACACGCTGGGCAGGGCTACACTTCGTTACAACAACAACAACAACCCGCCTGACGGTGGCGTCGGTCTATATGCCCTACGACGCCGAAGAACCTCCACCACAAACGGAGGTGAAAGATCTGGTGTCAAATTTCTGCACGGGTAATCATATTATTGGAGATGACGCTAATGCCCACCATGTTCAATGCGGGAGCTCCGATATTAATGCCAAGGGCGAGTCTCTGTTTGATTACCTATTAACAACCAACCTGGTAATTTGCAACGTGTGGGTAATGAGCCTACTTTTATCACTAAGACCCGCAGGGAGGTCATAGACCGCACTATCTGTAGTAAGTGTGTTAGTGTGAGTGGGTCAGAAAATGGCGGGTTCTTGAAAAACATTCATTCTCCGACCACCGGTACATAGAAATGGTTTTAGACTTTATTGTAGAACAATCAATTATGAAACGCAATCCACGTAACCCTAATTGGCAGTTACACAATAAAATATTAGACACAGACCTACCAGTACTGCCCTCACAAGCCCCCTCAGCAGTAGAGGAGCTGGAGGATCTTGTTATTACATATACATCGGCGCTCTCAGATGCTCTAGAACAGGTTTGTCCAGTGCCAAAACCACGCTGCAAACACAGGCCACATTGGTGGTCTTAAGATCTGGACTCGCTCCGCAAATCATGCCGGAAACAATTTAACAAGGCCAAGAGCCTCGACGCTGAGCCTCATTGGCACAAATATAAAGTTAAACTAAAGGCCTACAAAAAAGCTCTGAGACAGGCGAAGAGAACCTCGTGGAGAAATTTCTGCACTGGCGTCGAAAAGGTCGATGACACAGCGAGACTTAGACGAGTCCTCTGGAAAAATCAATCAGCTATTTGCGAAAACCTGACGGATCCTGGACCAGCACGGAAGGGGAAACCCTTGAGCTGCTCTTGAATACAAATTTTCCGGGGAACCTGCATGACGCACCACTAGCACCTGCAACAAACCTGGCAGTAAATATACCCATCACTGAGGAAAGAGTAAGGTGGGCAGATAAGAGCTTTGAACCGTATAAGGCTGCCGGGCCGGACGGGATTATCCCCGCGCAACTTATAAACACGGTGGAGACATCAGCTAAATGGCTGGTATTTCCCACTGCGAACCAAAAGACTACAGACCGATTAGTCTCTCGTCCTTTGTACTCAAAACCTTTGAGAGGATACTAAGCGACTACCTCTCAACGACTATTGATAGCAACCTTATCTCTAGCTATCAGATGCATACACCAAGGGTAAATCAACAGAAACTGCTCTGCACAGCCTAGTATCTGTCATTGAGAAATCGCTGTGTGAAAAGGACTACTACCTTCTCAGACATTGAGGTTACTTTCAACAGTATAAGCCCGGAGGCTATCAACTCCACTCTAACTAAACTGGGCGTGGATAGATCTCTAACTGGTTTAATTGACCAACTTCTAAGGGGAAGGAAAATGGCTTCTTCCCTTGGTACGGTTGAGTTATCACGCTATGTCACAAGGGGAACGCCCCAGGGTGGTGTCCTTTCCCCGCTTTTATGGAACCGCCCAGTCAACTCGTTGCTACGTGACACAAGCTGGGGGCGGGAAGATAGTGGCATACGCAGATTTAGCTATTGCATTCATAGGCAAGTTCCCACAAACTCTGTGTGACATGATGCAAGTAGCACTGCGAGAAGTTTCGACGTGGTCCTCTCGCTGCGGACTTAGTATCAACCCGGGGAAAGTGGAACTTGTCCTCTATACCAACCGGTACAAAATACCACCACTAAGCCTACCAGAACTAGATGGCACGCGTCTGGGATTGTAGGATAAAGCCAAGTTTCTAGGCATAGTTCTGGACAGGAAATTGAATTGGAAGGAGAATGTTCTTCAGCACCAGAAGAAAGCTTGCATCGCTCTTTACACATGCAAAAGAGCCATTGGGGGCTCAGCCCTAAAGTATGCAGTTGGATCTACACTGCGGTCATTCGACCAATCATGCTCTATGGAGTCGTCGTATGGTGACCTGCGCTGAGCAAGGCAAAATACATGAATCTGTTGCGGAAAGTCCATAGATCCAGTATGCTCTGTATAAGCGGTGCGCTAAGGACAACGCCTAACGAAGCCCTCCAGGTCATTCTGGCACTTTGCCACTTCATCTGGAAGGGTTTCGGTCAGCGGCGGCATCAGCTATGGGCCTAAGGGAAACGTCCAGCTGGGGTGCGGGTACTATTGGACACTCCAGTATTTTGGAATCTTACAGCTTTCTCCCTCTAAGCACAGATCGTTGTGCGACCACTACAGTCGGGGATAGCTGTTTCAAAAAAAAACATTCCCAGCAGAGAAGACTGGGAGAGGACGGATCGGTCTCCCGCAACAAATGGCGGCACTTCTATATACACTGACGGCTCGAAGTTGGACGGCAGAGTTGGAAGAGGGGTTTATTCAAGGGATTTGGACCTTGAGCTCTCCTTCAGACTACCTGATCATTGTAGCGTCTTCCAGGCGGAATTCTCGGCAATCCTGGACGCCGCGGCCTGGTTAAGCAAACGTGCTATCGGAGAAGATATCGTTATTTTCAGCGACAGCCCAGCGGCCATCAAATCTCTTGGCTCCTACACGTTCAACTATGAACTGACGCTCAGATGTCGTCTATCTCTTCACGAGATGGCCCAACAGAACCGCGTAAACCTCACATGGGTCCCGGGACATAGGGACATTGAGGGAAACTGTAAGGCGAGCTGTACTGACGAGCTTGCCAGGCAGGACACGACCAAGCAGGTTCTTCAGGATAAAGAGCGCTTGTTGTTGTTGTTGTTGTTAACAGCAAAATACTCCCCGAAGGTTTTGGGGAGTGATGCCGAAGTTGACCCCGGTATGCTGCGGATATGACCCCGGTATGCTGCGTACTCCCTTGCGGTACTGCCCGACTATCGTGGTAGCGATTGGGTATGACCAGTGGAACCTTCTAGGTCATGTCATCCCTCCATCCGTGAGGAAGGAGAAGATGGGTAATGAGAGGTGAGAGGCATCATATCCGTAGATCAACCATCGAGTAGCACGTCAATTACCTATGTGCATATTAGTCGCCTCTTACGACCGGTATGCCTACCTTGGGCATATTCTAAACCCCTAACCCGCAGGGGGCTTAGGAATGCCGTTTACTTACTTACTTAAAATAGCCTTTAACCGCCTTGGCGATTTTGGCCGTCTAGCATGTTTCGCCAGTCGGATCCTTGTTGAGCCAACTGGCGCCAATTGGAGACATCGGGTGTTCTCAGATCTGCCTCCACTTGGTCCTGCCATCGAAGAGGTGGCCTCCCTCTTCCTCTACTTCCACCGGCGACTGCCGATAAGAATACCTTCTGGGCCGGAGCGTCTTCGTTCATTCGCACTACGTGGCCTAGCCAGCGAAGCCGCTGGGTTTTAATTCGCTGAACTATGTCGACGTCTGCGTAAAGCTCATACAGCTCATCATTATATCTTCTTCGGTACTCGCCGTCGCCAACTTTTAGGGGTCCATAAATCTTTCGAAGAACTTTTCTCTCGGATACTCCCAAAGCCGCCTCGTCAGAAGCTGTCAGTGTCCATGCTCTGCACCATATAACAGGACGAGTACGATGAGGGACTTATAAAGTGTTGTTTTTGTTCGTCGAGAGGGGACTTTACCTCTCAATTGCCTACTCAGCCCAAAGTAGCATTTGTTTGCAAGAGTTATCCTTCGATGGATTTCCAGGCTTACATTGTTGTTGGTATTAATGCTGCTTCCCAGGTATACAAAGTCCCTTACTATCTCGAAATTATTGCTGCCAACAGTGGCGTGGTTGCCAAGACGCAAATGCGCTGACTCTTTGCATGATGACAGCAGGTACTTCGTTTTACCTTCGTTCACCACCAAACCCATTTTTTCCGCTTCTTTTTCTAATAGTTTTACGCTCTTGTAATATATTGTTCCAGCGCGATTAAATTCTGCAGCTTGAATTATTTTCTCCAACATCAAATTAAAGAAATCGCACGATAGGGGGTCGCCCTACCTGCAACCTCCCAATTCTGACCGAGCTGGTGGTGTTTCTCAGCGTCATTTTGCACAGCCGTATAAGCTTTGCTGGGAAACTAAAATCAGATATAGCGACATATAGGAAACGGCTTTTCGTGCTATTGAATCGATCGAGTCGATCCTTTTCTCATGGTTTTTTACAAGATTTGGCGTATTATAAAAATCTGTTCGATGGTAGATTTACCATGTCTGAAGCCAAAGAGATAAGGTCCAATCAGTCGGTTTACGACAGGCTTCAGTCTTTCGCACAATATGCTTGATAGGACCTTATATGCGATATTCAAAAGGCTGATTCCACGATAGTTGGCGCAGTTTGCGAAATCACCCTTCTTATGGATTTGGCAGAGAGCACTTAGATTCCAATATTCAGGCATGCATTCATCCGACCATATTCTGCACAAGAGCTGGTGCATGCACCTTACCAGCTCCTCGCTGCCGCATTTGAATAGCTCAGCGGGCAGGCCGACAGCACCCGCCGCTTTATTGTTTTTTAGCCGTGATATACATAGCTATTCGCACCTAGTTATAGTCGGGTTGTGGAACTTCGATTCCATCTTCTTCGATTGTGTCGGGTCGGGTTCGTCCTCTTCTCTCCTCCATAACCTTAGTACTTTCTGAACATCTGCCACCAGGTCGCCGTTGTCATTTTTGCAGGAGTTTGGCCCAGGTTTAAAACCTTCCGTCATTCGTCGGGTTTTTTGATAAAATTTTCGGACGTTGCTTCTGCCGGCTAGCATTTCAAGCTCTTCGATTACACGCTTTTCCGCTTCCCTTTTCTTCGGCCGGAAAAGCCGTCTCGCTTCCCTCTTCATCTCACGGTAACGTTCACACACGCTCCTTGTTGCATTCGCTTTTACCGTCGCCTTATAGGCATCGTCCTTTCTTTTGACTGCGTCTTTGCACTCTCCGTCATCGTACCAGCTGTTTTTGAAGTTACCTTATTAGGCGGCCATATGAAGTTTTGATTGAGAGTAAAATTTGAGAAAATGTATGACGATGAAACGGAAGTTTTGGCACGGAAATAGAAATTGTTGCGTTGGCGTTTTTCTTAAATGTAGCTCGGGAACCGCTTGACCGATTTGGATAAAGTTTGGCATTATAGATAGCATGATTCATTCTAAGATTATGTGCGTGGGTGTTGCCACTTGGGGCGGTTCACAGGGATGCCACCTATCTCAATTTGTGTAAATATTGAGCAAGATATGCCAATATAGGTATCAAATGAAAGGTATTTTCGACTGTATTCCAAATATGTAAATCTCCAGCAGGGTTGCCACCTATCGCTGGCACCTAACCACATTTTATTTATTTTTATTTATATCTCGGGAACCGCTTGACCAATGTGGATGTAGTTTGGCATTATAGATAGTATGATTCATTCTAAGATTATATGCGTGGGTTTGCCACTTGGGGCGGTTCACAGGGTTGCCACCTATCTCAATTTTTTTTTAAATATTGAGCAAGATATGCCAATATATGTATCAAATGAAAGGTATTTTCGACCGTATTCCAAATACGTAATTCTCAAGCAGGGTTGTCACCTAGGGTTGCCACCTTACCGCATTTTATTTATTTTTATTAATATCTCGTGAACTGCTGGACCGATGTGGATAAAATTTGGCATTATAGATAGTATGATTCATTCTAACATTATATGCGTGGGTGTTGTCTAAATTGTTTTTAAATATTGAGCAAGATATGCCAATGTGGGTATCAAATGGAAGGTATTTTCGACCGTATTGCAAATATGGAAATCTCAAGCAGGGTTACCACCTAGGGTTGCCACCTAACCGCATTTAATTTATTTTTATTGATATCTCGAGAACTGCTTGACCGATGTGCCGATGTTTGGCATTATAGATAGTATGATTGATCCTAAGATTATAGGCGTGGGTGTGGCCACTTGGGGCGGTTCACAGGTTTGCCACCTATCTCAATTTTTTTAATATTGAGCAGAATATGCCAATATGGGTAGCAAGTGCAAGGTATTTTTGACCTTATTCAAATATGTAAATCTCAAGAAGGGTTGCCACCTAACCGCATTTTATTTATTTTTCTCTATATCTCGGGAACCGCTCGACCGATTTGGATAAAGTTTCGCATTATAGATAGTATGATTCCTTCTAAGATTATATGCGTGGGTGCAGTGTTGCTGAAAAATTTCAAAAAGGGTCCCCTGTTTTTTTTAGATAGGAACACATTTACATAAGCATTTTCCATTTTTTTGATGTTGAATGACAGAGTTTTGTACTATTGCAAGTAACACATACAAAATATAAACATTTTTAAATGGTTGTAGTTAGTTCAATAGTAATGATAATCGCATAATATAAAAAGTTGTTTAATCTTAAAAACCTCCACTTTAAGGACATGTTTTTGCAAAAGGTTTCGAAAATGATAAGAAAACTCACTTTGACCGTAAATAATTATTGGAAAGGACGAAAAAGCGACCCCTAAGCGACGGCTAAAATTGCCTAGGCGGTTACGGCTATTAAGTAGGGAAGTGGTAAATTGCAGCGCTAACTTTTTGCAGGGCTTATTTTCTCATCATTTACTAACTTTGTAAATGGGGTAAAACCCAAAAAACCTAAAACTTTTTTATTTGAATCACCCCAATGTATACATACATACATATGACGGAGTTGTCACATGATACAGCGTTGCCAGTAGTAAGACTTCAGTTAGGCAAGACAATTGGGAATCGGCAAGAGTTCCCGATGTAAGAGGTAAAAAGGAAAAAGGAACAAAAAACAACAAAAATGCATTTCATTGCAGTTTGAAAGTGAAAAGGGGCAAAAAGGGTAAAAAATGGTACTTTTTTGAAACAGTAGGTTCCGGGGTCCTGGCTCTAAAAAAGGGTCAAATTGACCCTTTAGGGTCCCCTACGGCAACACTGCGTGGGTGTTTCTATTTGAGGCTGTTCATAGGGTTGCCACCTATCTCAATTTTTTTTAAATGTTGAGCAATATATGCCAATATGGGTATCAAATGAAAGGTATTTTCGGTCGCATTTCAAATATGACAATTTCTAGCAGGGTTGCCAGCTAGGGTTGCCCCCAAACTGTATTTTATTTATTTTTCCTTATATCTCGGGAACCGCTTTGCCGTTTTGTATTAAATTTGGCATTATTAGTAGTATGATTAATTCTATGACTAATACATGGCGGCTGCCACTTGGGGCGGTTCAAAGGGTTGCCATCTATCTATTTTTTTTAATATTGAGCAAAATATGCCTCTATGGGTATCAAGTGAAAGGTATTTGCGACCGTGTTCTAAATATTTAAATTTGAAGCAGGCTTGCCACCTAGTCTTCCTATCTTTCTTCGTACAACTCTCTTTCACATCTCCCCCCTTTAGCTCTTCATTGCCCTCTTTCCTTCTACCACGCCCCTGTTCCTCTATATCCCATTTGTATTGGCCGCTGTTAATTTAGGCCTAATTCTACCCATGTACAAAATTTTAAGGAAAACGCACCATATATAAGATATTTTCGAAATGATCGTTTCCCTGGTCCACATCCCGGAAGTAAGATATTGTGAATCTAAACCATTCTCGAATACAACTTATTCATATATCGTTATTTGTGAACTTAAGAAGTTAACTTCTTTCACGTATACTGGCTATACTCGGTTTTTTTTCACTTGCCGGAATCCAATTACTTCTTCGGCTGCGGTACAAAGTGCTCCGAAGATATGTTCCCACTGCTCACGCACTCCGTTGGGTTGAATTGTGCTCTCAGAGAGCAGGTGTGCGAGTCGTTCTGCAAAATCATTGGCTGCCTATTGTGACTGCAGTTCGACGTCCAGCTTTCCTTGCGTTTTTTGTGGCGCCTGTTTTGTTGTATTTAGGCGGGTACGAAACTTGGTGCTAGCCATCGTACGTACGTCCATAACGCTGGAAGCGTGCCGCCCGTCTAACACAAAGTGATCGATCTGGTTGCGTGTTTTCCGATCTGGCGATAGCCAGCTGCGTCTTTGGGTCTTTTATGCTTGAACCTGGTGCTGGATACGCCTATGTTTCGTGAACCGGCGAAGTCGATCAGTCTGAATCCATTTTGCGAAGTCTAATCATGGAGGCTGAACTTTCCGACAGTGGAGCCAAATACATCCTACTTTGCCCACCCTGGCGTAAAAGTCGCCAAGCATGACTTCTATATCATGAGTTTCTTCTGATTTCGCGTAGAATGCATCTTTTTCCACCTCGTCCTTGTCCTCGGTCGGTGCGTACACGTAGATAAACGATATGGTGAAAAATCGTAGTTTAATTCGGATTATGGCGAGACACTCATTCACGGTCGTTAGCCGTTAATGCTGAAGGAGCACACTCCGTCAAGCCAACGAAAGATGGCTCCAATCCCCAGGGTTCCGGATATCAAAACAAACCTGGCCAAAATGGGATCTTAAAAGGTGTAGACGCATTTATGCCCTAACTAGGAGGGAAATCTCCATATTGATAGGAGTATTAACCGGTCACTGTCTCATTGGTAGGCATGCAGAAGGCTAGGTGTGCCCTACCGACGATGCTGCAGGAGTTGCAAAGATGATGAGGAGGAGGAAACGGTGGAGCACCTCATCTGCAACTGCCCGGCTATAAGCGGCGCAAGAATGAGCTTTTTTGGAGTTTTTTTCCTGGATAGCCTACGCCAGGTCGCGGAACTGGATATAAAGAACCTGATAGCCTTCATCAAGTCATCTAAATGGTTCGAGGAGGAGTAACGGTGTCGGTTTAGGAAAGTCAGTCCCGGGATTCTGCCATGTGGAGAATCCCGAAATAGGGGTTTTCCACATGGTCGGGTCCCGGAACTGACTTTCCTAGTGTTGGTGGTATCACAACGGGCCTTTTGGTACTGGCCTAGGTGTGCCGCTATGGCAGCGACTTGAACCTAACCTAACCTAAGTCTTCCCGAATACCAGGGCTACTTATGTCTCCGAGCAGGGATTGGATTTAGGCAGGGCCGTGCGCAGGACTTTTCTATAGGGGGCTTTTGAAGTTTTGGATGCTCCGAAGGTTGTGGCTTTTGATAACGAGTTGTCTTGATATGGTGTATGCAAAATTAGCACTAAGTACGAGCATGCTTAAGGTTTATATTATACAGCTACCGGACTTGAAAATTGTACTTGGTTGTAAATAATATGTAATTGCAAAAATAAAGTGGTAGATTTATGAAAAAAGGGGTATATTTTTGTACAATGCTCTAAAGTCTGCATTTATAAGACGCACAATTTTCATAAAAAAAGAGGAAATTAAAAATTTTCTAGGAAAAGTAGAAAATATGTGCCAAAAGTAAATACTGACAAAAGCTTGGCTTGCTATGACTAGTATGCTGCCAGCCTGCTCTTTTTGTGAGCAATTTAAGTTTTATACACTGAGAGAAATGCATTGAATGTTGTGACAATATCACTATTGATAGCGCCGAGTTTGATGCATATTCATTCAGAATGAGCGAGTTATCAAATATTATTTGATCCCAATAAAAAGTAAAATGACATGTCAACCATTTCGATATGATGTACTATTTTTTATATTTATGGATAGAATACTAATATGTTTGAACGGCATGTCAATATCTATGGTCGTGATATGAATTTCTATTGTCGGTATATCCATATCCACATTTACTACATAGTAATAATGGTAGAGACAGCGTATTAATATATATGGACGAAATGTAAATTTTTCTGGGACGCATAATCATAATAGTTCAACAGTTTTTTCTATGGATTTTCTAACAATATTCCAACTTGTTGGAGCGTTTTTTTTTTAATTCAAAATTTTTTGAATTTCAAAATGATTGAACATTTTTCTAAAAATTGTATAATATGCCGTAGCCGAATGATAGAATACTGGGCTAACGTGCCAGAGGAGCTTGGTTCGAGTCTCACTGAAACCAGATATCAAATTATATAAAATTTTGTTTTTTTTTAACTATTTAGAATTTATCAATACTTTATATGGATATCATTTCAATAGTGATTTATCAAAAAAGCTTTGATGAAACATCCATATTCATTGATGGGACAGAAATATCAATTTTTATTTAATGTGATATCAATAATTATGGATGTTCGATCCATAGATTTCCCTCCGTGTAGAGCTATAAAAAAGTAATAGGTTTTCAAACTTGCGTGGTAGAAGTAGTAGACACCCAAAAAAGGTGGTATAATCCAAAAACTGATAATATCTCATTGTATAGCTAACTAGGCACTCTTATCATCAACCGCAACGCACACGGGGACAATTTTGAATAAAACAATATAAATTTCGCGCTGAAGGTCATAATTTTCAAGTTATTTGAGCTTTTTTTGATAGTGAAAGAGTTTGAGATATTTGTTTGTTTATTTAAATTAAATCAAAATTTTATTATGGTTAAGGCTCTTTACACGGGGTGATTTCCTATACGATTTTGACGCGTTAACCATCACATACAGGTTGTCGTTTGGTCGAATAACTGTTTACACGATGAAATGATAAAAAATTTACCACAGAATCGACTCGTGTACATCAGCCTTTATACTAAAACTAAAATACCATAGACAAATTAAGATAAAAAAATTGAAATAAAAATTTGAACCAATCTTCAATTGAATTTTCAGAAAAGTTTTTAGTATGCAGTTTTATTGTCCATACAATTTTAGTATAATAATATTCAAGCCTCAAGTAGCAAGTAGAAAAGCCTTGAACTTGAAATATATAATGTTTTTATTTTAATTTAAACATTTTTGCAGTTATAATTTGTTTTTGGCATAAAAATACTAATATTTTGAACTAGTTTTTGTTACATAATATTGTATCAGCGGCTGAAAGAAAATAGTTTTCTAATAAAAAAAAAATTTTCAGTACGTACATAGATAATTTTACCAAAAAAATGTAATATAAGTAACCAAAAACTAAAAAATGGGACCATTTCGGTTTTTTCTATATCTCAAAATCTTTCACTATAAAAAAAATCAAATCGTTTAAAAATTACGACCTGCAGTAGGTATAAACTTTTTTTAATTACCCCACCGTCTGAGGTTTCTTACATAAATTTGTAAATATACTTGAGCCTATTTACAGTAACTTGAGAACATGGAACTGGGGTTTGAACATAAAAAACATCAAACTCACACCGATACGTAAATAAAAAATCCTTCTTTAGCCTTAGTACGCATTCCAGAGATATTTTGGTAATCAATTTTAAAAAGAGTAGGAGCATCATCTTCGCTGTTGTTTATTTCAATCGCCTTTGTTCTTGGCACGTTACGAAAGAGCTGGACGCTTCCCCCTTGGACTATAGAAGTCCGGAGTCACGGCTAGTTTAAAATTAATTTTTCTAAGACTCTGGAGCGGAGTGTCTATTTTAACTAGTTTGTAGCAAGAAATAAATTTATCATCGATACCGGAATGCGTTTTCTATGTGTGTACCTGGCCCACTACTTGAGCTTGTCACCTTCAATTAATAATAATAAAAAAAAAAAACAAATACACAAACACTTACCTGCCAACCTTGAAGTAACAGGCTCCTATCGACAGCTCTTAACCACATTACTGCATCTCCAGCTTCAAAGTTCTTTAATCTTTTACACCGCAACTGTAAGAACATGCCCAAACATTTTAATAGCTCGGAGGTTGAAGCCTGAAAATATAAAAAAATGGGCCCATAGATTGAGTCATATGACAGAATGGGTTTTAATTAATTGTTTGCTGGGTTAAGCTACTTAGGCCGTCCAGTACCTAGTAAGCATGATTCCAACTTTATTTTCGATGCCTTCAATTTCAACATGATTTCCAACATTTTTTTCCAACATTTTTCCAAGGTTGGATTTAAGTTGGAAAACCATTTGAGCTCCACTGGAAAGTCTTTCATAAATTTTTACACATGGCAATACTCGTATTCTCTCTCATATCTGAGATCAAAAATTTAACAAAGCACTGTGACGAAAATTAAATGTATAAGACTTATTTCTATGGAAAGTGGTGTACTTTTTATATTTGAGTAGAAAAATAGAATTTTTGTATTTCGAAATTAGTATTTCAAATTGAGTAACTATTTCAAAATTGAGTTTGATCAAATATGTTGAGCCTACTATTATTTTACGGAATTTTCGAGAACGCTTGGTATGGTGCTTATGCAGAAGAGGACAATTACTTCCTTTTCTCTCTTGTAATTGCTTCTTTTGTATCTTGTAATTCACATATGCTTTTTCGTGTTTGGGTAAAACCAAAAAGTCGCTGCTTTCTAAAGAATAAACTGGTATATTGCTGATGCAGAGCCTGACTAGTATGTCAATTGATATAATGCTGGTGCATAAACCGACTAGTATACCAACTGTAATGAATGTGAAGTTCGTGGACTAGTATGACAAGTGGTACGATCTGAACGCGCATAATGATTTCTATGTCCTGGCGCATAGACTGAGTAGCTTGCCAACTGGCATGAATCTGATGTGCATATGAAGTAGTATGTCAACTGGTAAAATTCTGATGCAAATCAAGGACTGAAACCGAAACCGTAACCGTAACCGATTAAAACCGATTCATTTTTCAAAACCGAAACCAAAACCATAACCGTTATTTTTATCTGAAAAAGAACGAAACCGAAACCGTTTCAAAAGCCGGAACCGGTTCCAAACGGTTTTGAATTTTTTTAATGTCTTCTTTTTGTCAACACATGTATTTTATTTTACCAGAGGCCACCTTGAATAATTTTCATGAAAGATGGGTTAGCAAGGTTACAAAAAACACGTTTTGACCTCAATATCTGAACTCCGGAAGAGGAAATTGAACTATAGCCGAATGAAGCTATCGAATACAATTTACGAGATCCGAAAAAAAAAAATTTAGTGGCCCGTCTCAGAAAGCATCACTCATATTAATGTTCCATTTTAACATATTTCTAAAGGAAGAAATAGAATTATTTTTTTAAATTTATTTTGAAGAAATTTTTTCCATAATGACCACCGGAGTAAAGTTATAAAAATTTAAACTTATTTTGCATTTAGGTACATATTTGAGTTTTGTAAAAGCAAAACTTTCTTGTGTTGGTGTTTTTATTTGGAAACCGAAACCGGAACGAAACCTTAACCGAAACCGAAATAAATGTTAAAGAACGAAACCGGAACCAAAACTGAAACCCGTTACAAAACCGAAACCGAAACCGGAACTTTATTTTAATCGGTTTCATGCCTTGATGCAAATATGAACTAGTATGTCAACTAATATGATTCTAATGTATATATGAACTTGTACACCAACTGGTAAGATTCTGATGCAAATATGAACTAGTATGTCAACTGGTATAATTCTGATGTATATATGAACTAGTGTGTCAACTGGTAAGATTCTGATGCTTTTTGAACTAGTATGTCAACTGGTATTATTATGATGTATATTCCTGATGCAGAGTCTGCCTAGTCATCCAATTGGTATCGCGCTAACGCAGAAGAGGACAATTGCTAGGGTTGCCAGACATCCTTCTTTCGGGAGGACATGTCCTTTTTATTGCAATGTCCTTCCATGTCCTTTCAAAAGGAAATGTGTAGAAATGTCTTTCTTTTTAAGTTTTGTCCTTCTTTTTCCGTTTTTATTTTGTTAGGGGCGATATGAAGTTTTGATTGAGAGTAAAATTTGAAAAACAAATGGATGCTGATGCAACGGAAATTATGCAACGGAAATAGAAATTGTAGCCGACTTTCAGGCGTATGTTGCAGATAGGAGGGGAAATTCTAGGATCTAACTAACATTGCACAAAACAGTTAGGCCCAGCAGAATTCACGGATGTTGCCACTTATGGCGGTTTACGGGTTGCCACCTAACCCAATTTTTTTAAATATAGAGATAGATATGCCAATTGCCCTGCGGGTTGTGGTACTAGAATGTACCAGCGGTAGGTATGCCTGTCGTAAAAGACGACTAAAATCCAAAGAGAGGACAACTCAATAAAACCCGTAATTCCGAGTGTGATCCGTACCGTGCTCATGGGATGAATGACACTACGTTAGTGTGTCTTATAACGGTGGCCTCCAGATACCTGGCGCCCTCTGGTTGTAATCAGTCTTACTGGGATATCCGGGGTTCCCAGCTGACCTTCTTTCCCCTACACTCGTGGGAATTATATGTACCAATTAAATGAGATCATGATAAAGTTGAACTGCTTTCAAATGATCAGGCCAGATCTGGCCTTTCGGTTAGTACCGAATCAAAAGCTGAAGCCGAAGGCATGGCGGGGCTGAATAAGCCCCCCATGATACTGAAAATACTGGAAAACGTAAGCACTTGAATGGTGCCGCTCGTAAGCGTCTTAAGAAACTCCTGGCTAAGGGTATCAAATACGAAACCGCCTTAGCAATTTCCAAACAACCCCAAGGGCCGGAACAAAGGGAGGCGACCAATAAAAGGGGGAGATCCAATAGTACGACCCCACCAAATTTCCAAAGGAGGACAAGGCAGATGCCTCCTCTTGATGGAGGGGCATCCAGTGCCTTAGTAACCGCGGCTCATACTGACTTTGTGTCATCAGGATCTTTTAGAGATGCCCTGACCATTATTACGCTGGGCAAAATCCCACAGGACTATCCTAGGTCCATTTGGTCTTCTGAACAACTGAAGATCATTAGGAGGGCCATTTAGAATGAAGTGTTTAAACTTCAAGTTGACACTATGAGTCCCCGCTTCACGGGCTGTGCGATTCGCCAAGGATGGTTTTCAATTGTCTGCGATGATTCTAATTCTGCAGAGTGGTTAAAAAACATCGTCCCAAAACTAGCTCCTTGGGAGGGGGCGAAACTGAAGGTAGTCTCGCATGCGCAAGTACCCCGTGGGTGGGTATTCAAACGAGCATATCCTCAGAGTTATTTCTGTTCAAAATCCGGCCCTAGACACCAGATACTGGAGAGTCCTCAATCGGACAAGTAGGGCCACAGTGGCGGAAATCCCAATAGCTGTAGATCCGATGTCAGCTGAAACAATCCGTCACCATAATAATATTATCAGTTTGGCGTATGTCAAAGTGAAACTACGGCTTAAAACCAAACCGTCTCTGCCCCGCGTAGCTGATGAAGCCAACGGCAGTGATGAAAATGTTGTGGTAGAAAAGAAGGCTGTAGAAAACCGCCTGCATCTCAAAATCGGCAGAGGTGATGCAAGGCTTGGAGGGTGTACAAACTAAACATCAGCTGGAATCCACAGCAGAAGCTACGTTTATAGACACTCCACCGCCCTCTCAAAGCCGGTTCTGTAAACGGTTTAAGCAGTAATGCCGGTAAATTAATCTATGCCACCGGTTCCCGTCCCAGGGCGGCGATGCTTCTAAACAAGAAACCGGAGTTTGTTTCGCTCCTACAGTTCATGACAGCTGATTTGGTTGCAGTTTGGGCAAAAATTCCAACTCCAAGAGGAAAAAAACGATGCCATTTTGGCATCAGCTTATTTTCCGGGTGAGGAGGAAACAGCCCCAACTGCTGAGCCCAAATCTCTCATTGAGTATTGCCAATAGAAGGGTATCCCATGGGTCCTCTGCTGTGACGCAAACTCCCACCATACAGCTTGGGGTAGTACAAACATAAATAACTAGAGGGAGCACCTCCTGGAGTTTATTATTAGTCACAACAATGTAATGAACCGTGGTAATGAACCCACTTTTGTTACTCTATGTATCCAAAACATGGCTTTCACTGTCATAAATTGGCACGTCTCGGGCGAGGAATCAATGTCGGACCACAAACATACTGTATTCGACATGGGTCACTTCTCTGGCCATGAGTCCGTTTTAAGAAATCCGAGGAAAACGAAGTGGGAACTAGTTCACTTTACCATGGAAGAACGCGGCAATAGCTTGCACCAACCAATAACTACGGGCGGGAGATCGAGAGAGAGGCATACGCTTCTCTAGTCTGGTGGCCCAAGACTGCTCAAAAATAGCGGCAATTAAGTTAAGTAAGCTGCATCGTCTAGCCTGTGTCGGTATAACAGGTGCAATGATAACGTGCCCTGCTGATGCTTTAAGTGCCCTTGTTAGAATACCTCCATTCCCTATTCTGATATAGAAGGATCATGCGAAAGTTTCGATCGTTGATCGAGTGCTTTGGGACACAGGGAGTCCTTATGCTGAATCCGATTTGGATATAAACGGGTAAAACGGGAGCTGGTATCTATGGAACAAAAAACAAAAAATCGGTACCGATGGGTAACTACCCCACTATCTTTCAAGCGGAAATCCATGCAATAGAAGTATGTGGCAGAGAAAGCTTCCGAAGAAGACTATCCTCTAGGCGAATCTACATTATGTTGGACTGTCAGGGCGCCCTACGTGCCTTGCTGGCTTACACTATAACCTCGAATCTTGTTGTTGGTGTTGTTGTTGTTAACAATGCATAGCACTCTAGGCAGGTGTATGATCATTCCGAATATCTTCATCAAGCTCTTCTAACGGGAGTCCAAGGAAACGCGCAGTTTCAACAGGGTTGGACCAGAGGGACAGGGGGGTTAGAAGAGTAGATTCAATTGGACAATTGAAGAGATGTAGGGTATCATGGGGTGTCCTACCACATACAGGGCATGCGTTTGAGATTGTATCGTTCAGTCAGGATAAGTAAGAGTTTAACCTCACACTGTATCCAGACCTAAGCTGTGCCATGGTGACTCTTGTCTCCCTTGGTAAGGTGCGTTCTTCTTCAGCAATATCGGGTGGAAGACTGTTTAGAACGGTATTCACAGGTAGAGATCTGACAAAAGTGTCAACCGACTCGGTGTGGATGTCGGTTAGAGCCCGCTTATGATTCCGCAGATCAAACGGCAAGGTAATATGATGCCGGGTCTCGTCATAATGCTTACGGAGATGACTCCTTATGTCTCTCGGGGAGGATGATGACGGTTCCAAAAGATGACGGTTTGGATGTGCCGGCTTGTGGCTCTTACATTGAGCAGTTTTGCTTCATGATGGAGGTGAGACTCGGGAGACATGAGGAGACATCCCGTACCAGTTCTGATAACGGTATTTTGGCAGACTTGTAACTTCGTCCAGTTGGTGTTATGCACGTTAGGCGACCATGTGGGTGCCGCATAGTCAAAGACTAGTCGCCCAATGGCCTTATATGTAGTCAGCAACGTTTCTTTGTCTTTTCCCCAAGTACTACCGGCAAGTGACTTGAGGTTCATGTTGCGACCTCGTACCTTTGAGACCATTGCGGACACATGACCAGCAAATGAGAAAGTATTATTCAGTGTCACCCCCATAACTTTGGGTGGCTGACAGTTGGTAAGCTTAGTGGCATAAACGTAAATGTCTAATTTGTTTCTCACCTGGTGCGTCCATGTCGTGAAAAGTGTCACCGTGGATTTATTCGGTGATATCGTCAGATCTCGCTCAGTGAAAAACCTTTAAAGGTCGCAGAGGTAACTGTTGGTTTTCGCACAGATTTCATCAGTATTGGGGCCCTTGCCCATCGCCATTATTGTACAGTCATCGGCATATGAAACGACGGTGACGCCCTCTGGTGGTGGAAGTTAAGTTGACCGACGCCTGCCGTCCATTAGCGGTCCATCTCTTTAACCCATCAGGTAGCTCTGTTTCAAGAAGAGCTTTTATGAGCGTGGCATGATTGACTGTATCAAAAGCTTTTGACAAGTCAAGTGCCAATAACACAGTCCTGTGATTTGGTTGGTTTTGATTTAGGCCGCTATTTATCTGCGTTGTAATGGCATTGAGTGTTATATAGAGTGCTATGTAGCTTACGGAAGCCGTTTTGATGACTAGCCAGCTGTAGATTTGGGGTGTATGATTAGCCCCCACTGAATAATTCCCCACCGGGCAAAACGACTTAAGCCCCACCCATGTCTCAGTGAATCTTTCCCCAGCAAAAATAACAGAATCCAAACGAAAAAAAATGAATTAAACCCCACGAAAATGATTTTATCCCCACCAATCGAAATGAATTAAGCCCCACCAAACGTGGGGTTCTTACATGACAGAATCCCCAATAAAAAAAAAATTAATTAATCCCAACGAAAATGACTTTAACCCCACTTTACTTCATTTTTAATTTATTTTGCTTGCTTTAAACTTCAAGTTTTTAAATCAAAATTTTAACAAAAATTCAATTATACATATGTACATATGTATGCAATATTTAAAAAGAAAAAATAGTTGTAAGGGATGGATTTTTATTATATGATTATTTACAAAATTATGGTTTCTCCTTTTACGAAATGTGCACTATTAGTGATTTTAACCTTTCGTAAAAGGAAAAATTCCATTTTATTACTTTATAATTTACAAAATTATGGTTTCTCTTATTACAAAATGTGCACTATTAGTGATTTTAACCTTTCGTAAAATGTCACGGAATTAAAATTAATTAAACCCCACGAAAATGATTTTATCCCCACCAATCAAAATGAATTAAGCCCACCAAACGTGGTGGTTCTTACATGACTGAATCACTAAAAAATGAATTAATCCCCACGAAAATGACTTTAGCCCCACTTTCCGCCATTTTTAATTTCGTTGTAAAATTGGTGGGGCTTAAGTCATTTTGCCCGGTGGGGGTTAATTCAGTGGGGGCTAATTCATACACCCGTACATTTGCAGTATAATACGGGACCAAAATGGACTCCAGCGTCTTCACTACCGGCGACAAAAGTGATATAGGGCGATATGGATCGCCTATGTTTGCCGGGTTTCTGGGTTTAATAGTGGAACCACTCTAGCCTTTTTCCATATTTCAGGAATGACGAAAGTGTTCAGTGAAACTCTGAAAAGAGCCGCTAAGTATTTGTGTTCCTCCTGACCTAGATGTTTCAGCAGCTTCATGGCAATGCCGTTGGGGCCGATGGATTTTGAGTGCTTGACCTCCGAGGCAGTGATGACAATGGGCGTGTTTTGGTTTTTGTATTTACGCGCCTGTCGCATGGTCCTACGTTTAACTCTATCGGGCCGAAAGTAATATCCACTTTATCCTTGTGTTTCGTTGTATTGCATAGAGCTTTGACCGTAGTCCATAGTTTGCCAACACCATCGGAGAGGTTGCATTGCTCTAGGTGTTGTTTCCATTTGGCCAGTTTGTGTTTATCGACCAACCTACGAATTTCCGCGTTGAGATCCCTTCGCAATTCATCTCTTTCTCTAGCCATGGCCGCTGCCTCCGCGGGGAAATTTGGTCTTAAATTTGGCAGGAATGAAGCGTTTAGAGGCCAAGTCAATGACTTAGCGGAAGTCTCGTTCGCCTATGCGTACGTCCGTAGGAATGGGTAGAGCAGCCAAGGATTCGTCCGTATATGTCTCAAAACTGGACTGGGGCCTTGGTAAAGTTAATGTATGTACCATGCTCAGGTGTAATAAAGTCGTCGGTCGTTGATGGTAATGACTATTTGGAGATGGTCAGACGCCAACGTGAGTATGGGTCACCAATTTGTGTTTTTCAGTAGTCCTACGCTTTCAGTAGTCCTGCCAGATATGGCGAACTATAGCAATTACCCGATACTCTTGTTGGGGCGTCTCCGTTCAGTGTAGAGAAAGCCGTATCATCTATCTGCTCCGCAAGTGCATGCCCCCTATTGTCTGCTGGCAGGTTTGAATACCACATGTTGTGGTGCGCATTGATGTCGCCCAGGATCACGCGGTTATCTCCTTGTAGTAGCAAGATAATGTCGGACGGTGGATCTAGGAACCCTCACTGGGTATTTCACGGGGCATTGCGGTCTGCGTTATAACCTGAGTAAGCTGAATCTGTCAGATACAACAATTTGTCGGTTTTGCTAACTAGTCGATGAAACGCCGGTTCATATAATCTGCGAATGCATTGCGTTAGCAAGAAAAAAAGTCTGTGGGGTCACTCTCAATCCGTTCGTGATATGGAACAAAAAACTGAGGAGGTGCTCAAATTTATAAAGAGTCTCCGCATACAGCAATAAATTGAAAGGTCACACAATAGATCGTATAAATGGTCGCGGTGTAATAAGGCCTTATAAAAAAAAAAAAAAAAAAAAAAAAAACTAATGGCGGCGATATACCAACAGGTTATCATAACCTCTAACGAGATTTTTAGCCGAGCTTCTCTTTCCAACTTGTGGTGTGTTGCTTTTGAGTTTTCCTACAAGTTGGCGGGACCTACAGTTTTTTGCCGACTCCGAACGGCACTTGCAAAGCAAATTAATTTTTTTGCTGAGAAGCTTCTCATGGCAGAAATACACCCGGAGAGTTTGCCAAAGAGCCGACCCCGTTTAGAAAAATTCTTTTTCTAAATAATTTTTGATGTTACTGTTGCCGGGCATCGAACCGCCACGACTTGGTGTAGAAGGCCGAACACTTAACCGCTACACCACGGCGGCCGCCATAAGGCCTTATAATAATAATAATAGATATGCCAATATGGGTATCAAATGAAAGGTATTTTCGACCGTATTCCAAATAAGATAATTTTAGGCAGGGTTTCCACTTAGGGTTGCCACCTATCCCATTTTTGTTTTTAATATATAGCTAGATATGCCCATATGGGAACCAAATGAAAGGTATTTTCGACCGTATTCCAAATAAGATAATTTTAAGCGGGTTGCGACCTAACCGCTATTTATTTATTTTTTCGTATATTTCGGGAACGTCTTGACCGATTTGGATAAAATTTGGCACATAGATTCATCCTTAGATTACATACCTGGGTTTTTCCACTTGGGGCGACCTACAGGGTTGTCACCTATCTCTTTTTTTTAAATATAGAGCTATGTATGCCAATATGGGTATCAAATCAAAGGTATTTTTGACCGTATTCCAAATATGATAATTCGAAGCAGGGTTTCCACTTACATACATGGGTGTTACCACTTAAAGCGGTTTGCAGGGTTGCTACCATTTTTTTTAATATAGAGCTAGATATGCCAGTATGGATATAAAATGAACGGTATTTTCGGCTGTATTCCAAATATGAAAATTTCAAGCACGGTCGCCACTTAGAGTTGCTATCTAACCGCAATTTATTTATTTATCGTACATCTCGGGAACTGCTTAACCGATTTGGATAAAATTTGGCATATAGACAATTTGATTCATTTCTAGATTATAAGCATGGGTGTTACCACTTGGGTCGGTTTACAGGGTTTCCACCTTTCTCGATTTTTTTTAAATATTGAGCAAGATATGCCAATATGGATATCAAATAAAACGTATTTTCGACCGTATTCCAAATATGACAATTCCACCTAGGGTTTCCACATGACCGCATTTTATTTATTCTTTGTTAACTCGACCACTATTTCGGTTGCCTATGACGGATGAAATTTTATTATAGTGTTAGTATGCTTTATTCTAACTTTTTCCACCTGGGTGTTGCCACTTGCGGTGTGTTACAGGGTTGCCACCTATTTGGTTTTTTTTGAAAATCTGTTTTGGAAAGCTTATGCTGTTGGTAGGTAAGATTTGGTGACAAATTGTAGCAGATTATTTTAGTAGTTGAAGTAGTCATTTTAGCTGATATTTCAAGTTGTAGGCCTAGGTGCTCATAAAAACAAGCAAGCAAAAAAGTCTTCTTTGTTATTGCAAGCAATATTTTGCGCTACCAGGCAAAGATAAAAATAAGGCAGCGAACGACATTTTGCTCAATTTAAAATGTTTTTATTTAATTTATCATTTAAGTTCGATATGAAATGTTAAAAATTCGATGATTTGTGGCAATTTCCCAAACATTTTCAAAGGTGCATTAAATTACTTCGATGCATTTGCATTACAAAATCGTTTTTGCCTTCCAAAACGAACGACCGCAAAAACTTTGATTTTTTCAAATTTTGTGTTTTTCTTTTGTGCTTGACGGTCAGACGATGGCGGGAATGAAGTTAGGTATTGCACAAAAAGAAAGAAAAATGATGACCGCCAGCGAGTTTCGAACTCGCAATAAAAACTTACACGGCCAAGCGGTTAGCATGTAGGTAAGTTCGATAAAGTCGATAGAACTGGTATCCTTGTACGCGTGGTTTCATAAAACATATAACTCTGTTGAATTTTAGTGGCCTAGCATGAATACTTCCAACATGAAAAATCCCTTTTTTATGGGAGGAGTCTGCACATTTTCCTCTATCCCTCTTAATTCACCGAGGGTTTTCAGTTTCTGTTCTAAAGTTAGTTGTAATCAGTCATTTTGAAATTTCGGTGGAAACACTTCCCTTTTTTCGCGAGATATCGTAGTTAAATATTACAGGCATGATATTTGATTTTCGAACAAGCCATCGTTGCTATGGTTTACTTTACATTCAGTTTTTTCGAGCTAAGAAAATATGAGTTAGGGCCTTTCTATATTAGGGTGACGATATGTATCGGTACATTAATATTTGTATAATTAATAATAACAACTTTTTTACTTTATTGTTCCTTTGATATCGTAGATTATTGCTTGATAAAATTTAACATGTCTACAGCGTATAGACCAAACCCACATATAACAGCCGTTAATATGATACAAATACATTAGAAGTAGAACTTTTCTCTCTTCTGGGGCTGGATTCTCTAAAAGTGTAGAAATTAAAAGTGTACACTGATTCAAAACTCATTTGCACCGAGATTTTCATGCGATTCTGTAAACTATTGTGTACCCTTTTGTGCTGAATGAGCGCTGACAAACACAAAAATGGTGTTTTCATTGGGGTGAATAAGTGGTGGCGGTCAATAAATTTTCACAGTTATTTTGGGTACAGTAGGAAAAGTATGACGTTTTGATTTTAAGTTTTTAAATGGAATTTGTAAACAATACTTTTAAAATGTTTTCCGAATATTTTATTGTATGTCATTTTAAAATATTCATGTTCCTGTTGAAATACCCTTTACACTAAAACTCACTGAAAAAAAGTCAGTGAAAATTTTTGACAAGCTGTGAAAATTATTTTGATAGAATAAACTCGCACTCATTGTTACTGAATTGGAATGCTAGAGTGTACACAATTTTCATTGTACATTTGAAAACTCATCATTAGGGAATCCAACAAACAAGAATGAAACAAACAAGAGCAGTTAGAAAAAAATCTTCGCATTTGTTGTTGTCTGAGAATGTTTAAATCCCCAAATACATAAAACTTTATGAAACTTTCTCGCTTCGCTTTACGTTCCACAAACTTTGTATGAAAGTGAAACCTGCAAAGTTTTATGTAATTGGGGCTTAAGGCCGGAGATACATAAAACTTCGAAGGATACTTCGACTTTGATAAAAAATCGAGTTGAAGCAATGCACGCCATAGACTAAACACAATCACTGACTTGATAATTTGCACTAAGCAATTAACTATCCATTACTTTCACTAGGTTTTTTCTTTTTAATTTTTGCTTACAATCTTTTTTCACTTAACATTTTTCACTAAAATCAAAATAAATTCCAATTTCCAAGAAACAGAATGTCAAAGTACTTAAAAGTTAAATTTTGATTGACTTTGCCTTTGCCTTTGAAGTCGAAGAATACAGTGTGAGCGCTTGCACGAAATTCGTATGCCGTAACTTTGCTGTCACGGATAAAGTATGACGGAAAAGTTCTATGTAACTCTCGTTTTAAACCGTTGGCATTTCTCAAAGTTTTTAAAAATTTTCATAAATGTCAAATACGGTTCTACCATTAAGGTATTTGTATGTTGGCCGTTGGCAATGTTTTGGGATTAGTCCAAACGCAAAACCTTCAATAACTCATTACACCAAACAGTTGACTTGTGCCACTTTCAAAAATAACGGATCAGTGTATATTGATTTGTGTTTAATTAGTAATACTACTTTATTCGTCTTTTGATATTCTAGATATTCTTGTTTATTTGTACCTAAAATATGTATGAAAACGATCTCAAATATGAGAATAAATTACATCGGATCTTCGTGAAATGAAAAATAAGATACCGACATCTTTTTTTGAAGTCTGCTTATGGTCCGGACAGTTCCCATGAGAATTAAGCGTAATCTGGAGCAATAAAGGGTCGAATACATAAAGCTTTGTTAACCTCGCCTGACATTTGCTACCTCAAAACTTTGCGTCCTACTTCAGAGGTATGCTACAATGAACACTGCGACGCTTCTCTTTTATACATTTGTTTTCGTTATTTATTTCTTTGTATTCAGAGTTTTTTGGTTATTATATTAATTTAATAGAGAAAAAATTAATTAATTATTATTTCCTTCAACTTTTTATTCTCCAATTAAAGCAAAGTCATCAACATGTGATTGTCAAAGCGAGCAAAGCAAGCAAAATTTGAGAGTTTGCCAAATTTTAACCTTGCTTCAACTTTGAGGTCTCCAATTTGCCATGCTTCGTTTAAATACGTATACTGAACTTTTCTGTCAAAGTCAAAGTTTGAGGTAAAGTCAAAATAAAGCTTTATGTAACTGACCCATACCCTCGTGAAGGGTTGACACCTTGCCGCGGTACGAGGGCTTAAGTCGATAGCCACAGGGCTGCGCTCCCCTTGTGATCATAGTGCCGCCGGTACTACATCACGAGAGAAGCCAAGCCTCTCCGGCGCGACGACTAAGATCTTCCCCCTCCCAATCCAGGGTGTTATGCGACCACGTGCCCATTGGACGTTTGCAGCCGGGAGGCAAATCGTGGCTGTAATCGAACGGAGCCTCTCTGATACCGGGCCGCCTCGGAGAGTAACTATGGCCTTACCGCGGCATGGGGCTCTGCCGCGGCGGACGACACATTCCCCATACTCTTCCTTTGACCCTAAACTGGCCTTGCCCGGCAAGGGGTCGTACGAACAAGATGAAAAAAAGTAATAAAAACCTTAAAAATAATGATACAACCATGTATACTGCCCAGCAGAGGAGGAAAATGCTGGAGCAAGCGAGAACGCAACGTCGGAGGACAAACTCCATTTCTTCATCAGCCGAGAGATCGACAGCGATGGCAACTACGAGTCGATCAGCTGTGGATAATAAGGGGGCAATCCCCAAAGTAAGTACCGGTACAAACACGGTGAAGCCAACAACGGCTGATGCTAGAGCCCTAGTAAATGCCGGTACCGAAACCAAGTCTTTAACGTCTGTGGCAGTGGTCTCACGACCTGGCCCCAGAGATCCAAATAAGGGAACGACCGCGATGTCAACTACGGGTCGAAATTTACCCCAAAAGACATCTCCCAGTCGCTCTGAGTACTTGGACAAAAGAGCGGCCGCGAGGATACTGAAGAAATACGAGGGTATTTCACAAGAGACGCTATCGCCGAATGCTAGGAAGACGGTGGAGATGGCTGAAGCTATCTTACCGAACTTCCAAAGCGATTACGCGCCAAAGAAGGTTAATATAAATCCCTTCAAACGCCAGAGATCGGACGTGGATTTAAAACCTCACCCGAAGCGGCAGCAACACGCCCCCGTAATGGGTAAACTCAGCTTTGCTGAAGTGACTAAGGATAGGATCCTCATAGGCGTCATTGACCGAGGTAATGAAAACTGGGCCATCCCTAGGGACCAGTGGCGGTTCGTCCGGAACGCTATCGGTAATGCCCTTCTCGACATTATGGATGAGTCTCCGGGTGCCACTCCGATGGGTTCTGATGCGGGATGGCACCAGGGCCGAATCAAGGTATTCGCTTGCGAGGATGCAAAAACTGTTGCACTGTACAAGGCAGCAGCTGCAAGACTAGGTGAGATCTACCAAGGGGCAAGAATCGAGGTTGTCGACTGGAAGGACATCCCGGCTCGGCCAAGGGCAAGAGCGTGGATTCCTGCTATCCCTGCTGAACCTGAGAGAATTCTCAGGATGCTGAGGATCATGAACCCGTCTCTCCCGACGCAGGACTGGGGTGTAAATCTGGTCGAGGACGCGGTAGGGCCTGATAGGCAAGTGGTCTTCACCTTGAATAAGGAGGCACTCGAGCCCCTTAAACGGTGCAATGGACGAGTGCACTACGGCATGGGTCAGATCGTGATCCACGTTTACCGCGGCGATGCACAGCGCGCTGCTATTTCGGCTGCACCGGAGGACTCGGACATCGCAGTGCCGGAAGGGGAGTCGGAGATGTCCGACTCGGAAAGTATGGTATCTGCCACGTCAAATGGCGAAGGAGCAGTGAACAGCTCGGAGATGGGAGACAGCCTGCTGGACGGGGAGGACCTCAACGTCACAGTGATAGCAGCTAGTCCTGAGCGCACCACAGTTGACACTGCCACAGGTAGTAGGATCTCTGCCACGCTAAACCGTGGTCTGAAGAAATCGTCGTTGAAAGATAAGCCTCCAGACGAGGTGGAACTCGACGATACGGCGGTGGCAGGGAAGTCTGAGCACTCTCATGTTGGTGGTGATTCAGATAAACCTGCACAAATCTAAAGCAGCCTCGGCTGCTTTAATCAGTCGTCTCTCTAAAGGCGACGTAGATGTGGTCCTCATCCAAGAACCCTGGGTCAACAGCTCAAGGATTTGCGGTTTGGGGACTAAGGGTTATAAGCTTATTCGAGCCAGCGAGGGGGGCAGGGTTAGAGCCTGTATTTTAGTTAAGTCTGAGCTGAATGCATTTCTCTTGCCCAACTATACCAATGGTGACGTTACAGCTGCCAGTTTAACAGTCGACAGTACCAGTCTGACGATGGCGTCGGTCTATATGCCCTACGACGCCGAAGAACCTCCGCCACAGAGGGAGGTAAAAGACCTGGTGGCAAATTTTTCCATGGGTCATCTTATTATCGGAGCTGACGCCAATGCTCATCACGTCCAGTGGGGAAGCTCCGATATCAATGCTAGAGGAGAGTCGTTGTTTGACTATTTGTTAACAACTAACCTGGTAGTTTGCAACGTGGGTAACGAACCTACGTTTATTACTAAAACCCGTAGGGAGGTAATAGATCTCACTATTTGCAGCGAAGGCGCTTATGAGTGGGTCAGAAAATGGCGCGTTCTCGATGAGCACTCATTCTCCGACCACCGGTACGTAGAAATAGTTCTAGACTTTTCTGTTGAGCAGCCGGTTATGAAACGCAACCCACGTAACACTAACTGGCAGCTACACAATGAAATACTATCTAGGGACTTACCAGCACTGCCCCCACAAGTCCCCTCATCAGTAGGGGAGTTGGAGGATCTGGTAAAGACCTTTACAACGGCGCTCTCGAATGCCTTAGAGCAGGCTTGCCCAGTGCCAAAACCACGCGGTAAACATAGGCCGCATTGGTGGTCCTACGACCTGGACTCGCTCCGAAAATCATGTAGGACACAATTTAATAAGGCCAAGAGCCTTGGCACGGAGACTCAATGGCTCGAATATAAAGTTAAACTCAGGGCCTACAAAAAAGCTCTGAGGCAGGCGAAGAGAGTATCGTGGAGAAATTTCTGCACTGGGGTCGAAAATGTCGACGATACAGCGAGACTTAGACGAGTGCTCTCAAAAACTCAAACAGCCACAAGCTATTTGCGCAAACCTGACGGATCCTGGACCAGCACGGAGAGGGAAACCCTAGAGCTGCTCTTGAATACGCACTTCCCAGGGAACTTGCATGAGGAACCCGTAGCACCTACAACAAACCTGGCTGTATACATACCCATCACGGAGGAAAAGGTTAGGTGGGCGGTTAAAAGCTTCGAACCGTTCAAGGCTGCCGGGCCAGACGGGATTATTCCCGCACAACTCATAAACACGCTGGAGACATCAGCCAAATGGCTGGTATTTCTCTATACAGCCTGCCTGGCTCTTAGCTACATTCCGTGCTCCTGGAGAAGTGCCACGGTAGTGTTTATTCCTAAGGCGGGGAAGGCGTCTCATTACGAGCCGAAGGACTACAGGCCGATCAGTCTCTCATCCTTTGTACTCAAAACCTTCGAGAGGATAATAAATGACTACCTCTCCTCTACTATTGATAGCAACCTGATCTGTAGCTATCAGCATGCATACACCAAAGGGAAATCTACAGAAACTGCGCTTCACAGCCTAGTTTCTGTTATTGAAAAATCGCTGTATGAGAAGGAGTACTGTCTTGCGGCCTTTTTAGATATTGAAGGAGCCTTCAACAACATAAGCCCTGATGCTATAAACACCGCTTTAACAAGTCTGGGCATAAGCAGGTCTCTTATTGGACTTATTGATCAACTGCTAAGGGGTAGACGAATAGTTTCATCACTGGGCTCGGTTGACTTATCACGCTATGTCACAAGGGGAACGCCTCAGGGTGGTGTTCTCTCCCCGCTTCTATGGAACCTCACTGTCAACTCGATGCTGCGAGACACAAGCTGGGGGGGCGGGAAGGTAGTGGCATATGCAGACGACTTAGCTATAGTATATAGGGGCAAATTCCCACAAACCCTGTGCGACTTGATGCAAGTAGCACTGCGAGAGGTTTCCTCATGGTGCTCGCGCTGCGGACTGAGCATCAACCCGGGAAAAGTAGAACTGGTTCTTTTCACCAACCGCTATAAGATACCACCGCTAACACTACCAAAACTGAATGACGTGCACCTGAACCTGGCTGACAAAGCCAAGTTCTTAGGCACAGTTCTGGATAGGAAACTAACCTGGAAGGAGAATGTTCTTCAGCGCCAGAAGAAAGCGTGTATTGCACTCTACACATGCAAAAGAGCCATTGGAAAGAAGTGGGGGCTCAGCCCCAAAATATGCAAATGGATCTACACCGCAATCATTCGACCAATCATGCTCTATGGAGTTGTGGTATGGTGGCCTGCGCTGAGCAAGGCAACAAACCTTAATCTGCTAGGTAAAGTACACAGATCTTGCATGATCTGTATAAGCGGTGCGTTAAGAACAACGCCCAATGAAGCACTCCAGGCCATTCTTGGCATTTTGCCACTCGATCTGGAAGGGCACCGGGTAGCAGCAGCATCGGCTCTGCGTCTAAGGGAAACGTCCGGCTGGGGCGCAAGCACTACTGGACACGCCTGTATTTTGGGATCCTATAGCTTTCTTCCGCTGAGCACGGATCGTTGTGCGACCACAACAGTCGGAGATAGCTGTTTTAAAATCAACATTCCCAGCAGGGAAGAATGGGAGAGCACGGATCGGAGTCCCGCCCCTGATGGCGGCACTTCCATTTATACTGATGGCTCGAAGTTAGACGGCAGAGTTGGAGGAGGGGTTTATTCAAAGGATCTGAACCTTGAGCTCTCCTTCAGACTACCTGATCACTGCAGTGTCTTCCAGGCTGAAGTTTCAGCAATCATGGACGCCGCGGCTTGGATAGGCCAACACACTATCGGACACGACATTTTTATATTCAGCGACAGCCAGGCGGCCATCAAATCCCTTGGCTCTTATTCGTTCAACTCTGAACTGACGCTCAGCTGTCGTCGATCTCTACAAGAGATGGCCCAACAGAATCGCGTGAACCTCACATGGGTCCCGGGGCATAGGGACATTGAGGGAAATTGTAGGGCAGACGAACTTGCGAGGCAGGGCACGACCAAGCAGGTTCTTCGGGATAAAGAGCGCTTAGGTATGCCGTTTGCCACATGCAAGCTTATGCTGAAGGAGTACACACTCCGCCAAGCCAACGAAAGATGGCTGCAATCTGCAGGATGCCGGATATCCAAAGAAACCTGGCCGAAATGGGATCATAAAAGATCAAGACAAATTTATGCCCTAAGGAGAAGAGAAATCTCCATATTAATAGGCGTATTGACTGGGCACTGCCTCATTGGTAGGCACGCAGAAAGACTTGGTGTGCCCTACCGACGACGCTGTAGGAGTTGTAAGGATGATGAGGAGGAGGAAACGGTGGAGCACCTCATCTGCAACTGCCCGGCTTTAAGTGGCGCGAGAATGCGCTTTTTGGGAGTTCCCTTCCTGGTTAGCCTACGCCAGGTCACGGAGCTGGACATAAAGGACCTGATGGCCTTCATCAAGTCATCTAAATGGTTCGAGGAGGAGTAACGGTGTCGGTATAGGAAAGTCAGTCCCGGGATTCTGCTATGTGGAGAATTCCGTTAATACCGGGATTTTCCATATGGCAGGGTCCCGGAACTGACTTTCCTAGTGTTGGTGGTATCACAACGGGCCTTTTAATACTGGCCTAGGTGTGCCTCTACGGTAGCCACTTGAACCTAACCTAAACTGACCCATAAGACCGACGTGATGTCAGCCTTATAGTTGCTGAAAATAAAAGAAATAATTCTTACCTGGATTACGGTTTTTCGTGGAATGTGACTGCTTTTAGTTTGAATAGACTGAGGTTGTGGTGGTAATGAGGAAGAAAGAGGTTCCTTTTCAATCAGTTTATTATGCTTATTGAAGTTTGCTGTGTTTATTCTCACAATCTCATTTGAAGTGATTTGGTTTTTAGATTTCGAATTTGCAAAAAGGGCGACACAGCCTTGCGAGTCATTCCGATTCAAACTTATATGTTGGTTTTCGTTTATATGATTAAAATGTATCCGGACGTTTTTATTTTTATCCATATATGGAGGATTTGAAGTGTCTACCTGGTGACCTTTTAAACAGCCAGTATGTATGTTAGCGCATTTATTTTTATTTTCAACCTTCTTCTTGCTATGTGAAGCTGATATTTTTTTCCAAGATAGCGCACTTATAAACAACGAATGTTTTTTTATACCCTTTTCTATAGTACACTTTTCTGTAAACAGTGCCGCATTTTCGTTATTTGATTCCAGATCATTAGTTATAGTAGCGTGTGTACCTTTCAGTTTATTGAAACTGTAACTAGTTACATGACTCTGCTTCCCTAGGTTTATTAGACCACTTCCATTTTGCGCCATCATACCACTTTTTGCAAGAGAAGCATGAATATTTTGCTTAGTATCCTGATTCTTTGCATTATTTAATTGTTCATAACAATAGTTATTCAGTTGGGACTCCATTAAACATGCACCTTCAAGTATATATTCATTACGATTATCAGACTGCGGATTATATTGAATACTATTTTGTGATGAATAAAATGGATGTCGTTCCCTTGGATTAAAACTTAATACCGTCCCCATTGTGAAGGTGAATGAATCTCTGTAAAAAAAAAAAAAACAAAACTAAAATGTAAATTAAATAAATTTTGAAACATATTTTTATATGTATACATAATGTAATACGCGGAGGGATGTTTTGTGCGGAACATTAACTTTACACCGTTAATACGATTCTCGAAACTGAGGTGTGAAATGAAAAGGCTGACCCTGTAGATGTGCAGTATGGTTACATTTTTTTGAAAAGGATTAAAAATGCATTTCTCCGGTAGGTATAGTTTGTTCGAGTTTTAAAAGTGAGGTTTCAAATGAAATGCTTCAGCCTGTATGTTAGGGCTGACGATTACCCGGGCATCGTATGGCAAACATCTACTGTAAGCATGCTTGGTTTTTTTAAATATTTCATTCAGTTTACCAGGCGCACAGAATTTAAATGTAAGCAAATAAAAAAAGCTGAAATGAAAATTCAGTTAATACGGTTTTGGGCAAAACATAAAAAACATAAACGGAAATTTATACAATTTCTTTCATATCAATTTGTGATGTAATGGTGGAATTCTGTAAGCTGTATCTAGTCACTAGTAGAGACATTTCGTGGTCTATTTAAAATTTGATACAATTTGGTATTCAGTAAGGTATCTCATTTCTCTAGTCTAAAAAAAAAGTCACTAATTTTAGACCTGGTTATAAGCAGGTGACAAACGAAATTATTTAAAGAATATTGGGTAAAAAACTGGAAAAATTAAAAAAAGTGAATTTACGAATTAGAAGTATTTTATCTTTAAAAAAAGTTGATTAAATTTTAAAAAATTAAATAAAAAAAATAAAAATTACTGTTCGCGGGCCGGCACTTGAACCTGCGACCTCCGCGTCATAATCCGGACGCTTAACGCCTCGGCTACATCGACATCTATAGGGCGGGTGTCAAATGCGTTACTTAAAATGTATGCAATTTTTGTATTCACCACACCTTAAAATGAGCGAGAGAGAGACTGTGGTAGATTTCTTGTGACTTTCTCTTATAGAATACCGGAATCGTCTCAAGTCACAAAAATTATATCTAATGAAATATCTGAAATTTAGTGACTTGAAATGAGAGAGAATTACCGAATACTGGTATAAATTTATAAAGCTGTTAGCAATAATAATAATAATAATGTAATGTAATAGTAAGAGTATACAAATGAGGAGAATATTAAGAAGTCTCTACACACAGAATAATTTTTTTTCCCTAACCCTCGAAATTTTATATTGGGAGTTATTATGCTAAACTACTTAGAAATACTCCAAACTATTCTCATTCCTTAAATATTGTTTTTTCGCATAATAAAGATTGTGCGGGTTAGGAATTTCTGGCCTTAGGCTGTTTAATTTTTAATTACCTATTAACTTCGTCACTAATTATTAGGAAATTACTAAATTGAGGATGGCACTGAGCCACTCATATATTAAAACCCATTTCTGTGTTAAATTATGGCAGCAGATGACCTTCTTAAAATTGTTTTAATAAATGTTGTTTGGCTAGCAAATTATTTTGGTACGTTTTGTCGGTTTGGTACGATTTTTGGTACGCAAAATTTGAACAAACGACAACCGTGAATCCGAACAGAATTCATGGGTGCTGCCACTTATGGCGGTTTACAGGCTTGCCACCTATCCCAATTCTTCTAAATATAGAGCTCGATATGCCAATATGGGTATAAAATGAAAGATTTTTTCGACCGTATTCCAAATGAGATAATTTCCAGGAGTGTTGCGACTTAGAGTTGTCACCTAACCGCAATAAATTTATTTTTTCGTATATCTCGAGAACTGCTCGACCGATGTGGATAAAATTTGGCATATAGATAATTTGACTTATTCTAAGATTATATACATGGGTGTTGCTACTTAGGGTGATTTACAGGGTTGCCCTATCCAAATTTTTTTTAATATGGAGCTAGATATGCCAATATGGGTATCAAATGAAAAGTATTTTTGACCGCATTCCAAATATGCAATCAGTACTCTTAACCCAAAGTCGGCAAATGGTCCGGATGGCGTTTCTGTGAGACTGGTACAAAAATATAAAGATATATTCTCTGGTGTGTTATTAATTTTCATTAAAGAATGTTTTCAAAGTGGTCAGTATCCAGAAGAGTTGAAAATCGGGTCAGTAGTTCCAATTTACAAAAGTGGAAGTAAGGAGATCTGCTCAAACTATAGGCCGATAACGAAATTGAGTACGATTGATAAGATATTTGAAAATATACTGTTAACAAGATTAAAAGAATTTATTAAAACCAATGAAATAATTGGCGAAACCCAGTTTGGGTTTACGGAAAAATCTAGCACGCTATCTGCTTGTATCAATTGTACAGAGTTTATCTACGAAAATTTAGATAAAAAAAAGTATGTTGCTATGTTGGCAATCGATCTCAGCAAAGCCTTTGACTCAGTGAATCTTTCCATTATGATAGATAAGCTAGGGGAGCTGGGGATTGATGGTGTGGCAATCAAACTCTTTGAAAGTTTTCTCATAGGCAGAAAACAATATGTTCAAATTAAAAACTGTAAAAGCTCAATAAAAACTATTAAAGCAGGTGTTCCACAAGGATCCAAATTGGCAGCCACTTTGTTTTTAATATATATTAACAACATTTTAAAGCTTAATCTAAAGGGAATGCCGCAATTCTATGCTGATGATGGAACATTCCTGTATGCTACTAATAGTCTTGACGAACTTTTACTGAATATACAAGAGGACCTTAAGATAATATCCCAGTGGTTCGAACGAAACCTATTGAAAATGAATCTAACCAAAACCAACTTTATAATTTTTAACAACTATAAAGATATTCCTAGTATTCGTGATTTGAAAGGAGTTCATCTCGATGGTAGTTTTATTTCGCGGGTAGATACTTTAAAATACCTTGGCATTTGGTTCGACGAAAATCTAAACTGGCGAGAACACATAAATAGAATGAAAATGAAATTATTACCACTAAATTTCGCGATCTATAGAAATCGTAAAGTGATTCCACAAAAACAATTATGGCTTTTATACAACTCTCTGTTCATGTCTAAAATACATTATTTGAACCCTATATGGAATAACTGTTCGGAGCAACTAACAAATGAAATCCAAAGAATACAAAATAAAGTCATTAAAAATATCTTGCATTTGCCTAGGGGAACGGCAAGCGAGCTTTTATATCAAAATAGACTGGATTTTCGTAAATATGCCATACTACAAACCTTAGAAACATTTTATAAAGTTAAAAATAATTTAATAAAACATAACTTATATATCCCTGAGGAACCAACCCTCGAATACACGCTACGAGCTAGGTCAAATATCAGACCACGATTCTTTCGAACGGAAAGATGTGCGAAATCCTTAAGACATCATGGTGTAAAATTGTTTAATAAGCTTCCAGATGAAGTTAAAAATGCTAGAAATCTTCAATGCTTTAAAACACAAGTCAAACAGTTACTTCTCATCAATTTTAACTTTAATATGTAACTTTTCTATGGCAAATTCTCTGTAATGAGTATCATTGTATTATTATCATTTTTTATTTACCTATGTTGCATAAATTTATGTACATATCTTTATTTTATTTTTTTAATTTATTTTTTTGTCTTACTATTAACTCATACAACAATTGATGGCAAAAATATGTAAATGAAATTAAGCTATCTTCTCGTACAAAAACAAGTTTTTTTTTTAGAAAATCTGTAGAATTCCAAATCTTGTTATCAATAAAGAAAAAAAAAAAAAAAAAAAATATGATAACTGGAAGCAGGATTGCCACTTATGGTTGCCACCTAACCTCATTTTTTAGTTTTTCTTATATCTCGGGAACTGCTTGACCGATTGGGATAAAATTTGGCATATATACAATTTGATTCATTTTTAGATTACATGCATGGGTGTTGCCACTTGAGTCGGCGTACAGGGTTGCCACTTTTCTCGATTTTTTTTTTAAATATTGAGAAAGATATGCCAATATGAGTATCAAATGAAAGGTATTTTCGACCGTATTCCAAATATGACAATTTCAAGCAGGGTTGCCATCTAGGGTTACCATCTGTTCGCATTTTATTTACTCTTTGGTATTTCGACCAATATTTCGGTTGCCTATTGACTACACCTTTTTCAGTTTATATTCGGAAAGTTCCAATTGATATTCAGAAAATTAAAATTCATATTCAGAATTTTCATTTGATATTCAGAAAATTACATTTCATATTCAGAATTTCCATTTCATATTCCGAAAGTTACAATTCATATTCAGAAAGTTACAATTGATATTCAGAATTTCCAATTGATATTCAGAAAGTTACAATTCATATTCAGAAAATTACAGTTAATATTCAGAAAGTTACAGTTCATATTCAGAATTTCCATTTCATATTCAGAAAGTTGCAATTGATATTCAGAAATTTACAATTCATATTCAGATAGTTGCAGTTCATATTCAGAGTGTTCATATCATATTCAGAAAGTTGAAATTGATATTCAGAAAATTAAAATTGATATTCAGAAAATTACAATTGATATTCAGAAAATTTAAATTGATATTCAGAAATCCAAATTTATATGAAAAAATTTTAAATGCGGAGTACAAAGAGATTTTCTGAATATGAATTGGAACTTTCTGAATATCAAATTTAATTTTCTGAATATTAACTGTAATTTTCTGAATATTAATTGTAAATTTCTGAATATCAATTGGAAATTCTGAATATAAATTGTAACTTTTTGAATATCAATTGTAATTTTCTGAATATAAAATGTAACTTTCTGAATATAAACTGAAAAAGGTGTAGAGCGGGTCGATTTTTTTTCCCATGGCGATTATGGTTATTTGGATCATTTCAAGCATTTTTGCCCAATAAACTATAGGTCTAAGATGAATTTCGAGCTAGCAGTTTTTTCGATCAAACTTTTTTTAATTCAATTTCTTTTTTAAGTAGACTAACACCCTGATTCTGCGTTCTTGATGAATTACACAGTGCTACAAAAAAAAAATGGATACACTTTTCAAGCGACCTAGTAGAGATTGTTCTAGTTATACACGAAACACCCTTCAAAAGATGTGTAAAAAAATTGGATACACTTTTCAAGCGACCTAGTAGAGATTGCCTCTTGATGATATATAACCAAAAATTACCATGTATTGTCAATTAGTCCGGAAAACCGGATGAAATTTCCAAAAATTTCAACTTCTCGCTTAAAAACCATATCATAATTTTTTCAAATAAATAAAACACTCTATATATTTCGACAGTGTTACAGTTCTCTACCCAAAACCGTTTTAATGAATTTTTGTTTACGAAGAAACTGAAAAAACTGCTTTTTGGCCTTAAAACTAAATTTTGGGGGTGTTAAAAATCTTTTAAAGAGCGTTTCGTGTATAAGTCGACCAGATGAACAATATCTACTAGGTCGCTTCAAAAGTATAAAATGGCTGTAGCACTGTGGTATCAATCTTGATAAAATATCAAGAAAAATATGCTTGTGCACAAAAAAGGGTTTATTGAATTTTTGCGCCAAAAACCAGTTGTATTTTATTCAATAGCGATGGTCACTGCCTGATTCTTAATACACGGAGAGCTGGCAGAGACAATTTTAGTTTCAACAAGCTTTATTGAGCCAATTTTAAGTCGATTTTAATTTATTTTCTCTTTTTGGATAGCTGATTTTACGTGGCTTGTTATGAAGATTAAATATCTGACGTTATAATCCAATAAAATTGTGGAGAAATCGAAACTGTCTAAAAAAATTACTTTTTTTTTTCGGAACAAAAGACCATTCTTGGTCATTCTTGGGCCAAATTACAACCAGTTTTCTTGTTTGAAAGACAAAACAAATATCATTCAAACAAAGAAAATAAAATTAAATTCGGAAGACAAACAAGAAAGTTATAGCATCTTGAAGTTGTAATTTCAAGAATTTCATAGTTGTATTATATTTGTACTGGAAAGCAGAAAAAGACTTTCAAAAATAAGTCGTCATGTCCGTCTGTCCGACATAAAAATCGGGTCACTCGGTGCAGGGTCGATTTCCACATTTATGGGTTGAAATTAATTTGAATAAAATACAACTGGATTTTGGTGCAAAAATTCAAAAAAACTTTTTTGGGTACAAGCATATTTTTCTTGATATTTATCAAGATTGATAATTCATCAAGAACGCAGAATCAGGGTCTACTTAAAAAAAAGAAATTGCATTATAGGAAAGTCAAATTTCATAGATTTGGTGTTAAAATCCAAAAAATGGACGAAATTCCAGGTCGCTTTCGGTCGATTTTCGAAAAAAAAAAAATGGATTTAGAACAGTAAAAAAAGAACGAAAGCGCCCTCTTGCGGACGTCAAACGAAAAAATTAATACCGGAAATGGATTCCTCGATTCCTCCTTGTTAGTTTGCAACACAGCTTTTTAACAAGTGAATCACTTTTTGAGGAAAAAAAATACTTGATCGAAAAAACTGCTAGCTCGAAATTCATGTTAGACCTATAGTTTCTTGGGCAAAAATGCTTGAAATGATCCAAATAACCATAGCCGTCATGGGCCCCTGATGCAAAAAAAAATTGACCCGCTGTAATACTTATATATTACTGGACTTATGCTGCAGCAGTAAATCTACATATTTATACGAAAAATGTGCGGTGCGAACACAAAAAAATCAGTGATGCGTGCCATGTACACTTTTTTGCTTTAGATATTGCTCAAATGAAGAAAAAAGTTTGAGTTATTTCTCAAAGTGATGCAATAACACAAATGTGTGTTATTTCCCATTCAGTTGAGCAATAACACAAATTTGGGTTATTGCCGTTTGGGTTATCTCACCCCCTCATACGCACCCTTAATAGAACTTATTTTAAAGGACTTTTAGTATTAAATTTTCCAATAAAATTTTTCCCTATAAATTAACTCCAATATTCATAAAAAATATGAAAGGTTTAATAAGCTCCTATAATTCAAAATTTTTATGGATACGTCATTTTAAAACGCTTTATTTTTTATGAATAAGGGGTTAAATCTATAGTTAACTTAACTATGAAAAGGGACTCTATCATGAACATGTTTTTTGTGTTTTGTAAGCCCACAATCAAACTAAAAAATATGTATAAATGTAAATTACATTGACATTTACAAGACTACCTATATCTTAATTTTAACTTAGTTACCTTAATTTTAGACACTGTTGAACAGTTACTTAACAGTGAATTAATTTTATGCACACTGTATTGAATTTCTACTTGCACTTTAAGCAAATAACTTTCTGAGCGTTACATCGTTTTGCATATCCTATAATTATATTTATACATATGTTTTCTATAAGTTCGAATAATAGATTATTTACAGTCTATTAATTTGTCCTTAGGTGCCCGAAGTATACTTTCTTTAAATGTTTTCATTTTCTTACTTATTGATTTTTAGAGCGCAGGCGCTTAGATAAGTTCTAGGTAACATATGAAAGTACTTATACACATATACAGCAACATATTTAGAGCATGCTCAAAGTGCAGTTAGTCTACCTTTACACTGTTCAAATCTTGAATTTAATTCTGCCACAAGATAGGCGTAGGAGGGATTGATTTTCTTACACTTCGTAATGTTCATTCTTTCTTACTTATTAAAGAGATGCACGAAAAATGCAAAAATCCCATATATGATGAATTTCAGTTCAAACCCAATATGCCTGGAACCCGACCCCCTCAGAATTTGATGAAATTTTGCATAGGAGTACATCTTACCAACCCAAGCACAACCTCGTTTTTAGAAATTGCATTTTCGAAAAATTGTGGACGTTGCAAGGTATCGAAATATTCGAAAAATTACGATAATAGGTACTTTTAAAGTGTGATTACTACGGAATGGCTTTACCGATTTCAAAGATCTTCATACCATAAGAAAGGTATTGATTGAACTTTCAAAAAAAGACACTTTAAAAAAATTTTAGTATACTGAAAAAAAGTTTTGCAAAATAAAATTTGAAACTTAAAAAAAAAACCCCTTAAACATCAATCGATTTTAAAAAATAAGAATTTTTTTAGAAAAAAATTAAATTTGTTTGGGATGGCCTTCAAAATATCTTTAATCCTAGGGGTGGACTGGAAAAACATTTTTTTTTGTATGGGGACCGATCCGGGCTAATGCATACTAATTTAAAAAAAATACATGACACTTCGTCAAAAACCAAAATTGTATGTATCGATATAAAGGTTTAGCAACTGATAAGAAAAAAACCGAGATACAAATTGGCAATATTTTTGAAGTTAACTTTATAGGCGGTAATGCAAAGTTTTTATGGAGAGTGAAATTCGAATGAAACGAAAATTATAATTCAAAAATACTTTAAATTTAAAATGGAATAAAAACTTAAAATCATTTCTCATCTGCCACATAGACTCTTCACCACGTTGAGCTTGTCATTAATAAAATCAGTTTTTCGCCATATAGCAAACGCCAAATGATTTTGGATGAAAATAGGAAAGTTATACCATTTTTTACATTATTTTGAAAATATATTTTTTTTACATACATATATGTATACATGCAGTTAGGTATTCACTATTTATCTTATAACTATGTTTTACACACCTCAATTTACAATTAAAATTACATATTTTATACATTTTATAATTTAAAAATACAAATCAAATGAAAATAACGAAATAAAATATTTTTTTTTTTTGGCATTTTGTTTTTCCCCGAATAGACTCAGTTGCTTTTGGGTTATAGAGAAAAGTGCGCCGCATAGGCAGAACAAAATTAAATTTTTGTGAATTTATCACACACTTTTGCAACATAATTTATAGTTTTTTATTAGATCTCTCTTATGAGAAATGAATTAAAATAAATTTGGGTAAGTCGAAATTGATGAGAACTTCCTATAAAGGGGTGTATAATTACTTTTGTGACTGACTCTGAAACTGGTCATTCATAAATGAGCTCTCGTCTTATGCATAAAACATTGTTTTTCGAATACTTTTTAAGCTCTTGAAAGTATGCATAATAATATTTTTTGAAAGATTTTTTGTGCGAATAACGATCTTCCCTACCTTTCATTTTCATTCACTTCCTTCCATTTTTAATTTTTCTCTTCTTTTCCATGTTTCATGTTTCATTTCCATTTTCTATTCCTTCCCCCTCAAAATTTTCTTTTTAAATATGTAGAAACAAATAGTTAAACATGCATTTTCATGCATATCTACGTCAAACATTATTTATTATTTACTTTCTTAAAAAAAACTTATTTTCAAAAGAAAAATCATAACGTACATACATACTAACTTAAATCCAATAATGAAAGTAAACTCATAAAACAGCCATATTTGAAGACATGCAAGCATTCTGACTCAATTTCTGTTTTTGGCGTTGGTGAATAGTTTTTATGCAAATCTAGATTTCTGTCTTATCAAAACCTGGCTATTGTGAAAATTGTATAAGATAATTAATTGATACCTCCTTCGTATGTACACAACTTCTCAATATGAATTGTGGAAGAAGGGATATGCTCATGGTTCAATTATACCAGCCGGCGAAATCCAGAGATCTCCATCCATCTCCATCTCGTAAATGCTAAAATATGCTTAAGCAAATGAACTCTCAGAATTTTAGGAGATGACGCTTATTTGCGATTCTGATCCACAAGCCGCCTAGCTATGATAATAGTGCGTTATCTGCACTATAGATGGCGCGCAGGCATCACTGCAAGATGTCAATTTAGTTGTGATCCTTAACAACTCAGAAAAAGCCAGAAGTAAACCGAAACGCCCGAAGTTACTAGCATTAGTAGCTAAGCCCTAACTTTTCAGCGTTACTCTACTTTTTTAATTACAAAATAAATTCCATTTTCGGTAAAAAGATTTGTGTTTGTTTAATAAAGTCGGTTAAGAACAGATTTTAAATTGTTATATACACCTTAATTTAATTATTTATTGAGTTTTTCTCTATAAAATTGTTATACGGAAACAAAAAATGTTTTTTAGTTATAACTTTTAAATGATAAATAATATTACTTTTGTGACTCCGGATTATGATTTCTGGGACTGAAACTCGACTATATTCCTCTCCCGACTCGACTATATTCCTTTGCGACGTGCTTTTTGCAGTTTTAGTAGGATGGAAAAAAATAAAATTTCCAAAATTATGGGCAAATACATAATTAAATATAAATTTTTCTTATAAATTACACATATTTAATGTTTTTGAGTAATTTTAGGGCCTAAATCAACATAGTTCTACCCTTTTTCCTATTTTTTGCGTTTTAGCAACAACTTTTTTTCGTTGCCAAAATTTGCCAGCTTTTGGAGAAAATTGGAGATTTGAGAGATGGCTAAAATTGCAGAATCGCAAATTTAGCTTTGTATCTGTCAAAATCAGCTGAGCTACGTTATCTGATTCATTTGGCGTTCATCGCTTAAATATGCCAAAAAATTAAGCAAAGATGGAGATTTATAGAGATTTTCTTTCACTGGAATCGCAAAAGTCTGGAATTCATGTACAGGTTAGCTTTTCGATGACAGATTCTGTCAGTTGCGGCCATCTTGCTGCCTGAAAAATTGTCATTCACATTCTGGGTAGCCTTTTAGCAAAATCATGTAAAAAAAGTAGTTAGAAAATTAGTTTAAAATAGTAGTAGTTAGAGGTTGGCTTTTGGAAAATTGATGAATTTATCATTAATAACTGACTTTAAAGATTTTTCTTCTGTGATAAGAGTATGTTATTTTCATTGTTAATCATCAGCCAAGTGTGCATGAAAGAGTTGAAGGTAAATTTATTGGAACTGGTTAAATTTGGTTAGTAAAATGGTAATGCTATCCCTTTGGCACACTTTTTCCGATAATATTTATGACCTGAAAACCTTTCAAGGAACTTTTAGTAAAAATTTAGGTTAAGACTGCTTTACATGAGTCGATGTCCTATTCGATTAGACGTTCGATTGTATACAACCATCAAATACAAGTTGTCGATCGGTCGAATTACTATTAACACGGTGGAGCGAAAAAAAATCGACCAGGAAATCGGCACTTATTTTGAGGCTAGAATACTAGAAAACGGCTATTCGGAGAAAATTTTAGGCTATGCAGCTTTTGAAGGGATTCCGAGTTCTTAATATGAGGCAAAGTTTGTGAAATCTAAACTAGCGATGACAGACCTCTAGAATTTAATGTTAAGATCTGTAATTTTTACAGTAATATTTTTTCACCTTTATGAAAAATAAAATCAATATAATTTTTGAAAAAAAAAAAATTTTTTTTGGCCCCGCTGAATGTGTTAGTTTGCTTTGCAATTTTTTATTTGCATTACATTTTATATCCTCCTTTTTCGATTTCTCTAATACCATTTCCTTGACGAAAGAAAAAAAACATTCCTACTTTTTTATTCGCAAACGAAACCCATACACATTTTCATATTGGGAGTGTCAATAATAAACGTCAAGGGAAGAGCAAACCTTCTTATAATTGAACCATGTGGTTCAAGCGATGACAGACCTCTAGAATTTAATGTTAAGATCTGTAATTTTTACAGTAATATTTTTTCACCTTTATGAAAAATAAAATCAATATAATTTTTGAAAAAAAAAAATTTTTTTTGGCCCCGCTGAATGTGTTAGTTTGCTTTGCAATTTTTTATTTGCATTACATTTTATATCCTCCTTTTTCGATTTCTCTAATACCATTTCCTTGACGAAAGAAAAAAAACATTCCTACTTTTTTATTCGCAAACGAAACCCATACACATTTTCATATTGGGAGTGTCAATAATAAACGTCAAGGGAAGAGCAAACCTTCTTATAATTGAACCATGTGGTATGCACCGTTTTTTTTTTTCAAATAAAGTACTAAAAATAAAATTATTTTCAGGCCAATTCTAAACAATTTATATTTGGCGGATTTTCTCACTCTCCTATAATTTGTGAGCAAAAATGTATGAAAAGGTGAAACGGTTTGCACCGATTCACTAGTGAAAAATCGTTTAGAATTGGCATGTTTATTTCTCAGTCTTTATGAATATATGCAACGTCTTTTATGTCTTTAATTTTTTTGTAAGTTTTCTTTAAGAGTTTCGATAGAACCCCAAATGTTTAAGCAAAACTTTAAAGTCAATTTTCTCGTTTCACTCAAAATGCGACATACCCCCTTCATCCATACATGTTTCCATAATTATGGGCATGTTCAGGAAAAACAGAAAAAAGATCAGATTTAAGAGCGCTCCGAAGCTGGGTTGCAATTGTGTAGCAATTATTTCTTGCACATAAAAGAAATCGATACGCATGCGGTGTTTGTCTGTATTTTGACATGTCCTTATTTAGATTTGTCTGCTTTTTGATTTTCGACATTTTGAATGTATCCCTTTCTGTGGACGAACTTATAGTACATTTACACTGCACCAAATTTGTTGAATTCAAATGAGCCAGTTCGACAACCAAAATGTGACTCTGTGGGAATTATTGTTATTTCAAATGTTTATTTTGACCGGGCTATATAGTACGCAGTCCGAAAATATAATACAGTACTTTGTAATAAACTTCGGCTGGCAACCCTACGTACAGATCTGTTTATTCATTTATAACTTATATGTCTTCACAACTTAGTCGTTGCGTAGTACTGTGAATATGGCTGCTGGCAACGAAATAATTTCTGAAATTCGCGCTGACAACTCTGAAAGCAATGGACACGAAACCCCTGATGTAGATAAAAAAATATTTATGGTGTACAATTTTATTTTTATTTTTATACAATTTATTTCAGGAATCTCTCGATTTGGACGACTTATTGCCAATTATAGGGGAATTTGGAACGTATCAAAGGCTTCTTGTTTTTGGAATATGCTTACCAGCATGCTTGCCATGTGGATTTTGTGCCTTCAATCAAATTTTTATGTCGAATGTTCCGGAGGACTACTGGTGCAAAATACCCGAACTACTGGAAATGCCGGTAGAAAAGAGGAAGCTTATAGCAATACCGAAAAATCTGGTAGGGCAGGGACTTGTAAAATTAATATGGTGCAGTGCAATGCATGAACTGATAGTTTCAATTGCATTTAAAACTTCTTTAAACAATTTTTGTAGGTCTTCTTATTTAAGAGTTATGGACCAATTTGTATGGACTGTTACGTTACAGATTTTGGAAGTAGGTTTCGAAGTACCTTTACATGTTTGAAAAAGTCTGCGCTTCTGTCAGATTATTTTTAACATGTAGTATATAATATTAAAGGTTTAATAAGTATGTATGCACTAAATGAAAAATAAATTGTACTGAAAAAAATTTGTCTGTGCTTTTTAGACTCATAACTGCTCGGACTGTTACGTTACAAAAAAGACTGTTATGTTACAAAAAATACTGTCACGTTACGAGATTTGCGTTAGATAAAAAGCGCATTTAAGCATTAATTATAGCTTGGCTGTGAATTTCGTTGTAAATAACATAAATTCAGTTGTATTAGGAACAGACATCCAAAAATTTCTAAAGAAAGAACATGGTCCAGGGGAGGAAGACAGAAAATCCATATAATACGAAAGTTATTCGGGCCATGGTTTTATTTGGTTTATCTAACTCTCCTACTAGTGGACATAAATAATTTTTTAAATATGCAAAGCAGTTTTTTCTGCAGCCATTTAAGTGCATTTTTTTGTTTCTTTTAATTATTTCGGTAATGGTAACATCTGTAAAAAAAATTGTCGTCTACAGAGGGCCCGGCAGAATTGGAAGTGTGGGTATATTATTAAAAGAGCAGTCATGACACCAATCAAATTATATTATGTCACTAGCAAATACCGAACCACCATTGTATGTTGTTGAGACATCCATTGATTAGTCAGTGCAATCATAGCGATCTCACAAGCGTAGAAACAATTTTATTGCTCGAGGGGCCAATCTAAGAGCGTAATAAACTGTGTGAATTTGCTTCTCAGATTTTCGGACAATTGTCCTACTAGGTGCACAGGCCTGTTCTACAGTTTGCTGGTGAGGTGATGCTCCACCATCCCGCTATAATCACACAGTAAAAATAAAAGTCTAACTTTAATTCCTTTTTGGTGTTTATATATAACAACGCCGAAAAAGTATTAAATTAATACCATATTCGGTCTGATTTCTCGTGAGAGAGGAATTCAGTCGAAGATTCTCTCAGGCAAAAAAAAAAAAAATTACAGTTTTATTATATTGCCTTCACCGAGAGTCGAACTCACAATTTATTGAATGCTCAACGGAGATGTCTACTATCAAGCCATCGAGTACTTATGTTTGTCAGCGTCTAATTGCACTATTGTTCTTAATGTAGTATCGCAATAGCGACGAACCGCGTGCTTTGAGCAAACAAACCACCGGACTTAATTTAATGCTAAAAAGTAATTAATTTAATACTTTTCCGGCTTCTGCATGCTCAAAAAAATTTCAAAATATGTCAAATAGTGCGAAAAACGGTCATCTTTAGTAATAAGTAGGCGGCCGCCGTGGTGTAGCGGTTAAGTGTTCGGCCTTCTACACCAAGTCGTGGCGGTTCGATGCCCGGAAAAAGTAACATCAAAAATTATTTAGAAAAAGAATTTTTCTAAAACGGGGTCGCCCCTCGGCAGTAGTTTGGCAAACTCTCCGGGTGTATTTCTACCATGAGAACCTTCTCAGCAAAAAATTCATTTGCTTGCAAGTGCCGTTCGGAGTCGGCAAAAACTGTAGGTCCCGCCAACTTGTAGGAAAACTCAAAAAGCAACACACCACAAGTTGGAAAGAGAAGCTCGGCGAAAAATCCCGTTAGAGGTTATGATAACCTGTTGGTATATCGCCGCCATTAGTTTAGTAATAAAAAAATTGTTGTCCTTTCATACCATTCCACAGATATCTTATTTTTTGTCACCCTTTGCGCTTTCTCATAGACCGTTGGGTGGTGCGCTGAACAATAGTATTCTACTTTGGTCGTTGTTATCAAGTTCTCTTCAATTATAACATACATACATATCTACAGTTAGCAGAATGTGAAAAAATTGAAAAAGGTTAAATGTGGGCGTGGCCTTCTTGGTACACTTTCTTTTTATTTGAAAGGTTTTTTTTTTAATTTCTTAAACAAAACAATTAGAAACCCAAATTTTCGAAGGGACCAACTTCGAACTTCGAAAGCCCGTAACTTAGTTTCGGAGACTAACTTCGAAAAACTCAAAAAAGTTGATTTGGTCCAATACCCAGCCGGCTGCTGTGCATTGTAATAAAGATTATTAACGCTATGTATGGATGAAATTTCTGAAATATAATTTAAAACAAAAATTACTACTTTTTCTCATAGAAAAATATTAGAATGGAAACTAAATGAAATAAATCGTCAAAATATATGATACGGGCTACACATTTTTCTTGGATCTCGTAAATTTTTTTCGATGCCATCATTCAGCTATATGTAGCTAAATTTCCACTTAGGAATTTGATACTGTGGTCAAAACGTGTCTTTTGTAACATTGATCGACAAATCGTCCATGAAAGCTTTCCAGAGTACCCTTTGGTAAAAGAAAATATGTTCCCATAAAAAGAAAAAAAGGCATAAAAAACATTTGGCACGGGTCCAGATTTTGAAACGGTTTCGGTTTCGTTCTTTTTCAGATCAAAATAACGGTTACGGTTTCGGTTTTGAAAAATGAAACAGTTTTAATCGGTTACGGTTACGGTTTCGGTTTTCAGTCCTTGCCATGGATACATGGTTGCTTTGTTGGGTTAAATGCTTTGGTTACATCGAATTACTTTTGCATATATTTATGCATGTATGTATGTAAGTATATATGTATGTTTCACAATTTTTTTTTTTATTATTAAAGCTGGCCGGTTGCGCGTTATTTGACATATTTTGCAATTTTTTGAGAGTGCAGAACGAAAAAAAAATGATATTTGTTGAAAAATATGTTTTTAAAATATCATTATTTTAACAATTTGATCGCAAGGGGTGACAAAAATTGCAATATCTTTGGAATGGTATAAATGGACAAACATTTTTTTTTTTATTATTAAAGGTGACTATTTTACGCGTTATTTTTCATATTTTGAAATTTTTTTGAGCGTGTAAAACGGGAAAAAAATTTATTTGTTTAAAAAAAAATATTTTAAGTATAATTGTTTAAACAATAAGATCGCATAAAATAATAATAATAATTATAATATAGTAAAAACAATTTTCTGTAAGTAAAAAAAAAATTCATAGATTTATCCGCATTAGTTTATGAGAAAATAATTTTTCAATATTATGAGAAAATTATCAAAAGTTCAACCTCCAATAACATTAACAAAGACAAGAATTTTGACGAAATATTTTTAGCACGAGGTTTGAGTCTTACCCACTATCCAATAAAATAACAAGTTTCAAAATTGGTGGGGTTTTGAAAAAAAACCAAAATTTTGTGCACACTTCACATGGCTTTACCACGTTAGAAATAATATTTCTGAAATGCAGCGTAGGTACTTTTTCGTTAGATATTGTAAATTAAAAAAAAAATGTTCATTAAGAAACACCGCAGAAACTATCGTATATTTTCGAAGAAAGTAAAAGTGAGTTTAAGAAAGAGGGGGGTGCTATGGGGGAACAGAGAGAGACTGGTGTTCGTTATTGCTCATATCTAAACTACTCCAGTGGGAGCTTGAGTGATGAGCTGCTATGTGAGATGTTGACGCCGTAAGGCACGAGCTACAGTCCGGCGGGTATAAAGCCTTTGATACAGTCAATCACGCCACGGTCATACAAGATCTTCTTGAGACACAAAAAGAGGTGGACCGCTAATTATCTGAGCGGAGGACAGGCGTCGGTAAACTTTAGAAACACTACATCCAAAACCAGACGTATTAGACAGGGGTGCCACAGGGTGGTGTCCTATTCCCGACACTATTTAACTTCTATCTATCGAAGATGCGCCCACCACCAGATGGTGTCACCATCGTTTCATATCCCGACAACTGTGCAATAATGGCGACGAGGAAGGGCCCCCATACTGATGAACTCTGCGAAAATCAACAGTTACCTCTGCGAACTTTTCAGGTTTTTCACCGAGCGATATCTGGCAATACCACCGACTAAATCTACGGCGACACTCTTTACGACATGGACGAACCAAGTGAGAAACGAATTAGACATTTACGATGATGGCACTAAGCTACCAACTGTCAGCCACCCAAAGTTATTGGGGATGACATTGGATAATACCTATTTTCTCATTTGCTGGCCATGTGTCTGTAATGGTCTCAAAGGTACGAGGTCGCAGCAGAATCTCAAGCCACTTGCCGGCAGTACTTGGGGAAAAGATAAAGAAACGTGGTTACTACATGTAAGGCCATTGGTCGACCAGTCTTTGGCTATGCTGGACCGATATGCATAACACCAACTACACCTTAGTTACAAGTCTGCCAAAATACTGCTATAAGAACTGCTACGGGATTTCTCCTCATGTCTCCTGAGTTTCACCTCCATCAAGAGGCAAAACTGCTCAATGTACGAGAGCACGCGGTAATGCTTAGCAGGCAAGTCCTTCTGAACTGCCATAAGCCAGGACACAGACCCGCGCCCAAGAAACATAAGGAAACATCTCCGTAAGAATTATGACGAGATCCGTGATCATAATATGATTATATAATATTTTTGCCTTGCCGTTTGATTTGCGGAATCATTAGGGGGATCTTACCGACTTACACACAGAGTCGGTTGATACCTTTGCCGGATATCGACCTATGAATCCCGTTTTAAACAGTCTTCCACCCGGTATTGTTGAAGAAGAATGCACCTTACCAAGGGAGACAAGAGTCATCATGGCACAGCTTCGGTCTGGATACAGTTTGAGGTTAAACTTTTACTTATCCAGCCAGAATTACACCATTTCAAACACATGCGCTGCATGTGGTAGGACCCCCCTTGATACCCTACATCTCTTCACCTGTCCAATTAAACCTATTCTTCTAGCCCCTCTGTCCCTCTGGTGCAACCCTTGCAATGATCATACACTCTAGGTAGGGCAATGCATTGTTAACAACAAAAACAAGCAACAACAACAACAAAGTAAAAGGTTGCGGTTGTCTTCGATTTTTTTTTGTGGTTTCGTTTTTGGCGAACTTTGCCATATATATAATTAACTTCATAACATAAATTGCAAATTTAAAATTAAAACTCGCGGGAGTTTTTATTCCAAATTTTCAACTGCGGCGCTTTTTTAAAAAATTTTTAATGCATATGTTATAATTAATTGAATTGAAATTTTCGACTGCGGCGCTTTTTTAAAGACGTTTTAAATGCAATTGAAACTATCACTTCTTGTGAGATAAATCGTATAATTCACACAAAATTAAAAGCCCCTAAAAATGGGCGTTACTTTCTTTTAAATGGAAGAAACGCCCTTGGGCTTTATTTCCTTATCAAAAAAGAAATAGTGCCCGCGGGCGCTATTGCCTTCTTTCGGCAGGCGTTATTTCTTTTTCGATGAGGAAATAAAGCCCGTGGGCGTTTTTTCTTTTTTTTTTAGGAAATATTGCCCGCAGGTGCTATTTCCGCGGGATCTATTGCACTGCACCCTTACTTCCAATAACATTTCTATACCCAGCGTACTAGTACTAGTATTATACCCAGCGTACTAGTACTAGCACATGGGTATATTAATTTTGTTCACATAACGGTTGTTTGTAACGGCACAAAATAATCGAGATAGATATAGAGTTCCATATATGAAAGTTCTTAGGATTAAAAGGGGAGTTGATTAAGGCATGTCCGTCCGTCTGTCCGTCCGTGTATACGATAACTTGAGTAAAAATTTAGATATTTGCATGAAATTTTGTATACAGGTTACTTTCTGGCCAAGGTAGGTTGCTATTGAAAATGGGCGAAATCGGATGATAACCACACCCCCTTTTTTCGATATCGAAAATTTCGAAAATCACACAAATTGGCATATCTCGGCAGCTGATTTTATGATTTTCCAAAAAAAAATTTAGTGGGCGTGGCACCGCCTTCCTTCTCAGCTTGCAGATTATTACTACAAAAACTTTCAGGGTGTAAATTGCAACGTTCTTGTGTTAGGGAGGAGTCTGGCTCCCTCTTAAAAAACCTGTGAGTGAACGAAACCAATTTTCTGAGTGTGAGGGCTATTAAATTTTCTCCCGTAGAATCTTTACCTACCCTTTCAATTTTTATATTCAGCTTAGTCTCCCACAATCCGCATTTAAAGCTCAAAGGACCTGTTTTTTGTAACTCTGTAACTCTGCAATTAGAAGCAATATTTGGATCAAAGTACAAGAGTCTGAAAGCCTGCACATTTCTCTGTATCATACAATAGCGTTTTACTTTCGCCGATTCACAGCAGACGTCAAGTGTTCGCGACAAATCGGCAAAATCTGCTTATTGGAACTATATTAAATTTTCTTACATCGGTTTGTCCTTTGAAATTTTGTTACAGGACAGTTCTGAAACTTTTAGTAAGTGCTACCGTTATGCAGTAAATTGGACCAGCCTTATCGATTCAAAAGTATTTAGTATAACAAAGCCAAACGAAACATGGGCCTACCAAAAGTGTGATTTTGGATGGGAGTATAATACATCAAAAGTGTGGTCGTCTATTGTAATTGACGTAAGTAGTAAATGATATTTATTAAACGATGTCTAAAGGGTTTTCTAATTCTTGTTCCTACTTGTCAAGTACTTTTCACTTAATGAAAACCACCATCGTACCGAGTTTGATTTGATCGGACAAGAAAGAACTGACTTATTAATTAGACGCCGCTAGGGATACCAAATCGCCCGTTGTGCTATTATTACTGCTAGTAATTAGGGCCTTTGTGAATTAAGGTAACAATATGTATAAAATCGATAATATCGCTGGCTTCGTGAGCAAATGTCGTAAGTCAATGAGATTTCAATGCAAAACGATGTATTTATAACTGTACACAGAGCAAAAAGTCACATAAAATGCCCTCTAAATCAGAAGGATTTCTCTACACCCCTCGAACCATTTAGATGACTTGATGAAGGCCATCAGGTCCTTTATATCCAGCTCCGCGACCTGGCGTAGGCTATTCAAAGGAAACTCCTAAAAACGAATTTTCGCGCCGCTTATACCTGGGCAGTTGCAGACGTGGTGCTCCACCGTTTCCTCCTCCTAATCATCTTTGCAACTCCTGCAGCATCGTCGGTAGGGCACACCTAGCCTTTCTTTATGCCTACCAATGAGGCAGTGACCGGTTAATACCCATATCAATATGGAGATTTCCCTCCTAGTTAGGGCATTAATGCGTATAGACCTTTTAAGGTCCCATTTTGGCCAGGTTGTTTCGATATCCGGCACCCTGGGGATTGCAGCCATCTTTCGTTGGCTTGATGGAGTGGTTGCTCCTTCAGCATTAGTTTACATGTGGCAAACGGCATTCCTAAGCGCTCTTTATCCTGAAGAACCTGCTCGGTCGTGCCCTGCCTGGCAAGCTCGTCTGCCTTACAGTTTCCGTCAATGTCCTTATGTCCCGGAACCCATGTGAGGTTTACGCGGTTCTGTTGGGCCATCTCCTGAAGAGATCGACGACAGCTGAGCGTCAGTTCAGAGTTGAACGTGTAGGAGCCAAGGGATTTGATGGCCGCTTGGCTGTCGCTAAAATATCGATATCTTCTCCGATAGCACTTTTGCTTATCCAGGCCGCGGTGTCCAGGATTGCCGAGACTTAAGCCTGGAAGACGCTACAATGATAAGGTAGTCTGAAGGAGAGTTCAAGGTCCAAATCCCTTGAATAAACCCCTCCTCCAACTCTGCCGTCCAACTTCGTTCCCAGTCTTCTCTGCTGGGAATGTTTATTTTGAAACAGTTATCCTCGACTGTAGTGGTCGCACAACGATCTGTGCTTAGAGGGAGAAAGCTGTAAGATTCCAGAATCCAATAGTACCCGCACCCCAGCTGGACGCTTCCCTTAGGCGCAGAGCTGATGCCGCGGCTGACCGAAACCCTTCCAGATCAAGTGGAAAAATGCCCAGAATGGCCTGGAGGGCTTCGTTGCGCGTTGTCCTTAGCGCACCGCTTATACAGATCATACTGGATCTATGGACTTTCCGCAACAGTTTCAGGTATGTTGCCTTGATCAGCACAGGCCCCCATACGACGACTCCATATAGCATGATTGGTCGAATGATCGCAGTTTAGATCCAACTGCATCCTTTAGGGCTGAGCCCCCATTTTTTGCCAATGGCTCTTTTGCATGTGTAAAAAGCGATGCAAGCTTTCTTCCGGCGCTGAAGAACATTCTCCTTTCAATTCAATTTCCTGTCCAGAACTATGCCTAGAAACTTTCCTTTATCCGACAAGCCCAGGGGGGTGGCCATCTAGTTCTGGTAGGCTTAATGGTGGTATTTTGTACCGGTTGGTATAGAGGACAAGTTCCACTTTCCCCGGTTTATACTAAGTCCGCAGCGAGAGGATCACGTCGAAACTTCTCGCAGTGATACTTGCATCAAGTCACACAGGGTTTGTCATAGCGTGATAACTCAACCGGGCCAAGATAACTCCTTCCCCTTAGAAGTTGGTCAATTAAACCAGTTAGAGGTCTATCTACGCCAAGCATCGGTGCCCCATAGATCTTAAGATCAGTCAAACAAGTTGGATTCATCACACAGACACGTTGTGCTCTTTGTTTACCAAATGATTTAGCCGTCGCTGGGCAAGGGGCGAAACCACATCGCGTGGGGGTGTCGCTTGTTTGGTCAGCGAATGTTAAAAATATAGTTCGGACGATCACAGCGCGTGTATAAGCTTTCTCACTTATACACCAGCATTTACAAATCTGCCGACCCATGATCTACGCCCAGATTAGTTAGAGCGGAGTTGATAGCCCCCGGGCTTATATTGTTGAAAGCCCCCTCAATGTCTAGGAAGGCCACGAGACAGTAGTCCTTTTCACACAGCGATTTCTCAATGACAGATACTAGGCTATGCAGAGCAGTTTCTGTTGATTTACCCTTGGTGTATGCATGCTGATAGCTAGAGATACGGCTGTTATCAATAGTCGTTGAGAGGTAGTCGCTTAGTATCTTCTCAAAGGTTTTGAGTACAAAGGACGAGAGACTGATCGGTCTGTAGTCTTTTGGCTCGTAGTGGGATGCCTTCCCAGCCTTAGGAATAAACACTACCGTGGCGCTTCTCCAGAGCCAGGCAGGCAGTGAAGAGAAATACTAGCCATTTAGCTGATGTCTACAACGTGTTTATAAGTTGTGCGAAGCGAGTCCAGATCGTAGGACCACCAATGTGGCTTGTGTTTACCGCGTGGTTTTTGCACTGGACAACCCTGTTCTAGAGAATTTGAGAGCGCCTATGTATATGTAATAACATTATCCTCCAGCTCCTCTACTGATGAGGGGGCTTGTGAGAGCAGTACTTTTAGGTCTCTGTCTTATATTTCATTGTGTAACTGCCAATTAGTGTTACGTGGATTGCGCTTCATAATTGGTTGTTCTGCAATAAAGTCTAAAACCATTTCTATGTACCGGTGGTCGGAGAATGTATGTTCTTCAAGAACCCGCCATTTTCTGACCCACTCATAAGCGCCTTCACTACAGATAGTGAGGTCTATGACCTCCCTGCGGGTCTTAGTGATAAAAGTAGGCTCATTACCCACGTTGCAAATTACCAGGTTGGTTGTTAACAGGTAATCAAACAGAGACTCGCCCCTGGCATTGATATCGGAGCTCCCCCATTGAACATGGTGAGCATTAGCGTCCGCTCCAATAATAAGATTAACCGTGCAGAAATTTGACACCAGATCTTTCACCTCCGTTTGAGGTGGAGGTTCTTCGGCGTCGTAGGGCATATAGACCGACGCCACCGCCAGGCGGGTGCTGCCGACCGTTAGACTGATAGCGGTAATATCATCATTGGTGTAGTTAGGTAGGAGAAAGGAGTTCAACTCAGACTTGACCAAAATACACGTTCTGACTTTGCTCTCCACGCTGGCTCGAATGAGCATGAAGCCAGTAGTCCCCAATCCGAAAATTTTCGAGCTATTGACCCAGGGTTCTTGGATGAGGACCACATCCACGTCGCCTTTAGAAAGACGACTACTTAAAGCAGCCGAGGCCACTTTAGATTTGTGCAGATTAATCTGAAGCACCACCAACATGAGAGCGCACAGACTAGATGTTAGATGTTAATCGCTCAGCGTCCTGTAGGCTGTCCTCCATCTCCGAGTTGTTCACAGCACTTTCGCCAAGGGACGTGGCGGATAACATGCTCTCCACGTTGGACTCCTCCGCTTCCTCTCCCGGTATTTCGTCTTCCGACTCTCCCGGAGCAGCCGAGAAGACAGCGCGCTGAGCATCGCCACGATATACGTGGATAACGTTCTGGCCTACACTGTAGTTTACTAGGCCATTGCACCTTTTAAGGAGCTCGATTGCCTCTTTATTCATGGGGAACACCACCTGTCTGTCGGGCCGTACCGCATCCCCGACCAGATTAACACTCCAGTCCTGCGTGGGGGGACGGATTCATTAACCGCAGCATCCCGAGAATTCTCTCGGGTTCGTCAGGGATGGCAGCAATCCATGCCCTTGCACTTGGACGAGCTGGAATGTCCTTCCAGTCGACGACCTCGATCTTGGCGCCTTTGTAGACTTCACCCAGTTTAGCAGCTGCTGCCTTATACAGTGCTACAATTCTTGCATCCTCGCATGCGACTAATTTAGTCTGACCCTGGTGCCAGCCCGCATCCGTTACTCGCGCCGAATTACCCAGACGCACGTATCGTCGCCGGTCCTTGGGGATGGCCAGACGGTCAAGGATGCCTATAAGGTTCCTATCCTTGGTTACTTCAGCAAAGCTTGGTTTGCCCGCTCCAGGGGTATTCTGATGCCGCTTGGGAGGGGGATTTAACTCCAGGTCCGATCTCTGGCATTTGAAATGGTTTACTTTTAACCTCTTTGGCATGTGAGTATTTTGGAAATCCGGTATCACAGCTTTCGCTAGCTCTACCGATTTTCTGGAATTCCTGCGGTACTCCCTCATACTTCTTCAGGGTCTTTGCAGCCAATCTTTTCTCGTGGTATGTGAAGCGGCGGGGAGATGTTTCCCGGGAGTGCGGACCCGTAGTTTCCATCGCGGTCGTTCCCTTTGCCGAAAGCTCAATTGCAGTTTCCTTCTCCTTCGAAACTCCGAGGCCAGGTCGTGAGACCGCTGCCACAGACGTAAAGAGACTTGGTTTTCATATCAGCGGTTGATGGGAGTTTAGCATCCGCCGTTGTCCGCTTAGCTGCATTGGCAACCGCACTGGTGCTAACTCCCATCAAGTTAATCTTACTCGATAGAAGTTTGGTTGACCGAGTCGTAGCTGCCATCGCTGTCGAACCCCCTTAATTGTGGAGAGGAGGTTATCCTCCGGCGTTCTTTTCTCGCTTGCTCCTCCATAGCTCTCCTCTGCTGAGGAGTGAAATTAGGTGTTGTTTGTTTTTTAGGTTTTTCGTTTTTATTTAAGTTATTTGAATTCATCTTGTTCGTACGAGCCCTTAGGGGAAAATGTGTCGTTCGCAGCGGCAGAGCCCCGTACCGCGGTAAGGACATGCTTACTCTCTGAGGCGACCCGGTATCAGAGAGGCTCCGTTCAACTACGGCCACGATTTGCCTCCCGGCTGCAAACGTCCAATGGGCACGGTTTCGCATAACACCCTGGATTAGGAGGGGGAAGATCTTTATTGTCGCGCCAGAGAGGCTAGGCTACTCTCGTGATGTAGTGCTGTGTAGAGCTATGATCACAAGGGCAGCGTAGCCCTGTGGCCATCTACTTAAGCCCTCGTACCACGAGGGCTTGATATGCATAGGTTGCTCAATTTTATTATGCTATTCAAATTTTATATGAGAAATGACAGCATGGAAATTATGGCAGTTTTAAACTTATAGCAGATACGCGAATAGGAAATCTTGTTAATTGCCTATATATTTTTGAAATAAGATCAAAAACTTTATAATTTCGTATATTCACCTATATATATACCAAGTATATTTTTTTATTTTAGTTTGATTTAGTTTGCGAGAAGGATATGTATCCAACGATTGGTTTGGCGGCACTCAATACTGGAGGTCCTATAGGAGTATATTTATTTGGCATACTTAACGACAGAATGGGAAGGCGTACGTCTTATTTTGCATGCTTAGCAACGTTGCTCTTCGGTAGCCTAATAACATCGTTAAGCAAAGATTTCTGGACATGGGCCGGAAGCAGAGTTATAGTTGGCTTAACCATACCAGCCGTGTACCAAATTCCTTTTATAATTTGTAAGTATTCATAAATTAAAATATCTTCAATGAGTTTGGCTACTTTGCGGATCTGTTTCTAAGTCCTCAAAAAATTTTGTATCACTTTGTGCCAAAGAAAAGTAAATGAAAGGAAAGAAAAGGTAGGGAGGAGGAAGGTATGGAAAATAAATGAAAATTAAAAGAAAGAAAAATAAAGGTAATGCAAAATGGAAAAGAAAGAAAATTAAAGAAGGGAAATAAAATGAAATGAAAGAAGAGAAAAGGAAAGGAAAGGAAAAGAACGGAGAGGGAAAAAAGGAAAGGAAAGAAAAGTAAAAGAAATAAAATGAGATGAAAGGAAAGGAAATAAAAGCAAATGAAAGCAAAGGAAAGGAAAGAAATACGTATGTACACGACCTAAATAGAATAAATAACTATCAACATTGTGCCTATATTACTGAATGGTGTAAAGAGGGAGGAAAAGGCAAAAAGAATAGGAATGTATAGAAACGAAAAATATAAAAAATATGGAAAAGAAAGGAAAATTTAAGAAATAGCAAAGAGGTAGCAAAATAAAATAAGGTTTTGTGGTTGAATATGTGTTGTGCCTCTTTTCGATTTAGAGTTTGGTATAGGTATTGGGTTTCCTTTGTAAACTGATAATGATTTTAGACTCTGATTTATTTCCATAGCGTTAGAGCTCGTTGGCGAAAGCTATCGATCATTTGTTACTGTAATGACTTGCACCTTTTATACATCGGGCATTATGTTATTGTCAGTGGTTACCTATTTGGAACGTGATTGGGTAAAACTTTCTTATTACACTTCAGTACCATTTCATTTGTATTTCGGTTATATTTTTGTGATGCCAGAGTCGCCTAGATGGCTGTTAATGCGAGGTCGTTTGGAGGAAGCACTCGGAGTTTTGGAGAGAATGGCAAGAATTAACGGTAAACATTTTCCACCCAAACTTAAAGCTGATTTTGAGGCAAAAATTTTGAAAACCAAGAATACAAAAGTAAAAAAGGTTTCTGTTGGTGTCATTGACTTATTTAGGTAACAAATGTTTCAGTGAACTAATATGTTGATCTTATAGGGTTAGCCAAACACAGAAAATACTTAAGTACTTACTTACTTAAAACAGCCTTTAACCGCCTAGGCGATTTTGGCCATCTAATGGAGACACCGCTTGGTCTTGCCATCGAAGTGGTGGTCTCTCTCTTCCTCTACTTCAAGGCGAATTTATACATACATTTGAATTTTCACCTCTACTTTTTGTATTTGAGCGAACTGTTTTCGCCTATCGACAATTTCGACCGAACAAAAGCTCACTTCGAATCAGCTTATGCCCTATTAGAATTTTTTTTAAATTTTTCCAATTTTGTAAACAAGCGTAAATTTTCTTCAAATAAATTAAAATAAGGCTTAAAAATATTTGTTACCGCGATGAGAATACGAATCAGAAAGCAATCCGGAGGCAATTAAGGGACAATTCCAACCCTTTGGATCTAACTGATTCACTGTATTATAGGCTAAGTAAGCCGCCATTTACATATTTGCTAGATATTCTTGCTAACTCCTTGCCGCCAGTGAGGCAAATATTTGGAGACATCAAAAAGGCGTTGACAAGGACTTTGCTGTCAAATATAAAATTTTCATCCATATGAAGATTACCTAACCGAATATCGTAACCGTCGGTTATGTAGTTCATGTATCCGCGATTCTGTCTTGCATTGAAACGCTGTCAAAAATGATAAATTCGCAAGAGTGAATAAAAAAAATGCAAACGAAATTTCGTGGAAGTAAGTGCTAGTATTGTTTATTATTTGTCGTTGACTAGTATGCGTACAAAATTTTTACTATTTTCGGTCCAAAAAAATATTTACAAAACACCTGTTTTTTTCGGTTACGTGACGTTACCACCAATTTGGTGGTTACGAAACTTGTCGGCAACTTTAGTTAGCAGAATACCAAAAGGGAGTAAAAGTTAACAGATTCTTTGGTTGTTTTTATATATATAACCGCCTTCGCTACAAATACTTAGTGAGGTCTATGATCTCCCTACGGTTTTTACTGATAAAAGTAGGTCTCTACCAAATTAAACTGTGTTTAAATTAAATCGGCTAATGAAAACAAATTTCTGTTTACTTCAAGAACACCAAATATGAGACTCAAGACGATACTTATCACTTTGAGTTGGTTTGCTAATGAAACGGTATATCTTGGACTTAGCTATTATGGCCCGTCACTTGGCAATGATCAGTATGTAAGTTTCTTTTTATCCGCTGCGGTAGAATTACCAAGTTACTTATGCTGTTGGTACTTAATGGATACTTTTGGACGTCGTTGGCCTTTGAGCTTGTCAATGATACTTGGGTAGGATACTTCCTTAAAATTCTTGGTATAAAAAACTTTATTTATTTCCTTATCTCTTCAGTGGCACCGCCTGCGTAATCACTGTTACAGTTCCAGATGATGCAATCCAGGAAACTTTAATATTATATTTAGTTTCAAAAGCTTTACTCTCCGCCTCTTTTTTGATCATATACCCGTTTGCTGGAGAATTGTACCCTACAGAAGTTCGTGGCCTGGGGATTGGAGCATCAAGTTATATTGGTGGACTCGGGTTAATTGCAATACCTTTTGTAACCTATTTGGTAAGTTAAAACACTTATTTTGTTTTATATGTTAGTTATACATATTAGACAGGGCCAAATAAAAAAATTGTGGTTTTGGAAAATTATATTGATTTTATTTTGTAGAATGAAAAAAAATACTGTAAACCCTGGGTACGTTGCATTTCAAGAATATTATTTCTAACGCTCTATTTACGCTTTTCAGAAGGATTAGGTTAATTGAAAGTAATTTAATAAAATTTTTCGGGGAGACAAATGTAGCGAGCATTTTGGATCACAATGAATTCGACCGCATTTTTTCATGTAACGTAACAATCCAAAATTCAAAATAGTTTTTTTTGTACAAAATCGAGCTCGTTAACAAACCAGAAAAAATCAATTTTCTTCGAGCATTCACATTCCATAATCCAACTGGTCTTCTGAACAACTGAAGGTCATAAGGAAGGTCATTCTGAATGAAGTGTGGAAACTTCAAGTTGGCGCATTAGTCCCCGGTTTACGGGCTGCCAAGGATTGCTATCGATTATTTGCGAGGATTCCAATACCGCCGATTGGATAAAGGTCATAGTCCCAAAACTGACCCCATGGAAGTGGACGAAGTTGAAGGTGGTCTCTGATGGGGAAGTACCACGTCGAATTATATTTGTCGGTAATTTCAAGTAGGAAGTTTGGCCCTCAAACGAAGATCTTCTAAGAATTTTTGTTGTTCAGAATGCCACCCTGGACATCAGGAATTGGAGGATACTTAATCGAATAAGTAGAGCCAAAGTAACGGAAATCAGAATAGCTGTAGATCAGTGGCGTGCCTTCCATATAATTATATACTCAAAAATTACACTAGTTTATAAATAATTAATTTGAAAAAATACCAAGATATTCATGTATATGGGTAAAATGGAACAGACATACCGAGCTTTGAACATATTTTTAAAAATTTTTGTGTGGGAAGGATTTCGAGATATTGGTAATTTTGTGTTTTTTCAAGTATCACTTCATTCAAAAATTCTTTTCGACAATATTACAAAAGCGATGGACGCAAGCGATACCTCGTTCGAAAGGAAATTAAAATACGCTTCCAACGACGTATAATGTAGGGGTAGGGGTGGACCGAACCTTTGCTGAACAATAGCTGGTCAAAGTCGAAATTTTACGATTTTTGGAAAAATTTTGATTTTGCAAATGTTTTTTTTATCCGAAGTTGTAAAAATCAGGAACTTTTTATTTTTTCTAAAATTAGTGTGTATAATTACAAACACTTTAAGCATAATATTACCAAAATCTAGTGAAAACTGTATTTTTGGGATTTTTTTTTGTAACTTTCAACATCCCTACTTTTAATAGAATTTTAACTGTATATTGCAGATATTAAAAAAAACTCTTAGGCCCAATTTCACAGTGGCAGGTTACCTTAAGTTCCACAGTTAACTATGGGTTCGCAATTTTATTTAAGTTATTTAACTGAATTTTTTTTACATAAATTGTTGGTAGACGGCCTTCTGATATCTGACCAGAGGTTAAACTACCAACGTTGGGCAGTTAACCTTTGGTTAACTCAAAATGAAAATTGGAAATCTGTGGAACGTAAGTTAACCTAGCACTGTGAAATTGGGCCTTAGTGTTAATCATTACTAAGCCAATACAGTCCAAATAAACCGTTTTTAGAACTTGCGTCTAGCTGGCTGTCTATCTTTCTGTCTGTCTTTCTGTGTGTATGTTTGTGGTCGTATCACCCGAAAACTGCTGAGGGGATTAAATGAAACTTTCACCATTGTATTACTAGACTTTAAACTTAAAATTTAAGACATTCCTTATTTCGATAACTCGACCGGTTTCAGAGTTATCGACCAATATACGTATGTTGTACGAACTCATGTTTGGTCACCCCTGCTCCACGTATTGGTCAATAACTCTGAAACCGGTCGAGTTATCGAAATAAGAGATGTCTTAAATTTTAAGTTGAACGTCTAATAATACAATGATGAAAGTTTCATTTAATTAAATTCAGCAGTTTTCGAGTGATAAGACCACAAACATACAGACAGACAGACAAAAGTTCTAAAAACGGATATGCGTTACTTAAAATTTATGAAATTTTTGTATTCACCACACCTTATAATGAGCGAGGGAGAGACTATGCTAGATTTCTTGTGACTTTCTTTTATAGAATACCGGAATCATCTCAAGTCACAAAAATTGTATCTAATGAAATATCTCAAATTTAGTGACTTGATATGAGACAGAATTACAGAATACTGGTATAAAATTGCTTCATTTGCATGAAAAACTATCAAAAATAAGACAAATTGTATGACAGCGCCACCTATCATAAGACTTATACCAGCATTCTGTAATTCTGTCTCATATCAAGTCATTAAATTTGAGATATTTCATTAGAAACAATTTTTGTGACATGAGATGATTCCGGTATTTTTTAAGAGAAAGTCACAAGAAATCTACCATAGTCTCTCTCTCGCTCATTTTAAGGTGTGGTGAATACAAAAATTGCATACATTTAAGTAACGCATTTGACACTCGCCCTATAGATGTTGATGTAGCCCAGACGTTAAGCATCCTGATTTTGACGCGGGAGGTCGCAGGTTCAAGTGCCGGCACGCGACCAGTCAATTTTTATTTTTTTTATTTAATTTTTTTCAAGCTTAATTAACTTTTTTTAAACATATAAATACTTCTAAATCGTAAATTCAATTTTTTTTTCAATATTTTAACAAAATTTCTTAAATGAATTTCGTTTGTTACCTGTCTACAAGCAGATCACAAATTAGTGACTCTTTATTGGGACTAGAGATGTGAGGCAGCTTACTGAATACCAAATTGTATCAAATATGAAATAGAACACGAAATGTCTCTATTAGTGACTAGATACAGCTTACAGAATTGAGATATTAGGTGAAAATTAATGTCAAAAATAGCGATATACAAAAAACCCCTCTAAAATTGCTTCATTTGATCAAGTTTTATACCAGTATTCTGTAATTTTGTCTCATATCAAGTCACTAAATTTGAGATATTTCATTAGATACAATCTTTGTGACTTGAGATGATTCCGGTATTCTATAAGAGAAAGTCACAAGAAATCTACCATAGTCTCTCTCTCGCTCATTTTAAGGTGTGGTGAATACAAAAATTGCATAAATTTTAAGTAACGCATTTGACACTTGCCCTATAGATGTCGATGTAGCCCAGGCGTTAAGCGTCCGGGCTATCACGCGGGAGGTCGCAGGTTCTAGTACCGGGCTGCGAACAGTAAATTTTTTTTTTTTTTTATTTAATTTTTTTTTTAAGTTTATTTAACTTTTTTAAACATATAAATACTTCTAATTCGTAAATTCACAGTTTTTATAAATTTTTGAATTTTTTATTCAATATTCTTTAATTAATTTCATTTGTTACCTGCCTACAAGCAGATCACAAATTAGTGACTCTTTATTGAGACAGCTTACTGAATACCAAATTGTATCAAATATGAAATAGACCACGAAATGTCTCATTTAGTGACTAGATACACCTTACAGAATTCCACCATTAATCTATTTTTTCATACACAGGATTGCCAACTTTGAATAAATATAACAAAGAAACTAGATCTATAGGCCAAAAACCCAGTATGAAGTTTTGATATGGGAGGGCTAAGGTTTCATCTCCAAAAAGTTTTATCAATTACGGAGAGATGACCCCTCATTTTGTGCGGCACTGTACATAAGATGAGTTTTTTTCTGAAGTTTTCCAGAATCTCCCTTCAAGCACAGATTATGAAAATAGATGATGTAGAGGAGATATGAAATATATATTTCTTCTTCTTATTTTTAAATGTCTTTAACACAATGGGGCGTATGAGTAACAAAAAATGCACTTTCAATTGCATTTCACAAGTAAAACATGGAGTGAAATTTAATTTTTTCTTTCGACCATCCTTATAAAACACAGTAATTGCTTTTCCTAAACCTTTTCTGACATTTTGTAATTGATATTAAATTTGTGAAAAAGTTTTTTTATCAATATGACCAATTATCTCAAATAACCCAGCTAGCAGAACCATTGTTAAATAATATAAGGTTAAGCAGTCCGAGACGTTTTTGACACTTCTCGGCTTCATGCTTCCTTCTCTCATTGACAGTGCTACTTCTTTTCAAAATCGTATGAAAATGGTAGTAAAAACCAATATTCTTGAACGAACAAAAATTACAGCAACACTGAAAGCTTTTGAAGTTTGTTTTATTTTTATTTTGAAAAATTAATTGTCTATTAGGTAAGACTTTTATGAAAATTTATTACGAAAATGTGTTTTTTACCTTCAAGCTGGGTAGTGGCCTAAGGTGCTAGACCTTCTAGCATACAAGTCACTACAGTGTTGTGAGTTCGACTCTCACAATGCCGGGAAGAAAAGTCCTTGAAGAGATGTAACTCCAGTATCATCGAAACATATGTCGGCTTGTCTGGTTCCTGCAGCGCGTAGGTAAATTTTTCTCAAAAAACACATTTTCATACAATCCCGAAAATTGCTTGTAAATACCGACGGTATTTACAGCAATAGACTACAAGTCAACAAAAAAAAAAAAAAAGCAACAAATTTTAAATGTTATAAATGGAAAAATATTCGTGCCTAATTAAGTATGAAAATTCTTGCATAGGTTTCACACCAAGTCCTAAAAATTCGCAAATCTTTCATATAAGTTAGCATTGAAATTAAAGAAATGTTCTATATGGAAGTATAAATATATGCATAAATGGACACTGAGAAGGGTTTACCTTCAAGCTGGGTAGTGGCCTAAGGTGCTAGACCTTCTAGCATTCAAGTCACTACAGTGTTGTGAGTTCGACTCTCACAATGCCGGGAAGAAAAGTCCTTGAAGAGATGTAACTCCAGTATCATCGAAACATATGTCGGCTTGTCTGGTTCCTGCAGCGCGTAGGTAAATTTTTCTCAAAAAACACATTTTCATACAATCCCGAAAATTGCTTGTAAAATTGGAAATCTGTGGAACGTAAGTTAACCTAGCACTGTGAAATTGGGCCTTAGTGTTAATCATTACTAAGCCAATACAGTCCAAATAAACCGTTTTTAGAACTTGCGTCTAGCTGGCTGTCTATCTTTCTGTCTGTCTTTCTGTGTGTATGTTTGTGGTCGTATCACCCGAAAACTGCTGAGGGGATTAAATGAAACTTTCACCATTGTATTACTAGACTTTAAACTTAAAATTTAAGACATTCCTTATTTCGATAACTCGACCGGTTTCAGAGTTATCGACCAATATACGTATGTTGTACGAACTCATGTTTGGTCACCCCTGCTCCACGTATTGGTCAATAACTCTGAAACCGGTCGAGTTATCGAAATAAGAGATGTCTTAAATTTTAAGTTGAACGTCTAATAATACAATGATGAAAGTTTCATTTAATTAAATTCAGCAGTTTTCGAGTGATAAGACCACAAACATACAGACAGACAGACAAAAGTTCTAAAAACGGATATGCGTTACTTAAAATTTATGAAATTTTTGTATTCACCACACCTTATAATGAGCGAGGGAGAGACTATGCTAGATTTCTTGTGACTTTCTTTTATAGAATACCGGAATCATCTCAAGTCACAAAAATTGTATCTAATGAAATATCTCAAATTTAGTGACTTGATATGAGACAGAATTACAGAATACTGGTATAAAATTGCTTCATTTGCATGAAAAACTATCAAAAATAAGACAAATTGTATGACAGCGCCACCTATCATAAGACTTATACCAGCATTCTGTAATTCTGTCTCATATCAAGTCATTAAATTTGAGATATTTCATTAGAAACAATTTTTGTGACATGAGATGATTCCGGTATTTTTTAAGAGAAAGTCACAAGAAATCTACCATAGTCTCTCTCTCGCTCATTTTAAGGTGTGGTGAATACAAAAATTGCATACATTTAAGTAACGCATTTGACACTCGCCCTATAGATGTTGATGTAGCCCAGACGTTAAGCATCCTGATTTTGACGCGGGAGGTCGCAGGTTCAAGTGCCGGCACGCGACCAGTCAATTTTTATTTTTTTTATTTAATTTTTTTCAAGCTTAATTAACTTTTTTTAAACATATAAATACTTCTAAATCGTAAATTCAATTTTTTTTTCAATATTTTAACAAAATTTCTTAAATGAATTTCGTTTGTTACCTGTCTACAAGCAGATCACAAATTAGTGACTCTTTATTGGGACTAGAGATGTGAGGCAGCTTACTGAATACCAAATTGTATCAAATATGAAATAGAACACGAAATGTCTCTATTAGTGACTAGATACAGCTTACAGAATTGAGATATTAGGTGAAAATTAATGTCAAAAATAGCGATATACAAAAAACCCCTCTAAAATTGCTTCATTTGATCAAGTTTTATACCAGTATTCTGTAATTTTGTCTCATATCAAGTCACTAAATTTGAGATATTTCATTAGATACAATCTTTGTGACTTGAGATGATTCCGGTATTCTATAAGAGAAAGTCACAAGAAATCTACCATAGTCTCTCTCTCGCTCATTTTAAGGTGTGGTGAATACAAAAATTGCATAAATTTTAAGTAACGCATTTGACACTTGCCCTATAGATGTCGATGTAGCCCAGGCGTTAAGCGTCCGGGCTATCACGCGGGAGGTCGCAGGTTCTAGTACCGGGCTGCGAACAGTAAATTTTTTTTTTTTTTTATTTAATTTTTTTTTTAAGTTTATTTAACTTTTTTAAACATATAAATACTTCTAATTCGTAAATTCACAGTTTTTATAAATTTTTGAATTTTTTATTCAATATTCTTTAATTAATTTCATTTGTTACCTGCCTACAAGCAGATCACAAATTAGTGACTCTTTATTGAGACAGCTTACTGAATACCAAATTGTATCAAATATGAAATAGACCACGAAATGTCTCATTTAGTGACTAGATACACCTTACAGAATTCCACCATTAATCTATTTTTTCATACACAGGATTGCCAACTTTGAATAAATATAACAAAGAAACTAGATCTATAGGCCAAAAACCCAGTATGAAGTTTTGATATGGGAGGGCTAAGGTTTCATCTCCAAAAAGTTTTATCAATTACGGAGAGATGACCCCTCATTTTGTGCGGCACTGTACATAAGATGAGTTTTTTTCTGAAGTTTTCCAGAATCTCCCTTCAAGCACAGATTATGAAAATAGATGATGTAGAGGAGATATGAAATATATATTTCTTCTTCTTATTTTTAAATGTCTTTAACACAATGGGGCGTATGAGTAACAAAAAATGCACTTTCAATTGCATTTCACAAGTAAAACATGGAGTGAAATTTAATTTTTTCTTTCGACCATCCTTATAAAACACAGTAATTGCTTTTCCTAAACCTTTTCTGACATTTTGTAATTGATATTAAATTTGTGAAAAAGTTTTTTATCAATATGACCAATTATCTCAAATAACCCAGCTAGCAGAACCATTGTTAAATAATATAAGGTTAAGCAGTCCGAGACGTTTTTGACACTTCTCGGCTTCATGCTTCCTTCTCTCATTGACAGTGCTACTTCTTTTCAAAATCGTATGAAAATGGTAGTAAAAACCAATATTCTTGAACGAACAAAAATTACAGCAACACTGAAAGCTTTTGAAGTTTGTTTTATTTTTATTTTGAAAAATTAATTGTCTATTAGGTAAGACTTTTATGAAAATTTATTACGAAAATGTGTTTTTTGAGAAAAATTTACCTACGCGCTGCAGGAACCAGACAAGCCGACATATGTTTCGATGATACTGGAGTTACATCTCTTCAAGGACTTTTCTTCCCGGCATTGTGAGAGTCGAACTCACAACACTGTAGTGATAAATGGGCACTGAGAAGGGTTTACCTTCAAGCTGGGTAGTGGCCTAAGGTGCTAGACCTTCTAGCATACAAGTCACTACAGTGTTGTGAGTTCGACTCTCACAATGCCGGGAAGAAAAGTCCTTGAAGAGATGTAACTCCAGTATCATCGAAACATATGTCGGCTTGTCTGGTTCCTGCAGCGCGTAGGTAAATTTTTCTCAAAAAACACATTTTCATACAATCCCGAAAATTGCTTGTAAATACCGACGGTATTTACAGCAATAGACTACAAGTCAACAAAAAAAAAAAAGCAACAAATTTTAAATGTTATAAATGGAAAAATATTCGTGCTTAATTAAGTATGAAAATTCTTTCATAGGTTTCACACCAAGTCCTAAAAATTCGCAAATCTTTCATATAAGTTAGCATTGAAATTAAAGAAATGTTCTATATGGAAGTATAAATATATGCATAAATGGACACTGAGAAGAGTTTACCTTCAAGCTGGGTAGTGGCCTAAGGTGCTAGACCTTCTAGCATACAAGTCACTACAGTGTTGTGAGTTCGACTCTCACAATGCCGGGAAGAAAAGTCCTTGAAGAGATGTAACTCCAGTATCATCGAAACATAGGTCGGCTTGTCTGGTTCCTGCTGCGCGTAGGTAAATTTTTCTCAAAAAACACATTTTCATACAATCCCGAAAATTGCTTGTAAATACCGTCGGTATTTACAGCAATAGACTACAAGTCCAAAAAAAAAAAGCAACAAAGAGTTTTAAATGTTATAAATGGAAAAATATTCGTGCTTAATTAAGTATGAAAATTCTTTCATAGGTTTCACACCAAGTCCTAAAAATTCGCAAATCTTTCATATAAGTTAGCATTGAAATTAAAGAAATGTTCTATATGGAAGTATAAATATATGCATAAATGGACACTGAGAAGGGTTTACCTTCAAGCTGGGTAGTGGCCTAAGGTGCTAGACCTTCTAGCATACAAGTCACTACAGTGTTGTGAGTTCGACTCTCACAATGCCGGGAAGAAAAGTCCTTGAAGAGATGTAACTCCAGTATCATCGAAACATATGTCGGCTTGTCTGGTTCCTGCAGCACGTAGGTAAATTTTTCTCAAAAAACACATTTTCATACAATCCCGAAAATTGCTTGTAAATACCGACGGTATTTACAGCAATAGACTACAAGTCAACAAAAAAAAAAAAAAAAGCAACAAATTTTAAATGTTATAAATGGAAAAATATTCGTGCCTAATTAAGTATGAAAATTCTTGCATAGGTTTCACACCAAGTCCTAAAAATTCGCAAATCTTTCATATAAGTTAGCATTGAAATTAAAGAAATGTTCTATATGGAAGTATAAATATATGCATAAATGGACACTGAGAAGGGTTTACCTTCAAGCTGGGTAGTGGCCTAAGGTGCTAGACCTTCTAGCATACAAGTCACTACAGTGTTGTGAGTTCGACTCTCACAATGCCGGGAAGAAAAGTCCTTGAAGAGATGTAACTCCAGTATCATCGAAACATATGTCGGCTTGTCTGGTTCCTGCAGCGCGTAGGTAAATTTTTCTCAAAAAACACATTTTCATACAATCCCGAAAATTGCTTGTAAATACCGTCGGTATTTACAGCAATAGACTACAAGTCAAAAAAAAAAAAAGCAACAAAGAGTTTTAAATGTTATAAATGGAAAAATATTCGTGCTTAATTAAGTATGAAAATTCTTTCATAGGTTTCACACCAAGTCCTAAAAATTCGCAAATCTTTCATATAAGTTAGCATTGAAATTAAAGAAATGTTCTATATGGAAGTATAAATATATGCATAAATGGACACTGAGAAGGGTTTACCTTCAAGCTGGGTAGTGGCCTAAGGTGCTAGACCTTCTAGCATACAAGTCACTACAGTGTTGTGAGTTCGACTCTCACAATGCCGGGAAGAAAAGTCCTTGAAGAGATGTAACTCCAGTATCATCGAAACATATGTCGGCTTGTATGGTTCCTGCAGCGCGTAGGTAAATTTTTCTCAAAAAACACATTTTCATACAATCCCGAAAATTGCTTGTAAATACCGTCGGTATTTGCAGCAATAGACTACAAGTCAAAAAAAAAAGCAACAAAGAGTTTTAAATGTTATAAATGGAAAAATTTTCGTGCTTAATTAAGTATGAAAATTCTTTCATAGGTTTCACACCAAGTCCTAAAAATTCGCAGATCCTTCATATAAGTTAGCATTGAAATTAAAGAAATGTTCTATATGGAAGTATAAATATATGCATAAATGGACACTGAGAAGGGTTTACCTTCAAGCTGGGTAGTGGCCTAAGGTGCTAGGCCTTCTAGCATACAAGTCACTACAGTGTTGTGAGTTCGACTCTCACAATGCCGGGAAGAAAAGTTCTTGAAGAGATGTAACTCCAGTATCATCGAAACATATGTCGGCTTGTCTGGTTCCTGCAGCGCGTAGGTAAATTTTTCTCAAAAAACACATTTTCATACAATCCCGAAAATTGCTTGTAAATACCGTCGGTATTTACACCAATAGACTACAAGTCAAAAAAAAAAAAAGCAACAAAGAGTTTGAAAATTTATTATTTTAACTAAATAATAGCAATTTTTCCTGTTCTGCATTCTTTACAGCATACAAATACGTTACCTCATCGTTTGAAGCTGAATTCAAATCAAGGAAAAAGCTTGTGTGCATTCTTACAAGAAGCTCACATTTCATCAAAATGCAGATTCTGACCTTGCCTTCCTCGCTAGCTCGAATGAGCTTGAAGCCAATAGTCCCCAATCCGCAGATCCTTAAGCTGTTGACCCAGGGTTCTTGGATGAGGACCACATCCATGTCGCATCTAGAAAGCCGAGAATACTTTGGATTTGTGCAGATTTATCTGAAGCACCACCAACATGAGAGCGTTCAGACTTCCCTGACGTACCCATATCGTCCGAGGTCTTCCTACCCCTGAGGTTGTCTCTCAACGACGAGTTGGCGTAACGGGAGCCCTGCTGACTGAAGCATCAGAGATAAAGCGCTCAGGATTGGTTGCTCCCCGTCCAGCAAGCTGTCTTCCATCTTCGAGCTTTACACGTCACTTTGCGAAAGTGCTGTGGCAAATAACATGCTTTTCGCGTCGGATTCCTTCGTTTCCTCTTGCAGTTCTTCGATATCCGAGTCCCCCGTTGCAGCGGAGATGGCAGCGCGCTTGGCCACGGTTTACGTGGATAACGATCTGACCTACACTCTAATGGGCTAGTCCATTGTAACTTTTAAGGGGCTCATTCATGGTGAAGGCCACTTGTCTATCAGGCCCTACAGCATCCCCGACCAGAGTGCCACTCCAGTCCTGCGTCGGGAGGGACAGATTCATTATCCGCACTATCGTGAGAATTCTCTCAGGCTCTGCAGGGATGGCAAGAATCGATGTGTTTGCCCTTGGCCAAGCCGGAATGTCATTCCAGTCGACGACCTCGATTTTTGCACCTTTGAAGACTTCACCCAGTATTGCTGCTGCTGCCTTTTATAGTGCAACAGTTCATGCGTCGTTTAATGTGTCCCTGGTGCCAACCCGCATCCGTGACCGCCGCTGTACCATCCGGAGTATTCAAATAAACGTCAATAAGAGCGATACCGAGTTCGTTCCGGACGTAACGCCATTGGTCGTTGGGTATGGCCCAACGGTCGTTGCCTCGGTCAAGAATGCCTATAAGGATCCTTTCCTTAGTTACTTCGGCAAAGCTTGGTTTGCCCACTCCGGGGTGAGGTTTAACTCCACGTCCGTTCTTTTGCGTATGAAAGGGTTTCCGTTTAGCCTCTTTGGCACATAAGGGGTTTTGAAATCCGGTATCAGAGATTGCACCAACGGCGACAGCGTTTCCTGCGAAACTTCCTCATATTTCTTCAGGGTCCTTGCGGCCAATCGTTTTTCCAAGTACGCAGAGCGGAGGGGAGATGTCTCAGGTGTAGCTTTTTTCTCCTTTGTATCTCCGAGGCCAGTTCTTGAGACCGCTGCTGCAGACGTTGAGAGATTGTTTTTCATACCGGCGATTGATGAAATTTATTAAAAAGGATCCAATTATAAACCGTTTTATAATCTTATTTCGTACATGTTTACTGCTATCCGCAAAAAGGGCATGTATTTTTTAGTTAACTTTAAAATTAATTTAATTTTCCTAATAATTTTAAAAAATAAATGTGGAAAAGACAGATTTCCGGAGAAAAAAACCTGAAATTTTGCGAACAGCGTTCCTTCCTTTTCTACTACAATTTTCCTAAAGGGGGATTTTTTTACTCTTTTTGGCATCCTTCGTAAATGCCTTGGCAAATGTCAAAATCTGCTTAACCTTATATAATTTAACAATGAGCAGAACAACGTACGTTTTTCCGCTCGTATATTTTTCCACCGTTTTTCGTATCCGAAAACGGTCCGGAAACCATACCGAAAAAAAGTGTAATCACAAAAACACAAATAAGCGTCGGTTTTGAAAGGTTTTTTGTACTTTTACAGACATACATTTCGTTCGCACACTTTAATGTGTTTTTCTTTAGAACTCCTCAACTATCCCTGAATGCATTTGCGGTTGACTCCAGGTGTTGTAGAATTTCACATTTGGACTAGGGGTGGGACTACTCGAATAAAAGTATTCCAATAAACAATTCGACTCGAATAAAAAATTTATTCCAATTATTTATTCGCTTGTTCGAATAGTTGTATTGAACTCCTGAGTAGAACGTGAATGGTTTGCATGTACAAATGTGTGCATATGCAAAAGTTTTGCTGTACTGCGTTGCAAAGTCATCGACGATTTGTAAAATTAACAACTGTTACTTATTTCTTATTTATTACAACTCTGGCACAACTTGTTCAGGTACAATAGTAGAAATATGTAGATAGAATAAACTAACTAATTTAAACTTGTTCAGGTACATTACAGATATATGCTATTAAATAATTTACATAGGTACATACATATATATGTATATATTAAAAAGGCAAACTAGCAACAAACATTTTCTCGATCGAAATAGGTATTGGAACTAAATCTTCAATCTTAAGATAGAAAATTCTTTGTAATCCTTGCATGCTCAGTGACCTTAACTCAGGTAACATTCCTAATAATCGGCTGAAGTAATATGTTATCTTTTGATATTTCCGATTCAAAATAATGTAGCCCCGAAGATTTTCTATGATTTTCATTTGGATATCGACAACTTTCTTGGCGTCTTGAAGTCCATGGCGTTCTGTAAATATAAAAAAAGGGATATATCTGTAAAACAAAATTTAACAATTCTTAGTCATACTTATATTACCAATGGTAGGTAACGGAGATTTTCTTATCTGTTACACTAATGAATGAAAGGGCAATCTTATATCTTATTCTATACATATAATTCAAATTATGTACCTATGCATGGACACACTTGGCTCATAAACGAATAAGCCGATCGTAACCAAATTTTACACACGCACTGGATATCTTCCAGGGATGGTCACAAGATACAAAATATTTTGATAAATATAGCGGGCGTGGCACCTCCCATACAAATGGAATTTGTCATTGTCCGTATCTCTGGAAGTATTCCGGTTAGACCACTGAATTTTGGTGAGGGGTTGTACGAGATCGATCCCTACCAGCTTCATAAAAATTGGGGATAACGAAAAAGGGGGCGTGGTACCTCCATACAAATGGAATTTTTCATTGTACGTATCTCTGGAATTATTTATATTAGACCACTGAAATTTGGTGAGAGGCTGTATGAGATCGAGCTCTACCACCTTCATAAAAATTGAGGATAACGAAAAAGGGGGCGTGGCACCTCCCATACAAATGGAAATTTTCATTGTCCGTATCTTTGGAATTATTTATGTTAGACCACTGAAATTTGGTGAGAGGCTGCATGACATCGAGCCCTACCACCTTCATAAAAATTGGGGGGTAAGGAAAAAGGGGGCGTGTCACCTCCCATACGAATGAAATACTTCATAGTCGGTGGGGTGCAATAAAGCCATACGCAATAACGCCATGTGGCTTTATTTCTCAAACCAAATGGAAATAAGGCCATATGGCGATATTTCCAATTCGGTTAAATCGCAAAGCGAAACAAAGCCAGACCGAAAATTCTCTCAAATAAGTAATAAAGCCATAATATGGAATTAAGGAGGTAAAACTTAAAATAAATGGCAAGCAAGGCGGTATCGCGCCCTCCGCGAGCCCGGGACGCGCGGCCGCACCGTAAAATGCTGCCGTGTTTTGTAAGGTGGTCCGCTTTTCCGTTGCCGTCATTCATTAAGGACTGTGACGCACTCAAGCTTCGAAGCTATTGTGTACGACTGCAAGGCACGTAGGGCGGCCTGACTGTCCAACATAATGTAGATTCGCTTACAGGATAGTTCTCTCGGAGGCATTCTCTGCCACAGATTTCAATTGCATGGATTTCCGCTTGGAAAATAGTGGGGTAGTTGCCCATTGGAACCTATTTTTTGTAGTTTGGTCCATATATACCAGCCCCCCTTTTACCATCTTCCAGCTTCGATCCATCCGTATACCAAATCTCCGAATCGGATTCTGCATATGGGTTCCCTGTTTCCCAGAGCACTAGATCTACCATTGAAACCTGAAATTTTCGCGTGATCCTGAGCGTAGGAGTTATTGCATAACTTACTTGCAATATACATAGGACCGTTTATGAAGTGCTTGACTATCTTCATATGTCCTGTCGTATTTCCGATTTTTAGATCAGAAAAATTTTGAAGTCTCACTGCAGCAAGTGTGGCTTCCTTCTCTATCAGAATAGGGAGGGGGGGGGGGGGGCTGGTATTCCCACAAGGGCACTTAAAGCATCAGCAGGGCACGTTGGCTTTGCCAAATGACGTTGAGCAATACCAACAGCTTCGTCAGAATCGGGAAGGACCTCTCTGAGCCATTTGAAACCAAACGAGGCTTCAGACAGGGCGACTCCCTTTCGTGCGATTTCTTCAACCTGATGCTGGAGAAGATAAATCGAGCAGCAGAGCTAAATCGCAATGGCACAATCTTCTACAAGAGCGTGCAATTGCTGGCGTATGCCGATGGTATTGATATCATTGGCCTTAAGCGTAAGCGCCGTAAGCGCTGCCTTCCCTGGGCTGGATAAAGAAGCGAAAAAAGTGGGTCTTGCGGTGAACGAGGACAAGACGAAATACCTGCTGTCATCAAAGAAAGAATCGGCGCACCTGCGCCTTGGCAGCCAAGTCACCGTTGACGGCTACAAGTTTGAAACGGCGAGAGATTTCGTCTATTTGGGAACCAGCATTAACACCGAACATAATATCAGTCTAGAAATCCAACGGAGAATCACTCTTGCCAACAAGTGTTACTTTGGACTAAGTAGGCAATTGAGAAGTAAAGTCCTCTCTCGACAAACAAAGATCACGCTCTATAAGTCTCTCATCATACCAGTCCTGATGTACGGCTCGGAATCATGGACAGTGTCAAGAGAAGATGAGATGGCCCTTGGAGTATTTGAGATAAAAGTTCTCCGGAAGATTTATGGTCCTTCCCGTGATGCCAACGGCGAGTATCGAAGGAAATTTAACGATGAGCTGTACGAACTTTACGCAGACCTGACCATAGTTCAGCGGATTAAAGCCCAAAGGCTCCGCTGGCTGTGTGATGTTATGCGAATGGACAAAGAAGCACCAGCACAGAAAGTTTTCCTATCGACACCCGAATTCGGCAGCAGAGGAAGGGGGAGACCTCGGCTGAGATGGAAACAACAGGTGGAGGATGACTTGAACTCCCTTGGGGTTTCCAATTTCAGTTATCGCTAAAAAGGAATGACTGGCGTGCTTTGATACGAAACGGACAAAATCGCCTAGGCGGTTAAGCGTCATTATGACGCACGTTCTCATTGCACCTGTTATACCGACACAGACTAGCCGATGCAGCTTACTTAATTTAGTTGCTGCCGCTCTTTGAGCAGTCTTAGGCCACCAGACTAGGGAAGCGAAAGTGATTATTGGCTTCACAACTGTATTAAATGAGCAATACGTCAGACAGTCCCCATGTTTTGCCATAAAGTTTAGAGCAGGCGAAAAAAACCCTTAGAAATATACGAAAAAATAAATAAATTGCGGTTAGGTGGCAACCCTAAGTGACAACCCTGCTTGAAATTATCTTAATTGTCATTGTTAATTATCATATTGGCATATCTAGCTCTATTTAAAAAAAAATGGGGATACGTGGCAACCCTGTAAACCGTCCTATATAATCTTAGAATGATTAAAGTTGTCTATATTCCAAATTGTATCCAAGTCGATGAAGCAGTTCCCGAGATATACGAAAAAAAAAAAATTACGGTTAGGTGGCAACTCTAAGTGAAAACCTTATGAGGTGGGATTTGTCGAAGGCTGAGGTAAACTCAGTCTGTCCAAGGTCAGCAGAGGTCCCACTAATCCCTACTAAGTAATAACACACTATTTGTGTATAAAAATCGAACACACACAGGCAAGGCCTTAAGGCGTCGAAGAGAAACAGCTTTCCGTGTAGGCACGGACGGACTAGTGGAGAGCGGTCGGTATGGAATATTCTCTCCGGAGAGCAGCAACTGTGATAAAGAACGGCGTCACAAAAATCTAGCGGCGGAACGTAGTGACCGGAGGGCAGCAACAGGGGGCGAGCAGCTGAGCTGTGATAAGGGGGCGACGTAACAACAAGCTAGCGGCGGAATGACCCAGTTGGCAAGCGGCGGTTGGACAGCGGGGGGTTAACCTGTTCGGTTCTGCTAGTTGATGGTGGTACTCCTCCAAGGACGGTGATGAAAGACTACAACGAGACTAGAGTGAATCGAAATTAGGGTGCTGGCTCGGTAGCTGGACACCACTGCCTCCATAGTCGCACGCTATATATATAGGTGGCTGTATGGAGGGCAGCGTTGTGCCAGCTAGGACAGGTGGCGAGCAGCTGAGTTGTGATAAGGGGGCGACGTAACAACAAGCTAGCGGCGGAATGACCCACTTGGCAAGCGGCGACGGACAGCGGAGCGGGTCAATAGGCGGGGGGTTAACCTGTTCGGTTCTGCTAGTTGATGGTGGTACTCCTCCAAGGACGGTGATGAAAGACGGAGTATCCTACCACGAGACTAGAGTGAATCGAAATTAGGGTACTGGCTCGGTAGCTGGACACCACCGCCTCCATAGTCGCAGGCCGATCGGAGAGCGGAAGGGGGGAGCACCCTACCGACACAGCCTTATCCCCCTTGCCACCCATCGGTCTGCTCCAGAGCTAGAGCCAAGTGTAAATCGGTACGCCGCCGGAGCGGCACGGTCTTTCCACTTGGCTAGTCGGTGGAGCGAAAAGCCGCAGGGCAACAACTCCACCGACTCACCCAACCAAAAATGATTAATTCCCACCGAGTGCTGACCCCTCGCTGGACACCTCCGTCCCCCGCTCGTATTCGCTTACAACCAATGTAGGTGTCACAAGAGACGGGCGGCGGTGTACCGGCTCCATGCCTTTAGGATGGCTTGCTGGTTGAAGGGGGCACTGTGCTCAAAGCACATCTGCTACCCGACAACCCGCAACCCGTCCCACAGCTAGGGCCAGGCTAAGTGGAGCATCAGTACGCCTAGTGGATAGGTGGCGACCCTGTAAACCGCCATAAGTGTCAACACCCATGAATTCTGCACGGCCTAACTATTAGATTTTGTGCAATGTCAGCTAGATCCTAGAATTTCACCTCCTATTTAGCTGTCCACAGCTAAACATCGTGCTGAAAATCGCCTACGCCTGAAAGTCAGCTACAATTTCTATTTCCGTTGCATAATTTCCGTTGCATCAGCATCCATTTTTTCAAATTTTACTCTCAATCAAAACTTCATGTCGCCACCTAAGAAGTTAACTTCAAAAAATGTATTTTTAACGAATTTTTAACTGCGAGCACTTTTTTGTGCGAAGCGCAGAAGTGAAATATTTACCTATTCTTTGAGGGGGTTTGTGAGGCTGAAAGTTGTTTTTATTACAAAATAACTTATGAACTTATCTTAGGCCCGATTTCTCGACTGCCTGTTAATGTCAAAGTTCACTGTCAATTTAACAGCCACTTCATTCGCCCTTTATTTTAACAGGAGGATCAACTGGCCGACAAATTTATAATCAGCGTTAAAGTTGACTCAAGAAGTCGAGAAATCCGGTCTATGTTGAAGTTTTAGCTGTAACTTGGCATCAAAGCATCTAACTTTCAAGACATTTGATTTTTGTATTTTTGTCCACGTTTGCGGCACTATGCGGCGGGAGAAAATGTAATAGATCGTGGGAAAATTCAATCGATTTCATCGAAATTTGGCAGTGAATTTCAATAACGTCGATGTGATCCCAATGAATTCTATTACAATTATTCCACGTGGTAGCTCCATCGTAATAGCTGATAGGCCCCATTATCTTGTGGAATCTACTTTATTGTATGTTCACTAATGTACTAATGTTAATTTCTTTTAAAATTTTCATAAGATAATAATGAATGAAATGAATACTTACAAATTTTTTTTTTATAGGGAAGAGACAACCTAAAGTTACCGCTTGTTATAATGGGCATAGTATCAATGATTGGTGGACTTACCAGTTTAAGGCTACCTGAAACTCTCCATGAACGATTGCCTCAAACCCTTGAGGAAGGGGAGAACTTTGGAAAGGAGTGGTCATTGGATACATGTATGCGTTGCTATCCAGAACAGTTGAGTAAATATTTCTTATAACTATGTAAAAAATTAAATAAATAAATGATTTTAGGAAAGTGATATCGCCTATCGAATCATATGAAGATTTGGATCTTCTTCCTTCGAAGTTGGAACAAGAAGGCATGATGAATACTCAGCCTCAAAGACATTCAATGAAGCGTTTAGTGCGACAGATGAGTGTTATGGATACGCAAAGAAATATTGATGGAACTATGCAATTAACACATTGGATTTGAATAAAACTGTAAATGCGACGACCTCAAAGTAAAAAAAAGTGTTTATCGTAATTCTCAAATCTGTCATTCCACGTAAATCTTAATAACAAAATTCGGAAGAGTAAAACCCACGATTTCATCCAATATGATGTTTGCCACTTTAAATTTCGCAATATAAATTGATTGGCGTAACCTATGTATCTGTCGGAGCTGTTGCCAGTCGGATGTGGCATAAAATAATGCAGATCCCATCAATTTGTAAAATATTATAATTATACCTTTCATGAACATGAAATGGTATTATAACTTTGGTCCGATGTTTGTAAATATGAGAAGAAGAAGAGATAGACCCATCAATAAGTATACCGAAATGATCAGAATGACGAGATGAGTTGATTTAGCCATGTCCGTCTGTCCGTCTGTCCGTCTGTCCGTCTGTCTGTCTGTCTGTCTGTCTGTCTGTCTGTCTGTCTGTTTGAACGCAAACTAGTCCCTCAGTTTTTGAGATATTTGGCTGAAATTTGGTATGCGGCCACCATTTTCCAATATAGGAATCATTTGTCGGAACCAGCAAGATCGGACCAATATAACATATAGCTCCCATACAACCGATTATTCCGATAAACGGATTTTGGGCTATAACTCCTGTAATTAAATACGTAGGAACGTGAAATTTTGTAAGTATTGCTATTTTTATATGTGAAATATCGATGTTGAAATTCATAGAGACGGGATAAATATTTCACATAGCTCCCATACAATCGATTATTCCGATAAACGGATTTTGGGCTATAGCTCCTGTAATTAAACACGTAGGAACGTGAAATTTTGGACGTATTGCTATTTTTATATGTGAAATATCGATGTTGAAAATCATCGAGATTGGATAAATATTTCACATAGCCCCCATACAATCGATTGTTCCGATAAACGGATTTTGGTAGATAACTCCTGTAATTATATAGGTAGGAACGTGAAATTTTGGAAGTATCGCTATTTTTATATGCGAAATATCGATGTTGAAAATCATTGAGATGGCATAAATATTTCACATAGCTCCCATACAATCGATTATTCCGATAAGCGGATTTTGGGCTATAACTCCTATAATTAAACACGTAGGAACGTGAAATTTTGTAAGTGTTGCTATTTTTATATGTGAAATATCGATGTTGAAACTCATAGAGATGGGATAAATATTTCACATAGCTCCCATACAATCGATTATTCCGATAAACGGATGTTGGGCTATAACTCCTGTAATTAAACACTTAAGAACGTGAAATTTTGGACGTATTCCTATTTTTATATGTGAAATATCGATGTTTAAAATCATCGAGATTGGATAAATATTTCACATAGCCCCCATACAATCGATTGTTCCGATAAACGGATTTTGGTAGATAACTCCTGTAATTATATAGGTAGGAACGTGAAATTTTGGAAGTATCGCTATTTTTATATGCGAAATATCGATGTTGAAAATCATTGAGATGGCATAAATATTTCACATAGCTCCCATACAATCGATTATTCCGATAAGCGGATTTTGGGCTATAAGTCCTGTAATTAAATACATAGGAATGCGAAATTTTGGAAGCATCGCTATTTTTATATGTAAAATATCGATGTTGAAAATCATTGAAATGGGATAAATATTTCACATAGCCCCCATACAATCGATTGTTCCGATAAACGGATTTTGGTAGATAACTTCTGTAATTATATCGGCAGGAACGTGAAATTTCGTAAATGTTGCTATTTTAGAATGTGGAATGTCGATGCTAAAAATCAATGAGATTGAACCAATATAACACATCGTCCCCATATAATCGATAGCTCCGATAATTTCGGTATGAGCTAAAGTTAAATTCACACAGGCTGTACTGGGGATCAAACCGTGAAAATCGTAACGCTTATTCATGAAAGGTATTTAGCCTTCGGCACAGCCGAAGACAGCTTTCCTTACTTGTTTTATTTTAAAAATAAAACTGTTACAAAATCAATAACGTTTGGATTAACGCTGCAATCCGGCAGAGTACGCACTAGCCAGTTAGAAATAAATCTTTTGTATATCCGCTACTATCTCGGAAACCAACTGACCGATTTTTGCATTTAGATAATAAGCTTTATTTTATGATTTCCCACTGTGGTGTTGTCAAATAATAAGCTTCATTTTAATATTTTTTACTTGGGTGTTGCCACTTCGGGTCACATATAGGGAGGTACCCTAAATTTTTTGATATACACCCCTTATCATAATTATAGGACATCTCGTTCTGACATATTCTAAGCCCTTATGTCATTATACCTTTCATGAACATGAAATGGTATTATAACTTTGGTCCGATGTTTGTAAGTATGAGAAGAAGAAATGATCAGGATGACAAGCTGAGTTGATTAAGCCATGTCCGTCTGTCCGTCTGTCTGTTTGAACGCAATTGAGGGACTAGCAATTTTTGAGATATCTGGCTGAAATTTTGTATGTGGCCACCATTTTGTAATATAGGAATCATTTGTCGGAACTGAAAAGATTGGACCAGTATAACATATAGCCCCCATACAACCGATTGTTCAGATATAAGGTTGAAAGGTATATAGCCTTCGGCACAGCCGAAGACAGCTTTCCTTACTTGTTTTATTTTATTTTTCATTTTTTTCTTTTAGAAATCCAAATTGAAAACAGTAAATGCTATTTCGTAACAAAGTGTAAGTTTTAAGTATCTCAAAACTCTCCTTTAATTGTTAAACATTTTTTTTTTTAGGGCATCAGACATTTTTTTCCATAGAACTAAAAATGAGGAGCTTCAAACCAAAGCTCAATAAATATATACTGAATTAGTGGACATTTATTGCGTTTTGGTTTAAAGCCCTTAAATGTTGATTTTGAGATACATATATGGAGAAAAGTGCGCAGCATAGCAAAAAAAAAATATTCTAACAATGAAGGTGATTTTTGATACACTTAAAACTTACACTTTGTTAGACTAGAATTGAGCGGCATTTTCGGGTTTTTGATTCAAAATTTTGAACTTTTACCAAACCTTTTTGGCTTTAAAAAATCAGGGTAAACGCTGGTGTGATCAGTGCGATTGGATTCCCTTCTAGTGCACAGAATGCACTTAACATCTTGTTCGCTGGTGCAATTTCTTGATATAACGCCCTATCTCAAATTTGGGCTAGCTGACTAGACAAGCTTTTACTCAAATATTATGAAATAAATCGAAAAAGTTTTTTGATTATATAGTTGTATAGAATGCAAATACGCTTTATTTTTGTCAAACTAATAACACCGCCGCACCGGTTTATTTAAAAATGTAGTGTTCTACAAAAAATGGAAATATTGGGTATTTAAAATCAGCCAAAGCTGGTCAAATCAGTTAAATTGTTAAAACGGAAAATATTTCAATAGGAAAATCAGCAAGCTGGGGGTGTCTGGTTGGAGCCGTGTCACTGCTACGGGTCTAGCAAAGCTAGATACTAACTTAGGGTGGTATTCTACGACAAATGTGTGAAAATCTTTAATTTTAAAATAAGTGAAGTTAGGGTCAGAAACGCTGTTATTGACGTTTATATCGAGTCTCCAGGTGGTTCGGCGGCGGTCACAGATGCGGTTGGCACCAGGGACAGATTAAAAATATCGCGTGCGACGACGCAAGAACTGTTGCACTGTACAAGGCAGCAGCTGCAAAACTGGGTGAAGTCTACGAAGGTGTAAAAATCGAGGTATTCGACTGTAAGGACATTTCGGCAAGGCCAAGGGCAAGGGCATGGATTCCTGTCATCCCTGCAAAGCCTGAAAGAATTCTCACGATGCTGCGGATAATGAGTCCGTCTCTTCCGACGCAGGACTAAATCTGATCGGAGAGGCGGTAGGGCCTGATAGACAAGTGGTCTTCACCATGAATAAAGAGGCACTCGAGCCCCTTAAAAGGTATAATGGACTAGTGCATTACAGTGTAGGCAAGATCGTTATCCACGATGTACCGCAAGAGAAAACGGGGGAGTCCGACGCGGAAAGCATGTTATCCGCCAATTCGGAGATGGAAGGCCTCGACGTCACGGTGATAGCAGCTAGTCCTGAGCGCATTATCTCTGATGCTTCAGACAAGAGGGCTCCCGTTACACCAAATCGCGCAGTTGCTCTGAACAACTCGTCGTTGAGAGATAGCCTTCGGAACGTGGGGGACCTCGACGATGTGGAGACGGCAGGGAAGTCTGAACACTCTCATGTTGGTGGTGCTTCAGATAAATCTGCACAAATCTAAAGTAGCCTCGGCTGCTTTAAGTAGTCGTCTTTCTAAAGGCGACGTGGATGTGGTCCTCATCCAAGAACCCTGGGCCAACAGATCGAGGATTTGCAGATTAGGGACCAAGGGTTCCAAGTTCATTCGATCCAGCGAGGGCAAAGTCAGAATCTGTATTTTGGTTAAGTCTGACCTCAAAAACTTTCTCCTACCTAACTGTTCCAATGGTGACGTTACCGCTGCCAGTTTAACAGTCGGCAGCACCAGCCTGACGATGGCGTCGGTCTATATGCCCTACGGCGCCGAAGAACCTCTACCACAAAGGGTGGGGATAGATCTGGTGTCAAATTTTTGTACGGGTCATCTTATTATAGGAGCGGACGCTAATGTTCATCACGTCAAATGGGGAACCTCGATGGAAACTACGGGTCCGGACTACCAAGAGACATCTCCCCACCGCTCTGCGTACTTGTAAAACCTTTGGCAAAAAACGATTGGCCGCAAGGATCCTGAATAAATATGAGGGAGTTCCGCAGGACACGCTGTGGGGTTAGCGCGATCTCTGATACCGGATTTCCAAAGCAGTTATGTGCCAAAGAGGGTAAAAGCGGCATCAAAACACCCCGGAGTGGGAAAACCAAGCTTTGCTGAAGTAACCAAGCACAGCATCCTTATAAGCATTCTTGACCGACGCAACGACCGTTTGGCCATCCCCAAGGACCAGTAGCGGCAAGTCCGGAACGCACTTGGAAACGTGGTTATTGACGTTTATTTGGAGTCTCCAGGTGGTACGGCGGCGGTCACGGATGCGGGTTGGCACCAGTATTGGGGGGATTGATCTCCCACCTTCGTCACTCGAATAATTTTATCCGTTATCCGGGAGACTCGGAAATCAAGGTACCGCAAGAGGAAACCGAGGAGTCCAACGCGGAAAGCATGTTATCCGCCAACTCAGATATGGAAGACAGTCTGCTGGACGGGGAAGGCCTCCACGTCACGGTGGTAGCAGCCCATCCTGAGCGCAATATCTCCGATACTTCAGACAGCATGGTTCCCGCTACGTCAAACCGCGCAGTTGCTCTGAACAACTCGTCCTCGACCTCGACGATATGTGAACGGCAGAGAAGTCTGAGCGCTCTCATGTTCGTGGTGCTTCAGATAAATCTTCACAAATCTAAAGTAGTCTCGGCTGCTTTAAGTAGTCGTCTTTCTTAAGGCGACGTGGATGTGGTCCCTATCCAAGAACCCGAGGTCAACAGCTCGAGGATTTGCAGATTGGGGTCTAAGGGTTTCAAGCTCATGCGAGCCAGCGAGGAGGGCAAAGTTAGAACCTGTATTTTGGTTAAGTCTAACCTCAACACCTTTCTTCTACCTTCCTAATGGTGACATTACCGCTGCCAGTTTAACAGTCTGCAGCACCAGCTTGACGATGGCGTCGGTCTATATGCCCTACGACGCCGAAGAAACTCCACCACAAAGGGAGATGAGAGATCTGGTGTAAAATTTTTGTTCGGGGCATCTTATTATAGGAGCGGACTCTAATGCTCATCACGTCCAATGGGGAAGCACCGATATCAATGCCAGGGCGAGTCTCTGTTTGACTACCTATTAACAGCCAACCTGGTAGTTTGCAACGTATACGTATAGAAGAACTAAAGAATTTAGTATATAGAACAAGCATCGGCGCCTCATAGATCTTAAGATCAGTCAAACAAGTTGGATTCATCACACAGACACGTTGTGCTCTTTGTTTACCAAATGATTTAGTCGTCGCTGGGCAAGGGGCGAAACCACATCGCGTGGGGGTGTCGCTTGTTTGGTCAGCGAATGTTAAAAATATAGTTCGGACGATCACAGCGCGTGTATAAGCGTTCTCACTTATACACCAGAATTTACAAATCTGCCGACCCATGATATAGAACATTCAACCCGAAAAAACCTGCAGGAAACAATTTAATAAGGCTAAAAGCCTCGAACGGAGCCTCAATGGAAGTAAATATACCCATCACGGAGAAAAGGGTAAGGCGGGCAGTTAAGGGCTTTGAACCGTTTAAAGCTGCCGGACCGGACGGAATTATCCGCGCGCAACCCATTAACACGCTGGAGACATCAGCCAAATGGCTGGTATTTCTCTATACAACCTTCCTGGCCTGTTTATTCCTAAGGCTGGGAAGGCCTCCCACTACGAGCCTAAGGACTACAGACCCATCAGCCTCTCGTCCAATGCACTGAAAACCTTCGAGAGGATAACCAGCGACTACCTCTCCACTACTATTGATAGCAACCTTATCTCCAGCTATCATCATGCTTACACCAAGGGTAAAACAACAGAAACTGCGTTTCACAGCCTAGTCTCTAGCATTTACACCAACACTAAGAAAGTCAGTCCCGGGATTCTGCTATGTGGAGAGTCCCAGTAACTCAGGGATTTTCCATATGGCCGCGTCCCGGGACTGACTTTTCTTGTGTTGGTGGTACCACAACGGGCCTTTCAAAACTGGCCTCAGTGTGGCTCACGCAAAAAAAGTGCAAAGGCTACACTTTTTTTGTGTAAAACTAATACTATTTTGGTGTCAACGTTCTTTTTTTCGTGTATGTACATATGTGCTTTGAACAAATGACTTACCTGTTATTACTACAAGTGCAGATAAGCAGGCAAAACATGATGCATCAAGCTCTAAACGGCGGAGACTGTTACTGAATTCTAAAATATTAAGTAGCCAGTCACCAAAAACTCTTTCGCATTGACTCTTATGCAAGACCATACCATTACAAAATATCAATTTGGAATCCTTCGGCTGAATCCGATATGATAGCCTTAAGACAAACATTTCTAGAGAAGCAGATTGAAATAGCAATTCTTGGTCCAATCCACATAAATTACGAAATCCTGGAATGCTATGGATGAATTTTTTGATCACTTTTACCGAATTGTTGAGAATTTTGTAGAACTGCCGAACGTTTTCAGATTCGCTTGCGATAAGTGGGGAACTTATACACATAGGCTCTAAATATGCAGCGTAATCTAAATTAGATATATCCGGGCTCGTATCTCTATGTGCCTTAAGTATTGTCGCTATAAAGGACATGTAATTAGATTGCTTGAATATAGAAATCAGTTTTTGTTTCGAAGGTAATCGACCTCTTCGACCTTTAAGAGAATCGGTTCGTACCACTTCTTTTACCATTCCAACCGCCAAACACTTCTGAAAGCGGCAAAACTGACATCTGTTCCGTCGATGCCTGTCAACAGGACATGCCTGATTTGCTACACACACATACTTTGAGTGTTTTTGAACAGTTCGTTTGAAAAATCCTTTACAACCTTCACAGGTCCTAACACCATAGTGCTGACATACTGCAATGTCCCCACAAACTGCACATATTTGCAATGAACTCGCCACTTCTACATACTTTTGTATTTCCCTGCTATTATTGCTGCTCTTGTGTATTGGCGTGGTATATTCACATACATCTGAAAAAAGTGACATTCGTTTGTAATTTTTAAAGCAGTTTTAGTTTCCTTTTTCAAAATTTCCAAAACTGTTTCTTTCCGCAACACAGCTCAAATTGTTATTGTGGAACGTGGTGCAGGTTATTCGCTCTGTAAATAAACAGGTACAAAAAGAATAACAAACAAGTAAGGAAGTCTAAGTTCGAGTGAACCGAACATTATATACCCAGCGGTAATTTTCGGAACGGGATAACAAAGATATAGGCCCTAGGAGGATTTACCTAAAGTTTTTACTATCTTAGCTATTTACCTTACCGAATTATGTCAATTTATGTGTTTTTCGAAATTTTCCATATCGAAAGTGGGCGTGGTCGGGAAGAGATCTCGTCCAATTTCATCGCCTATATTGCTAGTATATGTTGTGCCAAATTTCATGAGTCTGAAGTAATAAGTTTAAAACTTTTGACCAGTCGAATATTCCAAATGCCTCCATTAAAGGCGGGCGTTGCCACGCCCACATCTAAATATTTATCAAAAATCATAATAGATTGATTGAGGGGTTCATCCTACCAACCTATATCATTAGAGCCATTTTCGTTACCGAATTATGTCAATTTATTAGATTTTCGAAATGTTCCATATCGAAAGTGGGCGTGGTCGGAAAGCGATTTCGTCCAATTACATCAGGCATGCTCCCTATTATGCTAGTATACCTTGTATCAATTTCATCGTTCTACCGTAATCAGTTTAAAAGTTATGACCCGTGAAATTTTCAAATATGCCTCCCTGAAAAGTGGGTGATGCCACGCCTACTTTTAAAAATTTATCAAAAAATCATAATAGAATGACTAGGAGGTTCATCCTACCAAACTATATCATTTTAGCCATTTCCGTTACCGAAGTATGTCAATTTATGTGATTTTCGAAATTTTCGATATCGAAAGTGGGCGTGGTTGGAGAGCGATTATTTCCAGTTTCATCAGGTATACTCCCAACTAATCAGTTTAAAAATTACGACCAGTCGAATTTTCAAAAATGCCTCCGTTAAAAGTGGGCGGGGCCCCGCCCACTTTATAAAATTTGTAAAAAAATCATGATATTATAACCAGGGGGATTCACCTATAAAATTATATCATTTTAACCATTTCCGTTACCGAATTATGTCAATTTAGGTGATTTATAAATTTTCGATATCGAAAGTGGGCGTGGTTGGAGGGCGATTTTATCCAATTTCATCAGGTATACTCCCAACGATAGTAGTATGCTTTGTGCCAAATTCAATCGCTATATCGTAATCAGTTCAAAAGTTACGCCCAGTCGAATTTTCAAAAAATTCCCCCCTTAAAAGTGGGCGGTGCCACGCCCACTATACAATTTTTTTGAAAAAATCATAAAAGAATGACCAGGGGGATTCACCTATAAAATTATATCATTTTAGCCATTTCCGTTACCGAATTATGTCAATTTAGGTGATTTTAGAAATTTTCGATATCGAAAGTGGGCATGGTTGGAGGGCGATTTTATCCAATTTCATCACGTATACTCCCAACGATACTAGTATGCTTTTTGCCAAATTCCATCGTTCTATCGTAATCAGTTTAAAAGTTACGCCAAGTCGAATTTTCAAAAATTCCCCCCTTTAAAAGTGGGCGGTGCCACGCCCACTATAAAATTTTTTTGGAAATATCATAAAAGAATAACCAGGGGGGTTCATCTATAAAATTATATCATTTTAGCCATTTCAGCTGCCGAGATATGCCAATTTTCGATATCGAAAAAGGGGGCGTGGTTATCATCCGATTTCGCCCATTTTCAATAGCAACCTACCTTGGCCAGAAAGTAACCTGTATACAAAATTTCATGCAAATATCTCAATTTTGACTGAAGTTAACGTGTACACGGACGGACAGACGGACAATCCTAAGAACTTTCATATATGGAACTCTATATGTATCTCGATTATTTTGTGCCGTTACAAACAATCGTTATGTGAACAAAATTAATATACCCTTGTACTAGTACTAGTACGCTGGGTATAAAAAGTTGTATGTATATGTGCCCAATTCTACGGTTGCAAACGTCAGTCGAAGCTCTGATTCCCTACTTTTCTGACTAAAACTAGTAGAACTGTCAAAATTAGAAAATCCGCTCTCAGTGCAGTATCAACAACAAATAGTACGGGGTCGCAAAAATGGTAGAACTGTCAAACCCTAAGATCATCTTCTTGTTAGGAACCCTAAGAAATCAATTCGTTTTCTGCAAGATTTCTCTTTGAAAACATTAATAAGTCATATCTTCTTATTTGGAACCCTAAGAAATCGATTCGTTTTTTGCAAGATTTCCCTTTGTAAACATTAATAAGATTTTATCTTCAAATATAAAAAGAAGTTCTTCTTGAAGAAAATCTATAGAGGTATCATATGACTTTTGTTCTATTTCATTAGGCATTGTTGGCTCTGTGTGAAAAAGTCATTTTCGAAAAATGTGTCAATTAGGGTCTTTGTGAATTAAGGTAACGATGTATATACCTATATATATTAAAGTATATTTTTACTGACTGAACTATTTTTTATTTTTTTTGCTTTATAAAAACTTAGCTACTACAGGCATACATGTGTGATGTTATTTTACGTTAAATAAACGCTTATTTGGCTATTTTAACCAGAAAAAAATTTAGCTCTTTCTTTTAGCTATGCGCTTTTGTTTTTAGCTATTTATTTGTTTTAATTTAACTATTACATAGCTCCAAAAATTTCTGGCAATACTGGTGAGAGCGTCAAGCCGTTTGGGGTATATATGTATTACATATGTAGGTAAGTGCATTTTTGGAGCATATATTTAATACTTCTATATTGCGCCTATCCTATCTTCACAATGTGCAAAAAGTCTGGCGAACATTATTACACGAAACTGTTCAAATGCAAGTACTGATGCGCCAGCTTTGATAGCATTAGTAAGCAGTAGCAGCGTGTTGATAAAATATTCGCAAAGGGTACCATGGGGTTCACTACCTCCTTTACAAGAATTGTGCATAAGGGATATAAAATCACAATTTAGTGAATTAAACAATGAAAATCTCAAATAAGTAAAGTATTTAATTGCCAATTGAGCCGTTTAAAGCACAAGTGGTATAAGTCTAGTTTGGTTTTTTTTTTAGTTATGCATGACGCCATGTAGGGGAAAATATGTTCTATATAGCACACTAACGGGGTAACTCCTAACTCCTATAGAAACCGAATAAATAGCAGAACTATTGGTTGGCAACACAAATCCTTGAATATCTCAGTTCGAGAAAAGGTGGACTTATACCACTTGTGCTTTAAACCCTGCACAAATCGAGAGTACTCAATTTCCTATCCAAAGAGTACTCCAATTGGAGCATCAGAGTACTCCAAATGTAATCCCTTTTCATATAAAAATTGTGCTCCAATTAACATTGCGATGTCCTAGGACTGGACCACTATTCCAACCTTCTCTTCGTTTCGGCTACTACATGGAGTAACTACAGTCAAAGTACTTTGCAATGCACTCCAATGTTGTTACTCCTTGGAGTATGTACTGCCAGAGCGATAGTATCGTGATTTTCGTCGACAAGGCACAAGCAATGGTCGGCATTCAAAAAGCTGAAGGTGGTCCAATGAGTTATACAAAGGATTACCATTGGAGTACTCCAACATCAAAAAATTGGAACACATAATCCAAAGATTTTTGCAGGGAAGGGCTCAATTGTAGAAATATTCACATATTCCATAACCACCCCTTTCAAAAGTTTAACTACAGCTTTGAGATTTTGTCTCTTTTTCTCAGTGTATACCAGTGGCGTGCCTTCCATATAAGCCGAAAAGCCCGGCTTGCCTAGCTAATCCTCTATGAGCTACAATATGTTTCAAAAATGTATAGTAACAATTCCTTTTTTAACGTTTACATTTGGTTTCACTAACTGCCAATAGCATAAACATATACCTACCGCTCTTCCTGCCACCTGTCGGCTGATAGCATAACAATTAACATGCAAATATTTGAGCGCGTATGATGCCATCTCTTACTTTCTTACTTAAAATAGCCTTGAACCGCCTAGGCGATGATGGCCATCTCGCTTTTACTTATTGGCTTTTACCTGGCTTTCAAATCCCTTACTAAAATCTCTTTGTGAAGCATCTGTTTTTTTGAATTTGGAAGAAATTTTGTATGCAACTACGAAGCCAGCTTCGTGCTGTTGTTACTATAAGCTTTAAAGCCAAACTGGATATGTATACACATATCTACAATGTTAACGTGCAAAGCGCTCTACTCAAAAATTACACTAGTTTACAAATAATTAATTTGAAAAAATACCAAGAGATTCATACATATGGGTGAATTGGCTCAGCATACCAGTGAGCTGTGAACATATTTTTAAAAAAATTTTGTATGGGCAGGTTTTCGAGATATCGGTAATTTTGTGTTTTTTAGGTATCACTTCATTCAAAAAATCGTTTCGCCAAACGTACAAAAGCGAAGAACGGAAGCAATAGCTTGTTCGAAAGAAAATTAAAATACGATTCTAACGACGTATAAAATGTAGTGATAGGTCAAACCATCGCTGAGCAATAGCTGGCCAAAGTCGAAATTTTGTCGAATTTTTACGATTTTTGAAAAAATTTCGATTTTAAAAATGGTTTTTTTGTACGAAGGTGTGAAAATGAGGATAATTTTTTTCTCCCAAAATTTAATACCAAACACTTTAAGCATAATATTATGCAGATCCGAAAGTCGATAAATATCAGATGCAAAAGTCGATAAATATCTATCCTGAACTCTTCTTCTTCGTCTGAAATGTTATTTGGCAGCAGTATGTGCTTTTGTTGGGGTTATAAATACTGGGGCTTGCCTTGATTGAAACACGTAGGCACGCCACTGGTGTATACCTGTACTGTTGGCCAGACTGAACAGTTCAAAAGGCGCAATATATAAGTCATTGTTTATCCCTACTATAAGGTATACAATGATATAAGTATTATATATTTTGGAGGAACTTTTAACTTGCAATGCATTCGATTTTATAACTCCAAAGTATGCATTTGTTTGTTCTATTTTCTGCGGAGAGTTAATGTATGTATATAAATGTGTATACCTACACTTTTGCATCGTATTTACTTCTGGTGTTTAACTTGATTTTTAGTCTTTCTTTAAGAGCGGTACGCAGACCGCAAGAAATTACTCAAGGAAAAATTGTATATATTTCTGATGTGAAATATAGTAGATACCTAGTAGTGATGGGCGCTTGCATGATTTTTGCAACACGACACGACACGTTCACGAGACAGATTTTCGAAAAAACGTACTAACACGCACGGGGAAAAATTACTAAAACACGACACGCACTAAACACGCACGAAAAAAAATAAAACGGTATTTTTTGGCTTTTTTTTATTTTTGTATATATTTGTAAAGGTACTTTGTACATGGTGTGTACTTATACATCTAAAGCTTATAAAGTATGTATCGACGACTGGGTGGCACGTCGCCATATTTCAAAATATTTTTAAAAAACTCCCTATATCAAAATTTGTTTAAATAACACTCTTTTGGAATTTTTTCACCAACTCTCTATTTCAGAATTTGATTCAAAAACAACTTATCTAGGACATTTTAGATATATATTTTGAAACAGAGCCTTCGATATATGTTTACACATACTTTTTTATGTACTTACATATGTAGATACATATAATGGTAAAATAAGAAAAAAAGTAAAAAGAACAACTGTAAAATTGCACTCAATCATGTGCACTTAGTACATGCAATACCCATATCTACTTCACAATTAAACTAAAGTTTGGGACATAGTGTATCACCACAAGTGTGAACTTTGCTTTTGACTTAGGTACTTTTACTTTTCTTCAAGAAATAAAGGGCACTGTATTGCTTTATTCGACTTTCTTTCAAGTAATATTATATTTACACCGCACCAAATTCGGCGAATAAAATGAGCCAGTTCGACACCGTTTACACTGAAAAATTTGCATTTGGCTTCACCTTCCCTGTCGTTTCCTGGAAGAATTTTCCCATTTTCTTAAAAAAAAAAACAGTTGAAATTGTTATTCACAGCTGTGCATTGTGCAAATACCCATTAAGGTTCTAGCTGGGCAATACTTAATGTGGAACACCCAGAGGGTTGCTATTTTGAGGAACTGTGGATTGTATTGTTCAGAAAAAAAGCGCCAAATTTGCGGTGTACTATAAAGTACTAAAAATGGTTCTTAATTTCTTGCGAACTGCATACCACGTCAAGAAAAATTTCCAAGAAATTTTCTGTAGCATTTATTACGTGTTTTTTTTTTTTTGGGCCTTTTTTGCGATCTGCGTACCATACTTTACTCAGAAACTTGCATTTAACTAGTTTAACTACCTTAAAAAAATATTGTTCCCACTGATATCTTTTCCACAAATTAATCTCGAATCGTCACCAACGTGATGCCTTTACTAAACTGAACAATAGTCACTGTGTTGCGGTACTTTATGCTTAATGTAAACACTGCAAAACCAATAACGACTCACCCATGGTTCAATACAAGGCGAATTCATAAACAAGTTTGGTAATTGTATACTTTGCAGGCTAACTCCAAAAACACTTCGGAAAATGTTGGGAAAGGTACCAAAAGACGCGTCTCGTTGCCAGGAATGTGAATTCGAAAGCGAAATTTTGTTTGTTGTTGTGCAAAGTTCAAAAGTCTGATCCCAATTAGGGTGCTAGATCTATGGTATTTATATGCAGAACACCTTTGCGAGTTGGCGGCCTTAAGCTAAGGGTACTCCTATCGACGCGACCCGACCCGACCAAATATTCTTTGCATGTGTCGTTAGGTGTGCCCGTACTTTTGGGCCGAGCTTCAAGAAAATAACAAAACTCTCTATTGTTTAACCCAGATATGCCCATTCGTTGTACAGGAACGTTTCCATCGTGATTTTGTATTATTCCCTATTAAAATGATAATAAAAAGACGAATTGTAAATGATATTAAAACAAGTAAGGAAAGCTGTCTTCGGCTGTGCCGAAGGCTAAATACCTTTCATGAATAAGCGTTACGATTTTCACGGTTTGATCCCCAGTACAGCCTGTGTGAATTTAACTTTAGCTCATACCGAAATTATCGGAGCTATCGATTATATGGGGACGATGTGTTATATTGGTTCAATCTCATTGATTTTTAGCATCGACATTCCACATTCTAAAATAGCAACATTTACGAAATTTCACGTTCCTACCGATATAATTACAGAAGTTATCTACCAAAATCCGTTTATCGGAACAATCGATTGTATGGGGGCTATGTGAAATATTTATCCCATTTCAATGATTTTCAACATCGATATTTTACATATAAAAATAGCGATGCTTCCAAAATTTCGCGTTCCTATGTATTTAATTACAGGACTTATAGCCCAAAATCCGCTTATCGGAATAATCGATTGTATGGGAGCTATGTGAAATATTTATGCCATCTCAATGATTTTCAACATCGATATTTCGCATATAAAAATAGCGATACTTCCAAAATTTCACGTTCCTACCTATATAATTACAGGAGTTATCTACCAAAATCCGTTTATCGGAACAATCGATTGTATGGGGGCTATGTGAAATATTTATCCAATCTCGATGATTTTAAACATCGATATTTCACATATAAAAATAGGAATACGTCCAAAATTTCACGTTCTTAAGTGTTTAATTACAGGAGTTATAGCCCAACATCCGTTTATCGGAATAATCGATTGTATGGGAGCTATGTGAAATATTTATCCCATCTCTATGAGTTTCAACATCGATATTTCACATATAAAAATAGCAACACTTACAAAATTTCACCTTCCTACGTGTTTAATTACAGGAGTTATAGCCCAAAATCCGCTTATCGGAATAATCGATTGTATGGGAGCTATGTGAAATATTTATGCCATCTCAATGATTTTCAACATCGATATTTCGCATATAAAAATAGCGATACTTCCAAAATTTCACGTTCCTACCTATATAATTACAGGAGTTATCTACCAAAATCCGTTTATCGGAACAATCGATTGTATGGGGGCTATGTGAAATATTTATCCAATCTCGATGATTTTCAACATCGATATTTCACATATAAAAATAGCAATACGTCCAAAATTTCACGTTCCTACGTGTTTAATTACAGGAGCTATAGCCCAAAATCCGTTTATCGGAATAATCGATTGTATGGGAGCTATGTGAAATATTTATCCCGTCTCTATGAATTTCAACATCGATATTTCACATATAAAAATAGCAATACTTACAAAATTTCACGTTCCTACGTATTTAATTACAGGAGTTATAGCCCAAAATCCGTTTATCGGAATAATCGGTTGTATGGGAGCTATATGTTATATTGGTCCGATCTTGCTGGTTCCGACAAATGATTCCTATATTGGAAAATGGTGGCCGCATACCAAATTTCAGCCAAATATCTCAAAAACTGAGGGACTAGTTTGCGTTCAAACAGACAGACAGACAGACAGACAGACAGACAGACAGACAGACGGACAGACGGACAGACGGACAGACGGACATGGCTAAATCAACTCATCTCGTCATTCTGATCATTTCGGTATACTTATTGATGGGTCTATCTCTTCTTCTTCTCATATTTACAAACATCGGACCAAAGTTATAATACCATTTCATGTTCATGAAAGGTATAAAAATTTATTTTGAAAGTTGGATTTTAGAGGCGTCCTATATATAGGACATTGGCCACATGGTATACTATGACATCATGAAAACTATTTCTGGTGGTTTGTTTATCTTGTACCACCAAACGATGATTGTATTACCAAATGATCCATCCGATTATACCGCAAACCGTCGATGGAACTTTGTGAAGGACGTCCTTTTTGATACACAGAGCCAACAATGCCTAATAAAATAGAACAAAAGTCATAAGATATCTCTATAGATTTTCTTCAAGAAGATGTGCTTCTTATTATTGTAGAGACAGTCTTTTTAATGTTATTAAGAAGATTTTCTTTTTAATATTTTAAATGAAAAATAAAATGATATCGCCCTCACCGAGAATCGAACTTACAATTTTCGGAATGATAAACCCAGCTGTTAACCATCAGGCCATCGCTCACTTTTGATTGCCAGCTTCTAATTACCGATATGTGTAGATTTGTTAATGTTTCAAAGGAAAATCTCATAAATATATTTAAGAAGCTTTCTTTTTAACATTTCTAATTAGGAAAAAAAGAGAGAGAATCGAACTTACCATTTTTCGATGGCTAAACCCAGCTGCTAACCATCCGGCCATCGTATACTAATAATTGCCAGCGTCTAACTACACCTTTGTACTAAATGTATAGTTTTTTAATAAGAATTTCTTCTTAAACCCAAAAAGATTTCCCTACAGTTTTTTCTTCGTTTGCACCGTTGCGACTACCCCTTTGCCCAAAAGCTGATCATGAAGACAATCCTATTAATTTTATTAGGCATTTTTGGCTCTGTGTATGCATTACCCCTTTTATATTGGGTGAGCAAAGTTGTCGCAATGTTTCTTCTGAAATATAATTGATCCATTGTTCCACCATTATGTTTATGTATCTGCCAGGCATTTTGAACAGCCATATGCACGCAATGAGTTATGAGGGGAAAATACCATTTCTTACCTTTTATGGCAGTGAGGTAAAGACTAATATTTTGGTTTGAACGGTCAACCCCTCCCATGCTCTTATACTATTTTACGACACATGGTTCTTCAACTTATGTATGTATTTTTTTTTTCTTTTGGGAGTAACGCGTGGTCAAATTTGTGGGATTCACTCCGATTGCAGTGGAACAAAAGATCACGATATTATTGTTGTTCCACTTTATGAATATTATGTTGCTATCAGCAATTTTGATGAAATCGTAACTTCCACAGGCACTTTTCTTCATATTCCTAAAATCAGTTAAAGTGCTTCCAGGAATACGATTCTCTCACATTGTGCCGTGCCGAAAATCTTTTTATTGGTAAGTTGTTCAAGTAGAGCGATTGAAGAAAAAAAATTATCGAAATACCAATGAAAATGTTGGTCCTTCCATTTTGACCTCAAAAAGTCAGCATATTCTAGCACTACAGACGTTCCAACACCAAGGTCCTTATAAATTTCACTGATATTTGTGGAAGCACAGCTTTGTCAAGTCGTACCAACTCACAGCTTGTAACCGTAGCGTATAGGTTTTCCATGGATATACTGCTTACAGCCATGTAGAGAAAATCCCCTAAAAAGTGTTTATGTAGTATAATATGTGCCCGATGTCTTACATGTAGGACACCACATTTTACTCTAATACAACAACTTCACTATAACACCAACAAAACTTTTCTATGTTTATAACAGTGGACGAATATTTCAAATATTCGAATCTCGACAAAAAACATTGATTTTTTATATTTGAATTAGTTAATTTTTACTTACCGTGCAAAGGCAGCGAGAAATTCCGACATTTTGAAAAACGCACAAATTTGTAAATTAATTTCGCAGAAATGGTAGAGAAAACTAACCAAAACGAACTGTCACAAGCAAGGAAGAGACAAAAACTAACCAAATGATTAAAAGTAGCGGTTCTCGACAGTCATTTACTCTTTATATAAAGAACTGAGTAGGTGGACTATATATAGGACATTGGGCATATCTGGGTTAAAATTTCCTGTCTAGCTTTTCAAGAAAAATAGCTATCAGATTATCGGAGAACCCATAAAGCGAGTTCATATTTACAAAAGCGAATTCAAATTTACAAAAACCAAAATACAGCGTATGAAGGGCTCAGATCCAAAAGGATCTAAGTGAAATAATTTTTTAAATTGAGTTATATCCATATTTGTATAGTTAAATATAGTAAGAGGATTCATCAACTATTATAAGTTTACGAAATGCGTAAATTTATACATTTATCAGCTCAGTTAGATGAACGCCCTAGATAGATTTATGTGTACTTGATGACAAACAAAAACTGTTTATTTCGAAATTCTCATTAAAAAAGTAATTTTCGACCCATTTTCAGCATATTCTTCTCTTTTTGTCCAGTATGCGTTGAATGCATTAAAAAATTACATGTCGACCGTCGTCATTGCATCTTATAAATTTAGGCAAATTTGTGTAAACTGCGTTCCATACAAACAGTTCATTTACACACACACACTTCATAAATTTATACGTTTACACGCTTTATAAGGTGTTTATAAGCTTTGATGAGTTCCCCTAGTGTATATTTGCTGACTATGCTATCCAAGCCATTTTGGACATTTTAGTGCCATATATTTGCCAGGCCAAAAACGTACTAAATTTTATTGCTTTAATGATTGGAGCCAAAAGGATCTAAGTACGATCCTCCAAGCATTAAAATTCAATTGCTCGGCCTAAAGAACATGCAGCACGTTTTCAAGTATGCAGTTTTGTAACCCGTTTAATTTTAGTGCTAAAATTAAGTTAGTAGGAAGTCTCGCTGATTTTTGGCAATATTTTTTCTGGATCCCAGCGCACTTACACCCTTCTGGCTCCAACAATTATTGCAATGAAATTTCGAACGTTGATTGCTCGGCCAAGAGAACATGTAGAATTTTTTCGATCATGCACTTTTGTAGCCCCTTTAATTTTAGTCTAACAAAGTGCTAAACTTAAGTTCGTGGGAAGTCTATCGGGTTTTTGGAAATTTTTTTTCTGGTCCCAAGCGCACTTTTTATAGGTCCTACACGGCGTATGAGTAACATATAAAAATTTACCCTATTGGCTCCAAAAATTCTTGCAATAAAATTTCGAACGTTGTAGCCCCTTTAATTTTAGTCTATAAAGTGCTAAATTTAAGTTCGTGGGAAGTCTCTCCGATTTTTGGCAATTTTTTTTCTGGTCCCAAGCGCACTTTTTATGGGTCCTACACGGCGTGTCAGCAACATATACAAATAGACCCTTCTGGCTCCAGAAATGCTTGCAATAAAATTTCGAACGTTGATTGCTCGGCCAAGAGAATATGTAGAATTTTTTGAGTATGCAGGTTTGTAGCCCCTTTAATTATACCCAGCTGTACTTGTACACAGGGTATTATAACTTTGTTAGGATAACGGTTGGTTGTACAGGTATAAAGGAATCGAGATAGATATAGACTTCCATATATCAATATGATCAGGATCGAAAAAAAATTTGATTGAGCCATGTCCGTCCGTCTGTCCGTCCGTCCGTCCGTCCGTCCGTCTGTCCGTTAACACGATAACTTGAGCAAATAATGAGATATCTTCACCAAATTTGGCATGCGTACTTATTTGGGTTCAGAATAGATTGCTATTGAAAATGGGTAAAATCGGACCATAACCACGCCCCTTTTTCGATATCGAAAATTTCGAAAAACGTATAAAATGGGTTAATTCAATATTAGAAGCAGCTACAATGATAAAATTTGCAATATGTATTGATTTAGATGTTCTAAGGCCGATTTTATAAAAAATTTTGAAAAGGGGGCGTGGTACCGCCCACGTATACTTGAAGAAATTTTAAAATTTTGACTCTTAATAACTTCAGAACAGTTTATGCTAGTATAACGAAATTTCGTAGAGGACATACTATTGTTGTGGTAAATTCAGCTATAGAAAATAAACGAAATCGCTTCGCGACCACGCCTACTTTTTCATAAAAGTTATATTGAAAGGAGGTGGAAATATTGAAAAGTCCATATCTAATTAATTGATTTCGCTATAATAATATAATTTGGTACATACATCAACTTTCATATTCTTTACATAATTTTTTCAAAATTTTGGAAAGTGGGCGTGGCACCGCCCACTTATGAGTCAAGCAATTTTTAAATTCGACTGCTAACAACTTCAGAACGGTGTGAGATAGATTTACGAAACTAGGTACCAGGCATGTTATGTTTATGTAGAGTACTACCACAGAAAATAAGAAAAATCGGTGAACGATCACGCCCACTTTATGTGCACAGCTGGGTATGTAATGTTCGGTTTCACCCGAACTTAGACTTCCTTACTTGTTTTAGTCTAACAAAGTGCTAAACTTAAGTTTGTAGGAAGTCTCGCTAATTTTTACCAATTTTTTTTCTGGATCCAAGTGCACTTTTTTTAGGTCCTACACGGCGTATGAGTAACATATAAAAATAGGGCTTGGATCCAAACACTTTCTCCAACTTAATATATTTATATCAAGGTATGCCACCGATTAAAACTAGGTTTCGGTTTTGTAGCATCATTCGGTTTCGCTTCCGGTTTCGCTCTTCAAAATTTATTTCAGTTTCGATTAAAGTTTCGTTCCGGTTTCGGTTTCCAAATAAAACCACGAACGCAAAAAAATTTTGAAAACTTAAGTATGTAGTCTGAATTTTTGTAACATTTTTCCAATATTCAAAATAACACTATACGACAAAATCAAATTTATTGAAGAGATTAAGAGATAAGTAAAAAAATAGCATTCCCTGATTTTCGAAGTTAGCCTCAAAAACTTAGTTACGGGCTTTCATTTGTTTAAAAAATGTGTTGGTTTGGTTTGGCTGCTGTGCATTGTAATAAAAATTATTAACGCTATGTATGGATGAAATTTCTGCAATATAATTTAAAAAGAAAAAAAGCCATAAAAAAAATCAAAACCGTCAACGACACTAGTATGCTTTGTGCCAAATTCCATCGTTCTATCGTAATCAGTTTAAAAGTTACGACCAGTAAAATTTTCAAAAATGACTCCCTTAAAAGTGAGTGGTGCCACGCCCACTATAAAAAATTTATGGAAAAATCATAAGAGGATGACCAGGGGGATTCACCTATAAAATTTTATCATTTTAGCCATTGCAGCTGCCGAGATATGTCAATTTGTGGGATTTTCGATATCGAAAAAGGGGGCGTGGTTATCATCGGATTTCGCCCATTTTCAATAGCAACCTACCTTGGCCAGAAAGTAACCTGTATACAAAATTTCATGCAAATATCTCAATTTTTACTCAAGTTATCGTGTACACATACGGACGGACGGACGGACATGCCTTAATGAACTTCTCTTTTCACCCTAAGAACTTTCATATATGGAACTCTATATCTATCTCGATTATTTTGTGCCGTTACGTACTACCGTTATGTGAACAAAATTAATATTCCCGTGTACTAGGACTAGTACGCTGGGTATACAAAGTTGTAGTTCGCCTTGCTGATAATTAAACCTATATGATTGAATCATGGAATCATCCCAACCCAAGGCGAATTGATATGCCATTCGCCTTGTCCCAACCTCTTTTAGCAAGGTGTGCTGAGTGCTTCTTCCCGTTCATCGATAACACTTAAACCTGAAATCTGTCATATGGGTGAAAATACAAAAGTGATCCCATTATTATTTTGAAAACATTATTTTTTACCACATTTTGCATATACGCTGTGGGGTATGTTTGTAAGGACCTTCTTATTATACTATCCTAAGCATTGCCGGTCACTTTTTTAACTCTTTCGTGAGTTTTTGCATTTTTTTTTTAATTTTTGGCGAATAACAGCAACGAACTCACGGGAATCAAAGTACCTATGAATGGTATAAAAATATTCAAAATCGGTTTGGTACTTTTCGAGTAATTGCAATTTAAAAAATGCTTCATATGAAGTTTGACCTTTAATAACTTTTGTTGTTGTTGTTGCTTCCCCCGCATATTTTTGTTCGACTCGCAAACCGTAATAGGCCCCATAATCTCCTTAACTATATTTATCTATCCCTATATTTTGTTTTTTAGTTTGAGAGTTTGTGGTATTCTGCATTTTTGCAAAAAAATCGCAAAAATCAGGAAACTTTCTAATTGGCTTAAAACTTGTACCTCAAATATTAAAATACAAAGAGCTACAATACTACATGCTCAAAAAAAAAATCGTATATTTATATCGAACATCAGTACAAAGCCAGGAGGATGACGCCAGCAGAATGTCGAATTGCACATAAATATGAGACTACATCTAAAGTTAACGTCCTAGCTAAACCTTAAATATGTAAGATAATATGTCCATATGACTCACATCTAGCCATGTATAAATTACAACGAAATATAGCCACTAAAGAATATAGGAAGAAGATTTGAGTGGATCCACATAAATAGACTGGGTCAAATTTACGCTAGAACTGATATCTAATGGCTACCGTTAATATTTTTTGTTCTACATCTCACTGAAGCACTGCCATTTAACCAGCACAATGAACTATTCAACGTCCGGCAATATTTTGCGAGAATTTCATATTTTAACCTGTCCCAGGAGACTGACAGCAGAAAACAATGACAAAGTTTATTCACTTTTTTTGAACAGATTATTATAGATCGTATTAGTAAATCTATAGAATATCTTTTAAATAGATATTAAATAAAGCATAGAAACAAAAAAATATGGAATAAATATTGGACATTTGTTTTGACGACAACTTTATTAACCGCTTAAGGGATTGTGACATGCCAGGGGACTGACGCTACGAGGATTTATACCATAATTTTACAAACTAGCTTATATAATATGTGAATAAAATCGAGTGTATATATAAATAGGGCTATGAATTTTCATTATCTGTTGTATTATATCAAGTCGCTTCAAAGCTTTCCCATTAATTGACTGATGACATCAAGTTTGATCGCTTTTGTGTTTTCACCCATATATGGGAAAAATCAAAGATCGTGTGTTTTTCAGATACACACATACGAAGAAACACTTAAATGACAACAGCTTGACAGCAAATGCCTAGGTACATTGCAAAATACCATAAACAGACTTGATGTTTCAGGATTTTAAGTAGGCAAAGGATTTTCCCTTTTTTGTCATATTTTTTATGTTATAGACCACTTTTTTTATATAGACCACTTTTAAAATATGGCTGGTTTCGGTGGACCCCTGCAACCACGTTTCTGCCATATCCCCAAAACTCGACAAAACGAACTTGCAGTTTTCGGAGATATGTAACAGGCCCACTTAAAGTACATTTACACCGCACCAAATTAGGAAAATTTGGCGAAAAATTGCAAACGTGGCGCTTTTTTCTATATAAATCTCATTTTACATTTTTTTTTGGAACTCCATCGCATTTGACCTCATTTGCTGAACAATGGTTAGGCTAAATAGGTTCAAGTGGCTGCCGCAGAGGCACACTTAGGGCTTAACGCTCAATTAAAATTTTATCGGGCAGTTCATCCTCCTGTTAAATAAAGGGCAAATGAACTGGCTGCTAAGCTGACAGTGAATTGACAGTGAACTTTGACGTTAACAGGCAGTCGAGAAATCCGCCCTTAGGCCAGTTTTGAAAGATACCAGCAACACTAGGAAAGTCAGTCCCGGGACCCGGCCATATGGAAAATCCCTGAGTTGTTGGGATTTGTCACATAGCAGAATCCCGACACTGACACTCCTAAACCGACACCGTTACTCCTCCTCGAACCACTTAGATGACTTTATGAAGGCCATCAAGTCCTTAATGTCCAGTTCCGCGTTCTCGCGCCGCTTGAAGCCAGGCAGTTGCAGATGAGGTGTTTCACCGTTTCCTCTTCTTCATCATCTTTGCAGCTCCTACAGCATCGTCGGTAGGGCACACCTAGTCTTTCTGCGTGCCTACCAATAAGGCAGTGCCCAGTTAAAACACCTATTAATATGGAGATTTCTCTCATCCTTAGGGAGTGAATGTCTCTAGGTCTTTTATGATCCCATTTTGGCCAGGTTTGTTTGGATGTCAGGCTCCCTAGGGATTGTTGCCACCTGTCGTTGGCTGACGGAGAGTGCACTCCTTCAACATTAGCTTGCATGTGACAAACGGCATACCTAAGAGCTTTTTATCCCGAAGACCTGCTTGGTCGTACCTGCCCGGTTCAGAGTTGAACGAATAATAGCCAAGAGCTTTGATGGCCGCCTGGCTGTCGCTGAAAATAAGGATGTCCTCGCCGATAGCGCGTTTACTTATTCAAATCGCAGCATCTAAGATTGCGGAGACTTCAGCCTGGAAGACGCTGCAATGATCAGGTAGTCTGAAGGAGAGCTCAAGCTCCAGATCCTTTGAATAAACCCCTCCTCCAACTCTGCCGTCTAGCTTCGAGCCGTCAGTATAAACAGAAATGCCGCCATTAGTAGCGGGGCAGCGATCCATCCACTCCCATTCCTCCCTGTTGGGAATGTTCGTTTTTAAGCAGCTGTCTCCGACTGTTGTAGCCGCACATCGATCTGTGCTCAGAGGGAGAAAACTGGAAGATCCCAGAATACTGGAGTGTCCAATTGTGCTTGCGCCCCAGCCAGCCGTTTCCCTTAGGCGCAGAGCCGATGCCACTGCTGTCCGGTACGCTTCCAGATCTAGTGGCAAAAAGCCTAGAATGGCCTGGAGAGCTTCGTTGGCGTTGGTTCTTAGCGCGCCGCTAATATAGATCATGACAGATCTGTGGACTTTACCTAACAGATTCAGGTTTGTGGCCTTGCTCAACGCAGGTCATCACACCACGACTCCATATAGCATGATAGGTCGGATAATTGTAGCAGGGGGTGGTTTTGGGGGTTCAAACCATTCATTATGAGATTATGTGATTGGGTGTTGCCACTTGGGGCGGTTCACAGGGTTGCCACCTATCTCGATTTTTTTATATATTGAGCAAGATATGCCAATATGGGTATCAAATGAAAGGTATTATTGACCGTTTTCCAAGTATGTAAATCTCAAGCAGGGTTGCCACCTAGGGTTGCCACTTAACCGCATTTTATTTATTTTTTCGTAGACCGCGGGAACCGTTTGACCGATGTGGATACACTTTGGCACTATAGATAGTATGATTCATTCTCAGATTATGTGAGTGCGTGTTGCCACTTAGGGCGGTTCACAGCGTTGCCACCTATCTCAATTTTTTTTAAATATTGAGCAAGATATGCCAATATGGATATCAAATGAAAGGTATTATCGACCGTATTCCAAGTATGTAAATCTCAAGCAGGGTTGCCACTTAACCGCATTTTATTTATTTTTATTAATATCTCGGGAACCGCTCAATCGAATTGGATAAACTTTGGCATTATAGATAGTATGATTCATTCTAAGATTATATCCGTGGGTGTTACCACTTGGGGTAGTTCACAGGGTTGCTACTTATCTAAATTTTTTTAATATTGAGCAAGATATGCCAATATTGGTATCAAATGTAAGGTAGTATCGACCGTTTTCCGAATATGTAAATCTCAAGCAGGGTTGCCACCTAGAGTTGCCCCCTAACCGCATTTTATATATTTTTCTCTATATCTCGGGAACCACTCGACCGATTTGGATAAAGTTCGACATTATAGATAGCATGATTCATTCTAAGAATATGTGCGAGGGGTTGCCACTTGGGGCGGTTCACAGGGTTGCCACCTATCTCAATTTTTTTAATATTGAACAAGATATGCCATTATGGGTATCAAATGAAAGGTATTATCGACCGTATTCCAAATATTTAAATCTTAAGCAGGGTTGTCACCTAGGGTTGCCACCTAACCGCATTTTATTTATTTTTATTGATATCTCGGGAACCGCTTGACCGATGTGGATAAAATTTGGCATTATAGATAGTATAATTCATCCTATGATTATATGCGTGGGTGTTTCCATTTGAGGCTGTTCACAGGGTTGCCACCTATCTCAATTTTTTTTAAATATTGAGAAAGATATGTTAATATGGGTATCAAATGAAAGGTATTTTCGACCGTATTCCAAATATGTAAATCTCAAGCAGGGTTACCACCTAGGGCTGCCACCTAACCTCATTTTATTTATTTTTATTGATATCTCGGGAACCGCTTGACCGATGTGGATAAAGTTTGGCATTATAGATAGTATGATTCATTCTAAAATTATATGCGTAAGTTTTTCCACTTGGGGCGGTTCATAGGGTTGTCATCTATCTCAATTTTTTTTAAATATTGAGCAAGATATGCCAAAATGGGTATCAAATGAAAGGTATTTTCGACCGTATTCCTAATATGTAAATCTCAAACAGGGTTGCCCCCTAGGATTGCCACCTAATCGCATTTTATTTATTTTTCTCTATATCTCGGGAACCGCTCGACCGATTTTGATAAAGTTTGACATTATAGATAGTATGATTCACTCTTAGATTATAAGCGTGGGCGGCGGTTCACAGGGTTGCCACCTAGCTCAATTTTTTTTAAATATTGAGCCGAATATGCCAATATGGGTATCAAATGAAAGGTATTTTCGACCGTATTCCAAATATGTAAATCTCAAGAAGGGTTGCCACCTAACCGCATTTTATTTGTTTTTCTCTATATCTCGGGAACCGCTCGACCGATGTCGATAAAGTTTGGCATTATAGATAGTATGATTCATTCTTAGATTATATGCGTGGGTGTTTCCATTTGAGGCTGTTCACAGGGTTGCCACCTATCTCAATTTTTTTTTAAATATTGAGCAATATATGCCAATATGGGTATCAAATGAAAGGTATTTTCGGTCGCATTTCAAATATGACAATTTCTAGCGGGGTTGCCAGCTAGGGTTGCCCCAAGCCGTATTTTTTTATTTTTCCTTATATCTTGGGAACCGCTTTGCCGTTTTTATTAAATTTGGCATTATTAGTAGTATGATTTATACTAATACCAGTATTCTGTAATTTGAGATATTTCATTAGATACAATTTTTGTGACTTGAGATGATTCCGGTATTCTATAAGAGATAGTCACAAGAAATCTACCACAGTCTCTCTCTCGCTCATTTTAAGGTGTGGTGAATACAAAAATTGCATAAATTTTAAGTAACGCATTTGACACCCGCTCTATAGATGACGATGTAGCCCAGGTGTTAAGCGTCCGGATTATGACGCGGGAGGTCGCTGGTTCAAGTGCCGGTCCTCGAACAGTAAATATTTATTTTTTTATTTAATTTCTTCAAGTTTAATTAACTTTTTTTAAACATTTAAATACTTCTAATTCGCAAATTCACTTTTTTTTAATTTTTTAACTTTTTTAACAAATTTTATTTAATTAATTTTGTTTGTTACCTGCCTACAAGCAGATGACAAATTAGTGACTCTTTATTGAGACTACAGATGTGAGGCAGCTTACTGAATACCAAATTGTATCAAATAAGAAATAGTCCACGAAATGTCTCTATTAGTGACTAGATACAGCTTATGGAATTGAGGTATAAGATTATATAAATGGCGGTTGCTACTTGGGGTATCAAAGTGTTGCCACCTATCTATTTTTTCAAGTGAAAGGTATTTGCGACCGTGTTCCAAATATTTAAATTTCAAGCAGGCTTGCCACCTAGTCGTCCTATCTGGGTTAAGTAGGACCTACTTCGCCGTGTGCTCTCGTTGCCCACCTTTTAATATCTGGGATACAACGGTACGTCCAACGCCCCTTTGTGGATGTATTCCATCTGTGTTGCCACTTTTGCATGCTAATGTCTTGCGCTTCGGTCCGCGAGTTTCTGTCGTCAGCAATTGTAGCTGCTTCCTCTGCCAAAATGTCGATTGGGCACATTCCTGCAATTACCAATGTAGCATCATCTGAGACCGTTCTAAAGGCACTACAAACTCGAAGCGCACACGGCGCTTTGCCGTTTTTATTAAATTTGACATTATTAGTAGTATGATTCATTCTAAGACTATATAAATGGCGGTTGCTACTTGGGGTATCAAAGGGTTGCCACCTATCTATTTTTCCAAGTGCAAGGTATTTGCGACCGTGTTCCAAATATTTCAATTTCAAGCAGGCTTGCCACCTAGTCGTCCTATCTGGGTTAAGTAGAAACCTACTTCGCCGTGTGCTCTCGTTGCCCACCTTTTAATATCTGGGATACAACGGTACGTCCAACGCCCCTTTGTGGGTGTATTCCATCTGTGTTGCCACTTTTGCACGCTAATCTCTTGCGCTTCGGTCCGCGAGTTTCTGTCGTCAGCAATTGTAGCTGCTTCCTCTGCCAAAATGTCGATTGGGCACATTCCTGCAATTACCAATGTAGCATCATCTGAGACCGTTCTAAAGGCACTAAAAAATCGAAGCGCACACAGGCAAAGCTCTCCCTTTCGGTGACGTTCGCTGTGAGCCCCACTCGACTGCCCATGCGTTGAAGTCGCCCGCTATTATGAACCGCTGCCTAGAGGTCGCATCTGTGGATATCTTTTCGACAATTTCTTCGAAGATATCCAGCGGAGTGCTGGGTGGTATGTAGCAACTATATAAGAATATATCGCCTATCTTGTCACACACGAAGCCCTTTTCTTTAAGTATGGGCTCTACGTAAATTGGATTCTGTCCACAAGCCTTTATAGCAGTCTTGCCGTCTGAGTCAGGTAGCCAATTTGCAGACCTTTCCCTGTATGGTTCGCTTAGTAACTCTACGTCAGTTTTTAGCTCGCGTGTTGTCTGCGCTAATAGGTCTTGCGCATCTTCACAATGATTGAGATTAAGTTGGACTAATCTCATGACGGCCTTAGTTTCTGGACCGCCTCTCTATATACCGGCCACTTGTTTCCACCGGTGGTGTGATCGGTGCGACTGGATTCCCTTCTGGTGCACAGAATGCATTTTGGCGAATTTGTGCACATCTTAGCGGTATATCCACCGCTTCCGCATTAAAAGCAAGCGTCTTTTACGTCGTGTTCGCTGGTGCAATTTCTCGATATATTCCCGAAGTCCAAACATTTATAACATCGTTTTGGTTGAACTGTAGTCCGAATGCGGCATATTACCCACCCTATTCGGACTTTGCCGCTGGATAGCAGCTTCTTGGCAGCTTCCGTGGGAATGAAATCATCGCTGTTTGTGTTTCGCCGTATGCTCTCCGAATGGATCGGATACAGGTCGGACCTATATCGCAGTCCGGGAACTGCGAGTTCAGTTCTTGGCAGATTTCTGCTGCCGTGGTCACCTCATCCATGTCCCGGATCTCGCACAGTGTCTCCTCTGTGAGGGACTTGACCTCGGCTTTGCCTGATAACGTTTGCTCCACGGCTGCTTGCAGTTTCGCGGTGTTTGTATCGGCATGCTTGGTGAGTTGGAACAATGAGTCCCCTTTCGCAGTCTTGCGGATCTTGCGAACCATTGTACTCATTTCTTTTAGGGCTGCCTCGCCCTTAACTGCTTTCAAAATTTCCGCATATGAGCAGTCTCCAGTTTTTTTTATTATAATGGCGTCGGCTCGGTCCGCCTTCGGCTTTGGCCTCATCTAATTGTGAACCGTCTTCCATGCCCCTCCCTGGCCTGCTGATTCACCTTCCTTGGAACCGTTATTCCCTGCGGATGCGTTAATGGCTGCTTCATCCTTCTTTTTCTTGGCGTCTTTTTGTGGGGAAGCCGTACCACCGGAAGGCACAGCACTTTTTACCCCCGTACGCTCTGCGGCCTCGTTGTACGAGACCGAGATCGCCTTTACCAGCTCCTTTAGATTTTGAGTTATGGTACGTTTTCCACTTCCCATAAACTCTTGTAGCTCGCCGATAAGCTTTCCCAATGCGCGAAAAGCATTGTCCTCTTCCTCGCTGCCAGCGCAGCTAGGCGTCCCATCAGGCCAGTTGAACCCAAGTGGGGCAGCAGCTGGAGGAGCTGATTTCGGGGGAGACTGTACTAGTCTCGACCGCCCCGCGAAGGGATCTACGCCGTCCCCTCCATCCAGCTCGATCAGGTTAGATGGCGTTCTCTCCATTGAGGTGACAGCTGTGGCATCCGCAATCCCCTTTGCGAATGACCCAGCCGCACCCTTGTTTTGTGCAGACACCTTTCCTTACTTTCTTCTTTCTGCCTTAATTTGTTTTATTTTTTTTTATGTTAATTGTATTTGTTTATTCTTTTCCTGTAGATACTATTTTTATTTTATTTTATTTTAATTATTATTTTAATTTTGTATTTTATTTTATTTTGGTTTTGTTTAATTTTAATTTTTTGATTTATTTTTGTATTCTATTTTCTATTTTACTATATATTTTAAGTTTACTTTACGTTTAGTTACGGCGGCCGCCGTGGTGTAGCGGTTAAGTGTTCGGCCATCTACACCAAGTCGTGGCGGTTCGATGCCCGGCAAAAGTAACATCAAAAATTATTTAGAAAAACAATTTTTCTAAACGGGGTCGCCCCTCGGCAGTAGTTTGGCAAACTCTCCGGGTGTATTTCTGCCATGAGAAGCTTCTCAGCAAAAAATTCATTTGCTTTGCAAGTGCCGTTCGGAGTCGGCAAAAAACTGTAGGACCCGCCAACTTGTAAGAAAACTCAAAAAGCAACACACTACAAGTTGGAAAGAGAAGCTCGGCTAAAAATCTCGTTAGAGGTTATGATAACCTGTTGGTATATCGCCGCCATTAGTTTTTTTTTTTTGTTATTTCAGTATTCTTATTTTTTTCATATTTTTTTTTTATTATATACTTTTATTTTATTTTTGTTTTTGTTTATTTTATGTCGCTTTATTTTTATTAATCTTCATTATTTAATTTTTTTTTTGTAATTTATTTATTTTTATTTTTAGTTTTTCTTATTATTATTATTATTTAGTTTTTATTAATTTACTGTTTTTTTTTATTTAATTTACCACTTTTTTTCGACACTCCCTAAAGTCGGCAGTCAAGGGGTTTGTGACTTTGCTAAATTGGCAGCACTAGCAAATGTCAGTTGTCCAGCTGATCTGTTCACACTTTTGGGCGACGAGATCAGCTGTATTTGGCAACTTTAGACTAAATTATTTGCTGTTTTGTTGTCTCGTTCGCGTAGCACTTCCAGTTTGCAAATTAATTAAAGTTTTATAAAATTTTAGCAAAAAGTGAAAATAAAGCGTTTAAGGCCGCGAGTGCACTTCCACCATTCACAACACTTACTAGGCAGGTTAATGGTTGTACCAAGAGTCTCTCGCTTGTAGTTTGTTGTTTTTTTTTTTGCACTATTTTTCAAGTTTTTTACGGAGCTGAGATTTCACTAAACTTAACCCGCGTATGCAAGTATGTGGCCATTGTGTATCAATACAAGTGTAAACTTTTCTGCATAAACGTCAAAATTCCAAAATGAGTTTAACACCTGTTTGAGATTGTGGTTAATAACAAGTGTGATATCATAGGCATATGCGTGTGTGGCAACTGCATCATTCGAACGGGTTGATGGCAACCCTAGGTATAAAGAATAAAAAGGAATACAACTAACGAGTGCGCTCATCGAACAAAATTACAAAAATATGCATATACATAGACATACATAGTCGATCAACTGTTTTCGCAAAAAAACATCATTCTCATCGTTCACTTTCACACCGTTCGGACGCAAATCGCTCATCCTAAATTTTCAATATAAATTCATTTTCATTTTTGTTTAACTTTGATTAGTTTATTTAATAAGTTTTGAATTGCCACAATATACTTGAATTTACGTAGCTAAAAAGCGAATCGTTTGCGATTCATTATTTACCACAGTGGTGACCCCGGAAAAAATCGGAAATAGTGAATCCAGCATCAATCGCAAGTGCGTGCGGAATACAACGTGTGGCTTTCTTTTCAAGCAACAAACCACCTGTAACCTCTACGAGTCTGCAATTGGAGCACCTGAAGTTAGGTACAGCACCAATCCTTGTAATTATCACGCCACTTGAAAACAGTTACCCGTTAGTGGTGTTATCCAACGTAACGGGCTTCGGCAGTTTACACACATATATACGCCGGCTACCAACATTGGACCTGGAGAAAACGACAGCAGCGTCGTAGAAATTAACAACGACGACAGTGGCGCAGTTGGCGACGCAGGCGGCAGCGCCAACAGAGATAGCGACAGACCTCAAATCAATGCGGTTTTCGGCAAATTACCGTTTCCAAAGCTGAACTCCAAATATAACATCGAATCGTGGTTTATAAAGGTGGATGCATGGTTCGAATTACATGGTTTCGGTGTGCGCAAAGAAAAAGAAAGTACACAGCGATTATTGCGCATGCTGACGATTACATCCTCGACCAGGTATTCGATTTAGTGCGAAACCCACCAACCACCGCGCCATACACAACGCTTAAAAATGCAATTAAAGACAAGTTCAGCGACTCAGCAATGGCCCGGCTCGACAAACTCACGGCAATTCAGCTAGGCGACGCTAAGCCTACCCATTTATTAAGCCAGATGCAACGAACTAACGCAACGAAAGATGAATCAGTCATACAACAATATTGGCTTAAGCAACTACCAGAATCCGCACGTGCCGTTATCGCCGGCATGCTACAAGCTCAACCGAACACACCGCTACACCAACTGGCCATCACCGCAGACGCAGTACTCGACGCATTAAGCCGCGACTCTACATCGGCACCGCCAAAGGGGCCCGTAGTTAACGCTATTGAATCAACGTCCAGCCAAATAGAGCTAATTAAAAAACGCATTGAAAAGCACGATACGATTCTGGAAAATATCAATAGCAATTTAAGCCGTCTCAAGCTGCAAGATCGCAGCCGTCAACGTGAACGTTCGCAAAATAACACTAAGCGCTCTACGACTCCACATCGAACATCCAACACGCAGCAGAATCCCGCATGTTGGTATCATCGCGAGTATGGTACACAATCACGCAAATGCCGCAGCCCATGCGACTTTACAGTCAAAAAAACCGAATCTACATAAAACTAGATGTTGCCGAAGCAAGGCTCGAGGGTTCCGGCAGTAAAATATCGAGCGAAAAATCACAATGCGACCTCGAGGTAAAGATTTCAGAATTTACACAATCTAAACGTTTCTTTATAGTAGATAGGAGATCAAGCCAATCATTTTTGATAGACACGGGAGCGGAGGTGTCGGTCGTTCCACCAACTAGAGCAAGTCGACTATGCAAATCTGGAGGTAGCCCCCTTTACGCCGCAAACGGAACCACTATCCCAACTTATGGTACAACACGCCGTACACTCGATCTGGGCCTCCAACGGAAATTTCCTTGGCAATTCGTTATAGCCGAAACGAAATACGCTATAATAGGGGTGGATTTTCTTCGTCATTTCAATTTAATCATCGACGTGGCAAATTCTACGTTAATCGACAATTCTACGATCGCCTCCAGATCAAATATTTCGTGCATAACATCATCGACCATCAACAGCGAACATGAAATCGAAGGCATCAAAAATCTACTACGAGACTACGCTTCTATAACGAATCCAAACGCCGCAGCTCCTTCCGCAAGCCAATTAGGAGTAACGCATCGCATCGAAACCAAGGGGCCGCCTGTGTTTGCAAGGCCCAGGCGTCTCACGCCAGATAAACTGAAAGCGGCAAAAGAAGAGTTTGAATATTTATCTCGGCTAGGGATATGTCGACCGTCAAAAAGTTCGTATGCTTCTCCGCTGCATATGGTAAAAAAGTCAAATGGTGAGTGGCGACCGTGCGGCGATTACCGCGCGCTTAACGCACAGACCGTGCCAGATCGGTACCCACTCCCACACATTCAGGATTTCACACACTTTTTACACAACAAAGACGTTTTCAGCAAAATCGAGCATACCATGAGATTCCCATCGAGCCCGAAGACATTCCCAAAACGGCAATAACAACGCCGTTCGGATTATTCGAATTTACTCATATGACGTTCGGTCTATGCAACGCAGCGCAAACGTTTCAGCGATTTATGCACGCAGTGTTTCAAGGTTTTGATTTTGTATTTGTATACATCGACGACGTGCGCATCGCTTCAGCAGGCATCGAGCAGCACAAACAACACCTACGACAGGTTCTCGAACGTCTGCAGCAGTCAGACACCTCACAATAAATTCTGCCAAATGCAAGTTCGCGCAAAATCAAATGGAATTTCTCGGCCATTTGGTTACCAAACGAGGCATACAACCGCTACCAAACAAAGTTCAAGCCATCAGTAATTTCCCATTGCCTGAATTCGCCAAGGAATTGCGGCGGTTTTTAGCAATGATCAACTTTTACCGCCGTTTTCTACCGAAAGCTGTAAACAACCAAATTCCTCTCGTCAAGCTGATCCCAGGAAACAAGAAAAATGATAAGACACGCATCAAATGGAAACCATAAATCACTTCAATGAATGCAAAAAAGCGCTGGCAAATGCAACACTACTGGTGCACCCGGCACCAAACGCCCACATTTCACTAAGTACAGATGCAAGCGATACGGCTGTAGGCGCAGTTCTACACCAAATCATCGGAAGTGAGCTCCAGTCACTCGCATTCTTCAGCCTCAAACTCACCGAAGCGCAAAAGAAATATAGTACCTACGACCGAGAGCTACTTGCAGTGTATTTAGCCATAAGACACTTTCGTAGCATGTTGGAGGGAAGACCATTTGAGGTTCGTACGGATCACAAGCCGTTAATACATGCGTTCAAACAAAAACACGACCAAGCTTCCCCGCGACAGTTACGGCAACTAGACTTCATAGGTCAATTTACGACAAACATCATTCACGTCGCTGGCATAGAAAATACAACAGCAGATACGCTTTCGCGCATCGAGGCTATGGAAACAACATTCATCGACTACGAACGCATCGCAGAAAGCCAATCAAGTTGTTCACAAATAGTACACTCTACTGTGATGTCTCAACAGCGGAAGTACGCCCGTTCATACCAAGTCAGCATCGTAAAGAAATCATTCCAAAAATGCACCAACTATCACACAGTGGAGTACGAGCAACCACAAAGCTCATAAAGGCACGCTTCGTATGGCCAAACATGGGTAAAGACATTTCGGAAGCAGTACAGCGATGCGTCAGCTGCCAACAATCAATGGTTAGCAGGCACATCCACTCACCGTCACAACAATATGTACTACCGTCATGCAGATTCGAGCATTTAAACGTAGACCTCATCGGACCGTTGCCACCATCACACGACTACCAATACTGTCTTACCATTATAGACAGATTCACGAGATGGCCGGAAGCAGTCCCGCTGAGAGACATAACAGCGGAAACAGTCGCCAGAGAACTCATAAACGTCTGGTTTTCACGCTTTGGTATACCAGCACGAATAACAACAGATCAAGGACGGCAGTTTGAGTCCGCATTATTCAAAGAGTTGTCACGCATACTGGGTATAACACACCTACGAACGACGGCATACCACCCGCAAGCCAACGGACTTATAGAGCGCTGGCACCGATCACTCAAGACAGCGATAACATGCCACAAGCGACAAGACTGGATTAATTGCTTGCCCTTAGTATTACTCGGATTACGTACCGCCTTCAAACCCGATATTGGCACAACAGCTGCACAACTTGTCTACGGCACCACGTTGCGGTTGCCGGGACAGATTTTCAACGAAAATCAAACGCCACCTCCACAATCCGACTTCGTACAACAACTCACTGACATCATGCAGGAGATACGCCCAGTCCAAGCAGCAAATCACAGCACTCAGAAGCAATTCGTTTCACCGAAGCTAATGGACGCAACTCATGTTTTCGTTCGAAACGACAAGGTACGACCGGCATTTCAACCACCATACGATGGCCCATATCAGGTCGTATCCAAAAACCAAAAATATTTCACGATCAAAGCGAGCAAAAACAACGTTAAAATATCGATAGATCGACTCAAGCCCGCATTTGTAGAATCGCAGCAGACATATACGCAAGAATCGACAACAACAACGCAACAAAGCCCAACACAGTTGCACACACCTTCGCCACCACAGCAGCCCACTTCAGAATCAACAACGGGCCGTTTCGGACGCAAGATAAGACTCCCCGTCCGTTTCAGGACGTAAAGTCTGGGGGGAGCACTGTGGCAACTGCATCATTCGAACGGGTTGATGGCAACCCTAGGTATAAAGAATAAAAAGGAATACAACTAACGAGTGCGCTCATCGAACAAAATTACAAAAATAGACATACATAGTCGATCAACTGTTTTCGCAAAAAAACATCATTCTCATCGTTCACTTTCACACCGTTCGGTCGCAAATCGCTCATCCTAAATTTTCAATATAAATTCATTTTCATTTTTGTTTAACTTTGATTAGTTTATTTAATAAGTTTTGAATTGCCACAATATACTTGAATTTACTTAGCTAAAAAGCTAATCGTTTGCGATTCATTATTTACCACAGCGTGGAAATTTCAAAGTGAGTTTAGTCACCTGTTTTCAATTTCCTTTTTTGTCTCACTTCTTTCCATCTTCCCATCTCTTTTTACCATTAGGTAAAAGATAGGAGACCGCCATGTTGATGTGTACAGGATGTTAAACAACGCCATTGCTTTTCTGTTGTTGTTGTTGTTGTTGTTGTTGTTGTTGTTGTTGTAACGAGGTGTAGCCCTGCCTAAATGTCAGACAGGGTCACTGTAGCATGACAGCTAAACAAAAGAAAATGTTCACACAATAAATAAGTTCAATATACTTTTGGCAATAACTAGGCCAAAGTATTCAAATGAATTTAGCTTGCGCTGCACTTCTCCAATAACATAAAGTCGATTGAACCCATATTATTATTGCACAATAACGTAGATGACTAACGACTTGAAAATGTAAAGCTTTCGGCAGAATCAGTCCGTCAATACGTCACGTACGTGACGTACGTCGTGACAAAACGTACGTGCCGTACAGGGATGGCACATAGCGATTGACGTACATCATGTTGAAGTACACAGATATGTCAACAAAGTAATTGGCGCAAAACGAAAATTATTAAAAAAATCATAACAAAAGCAAAATTTCGGTTAAAAACATGGAAAATATTCAAGTAATACTTGTTATAGTCACAATTTTCACAATCCCGTTGTCAAATTGGCGGTAAAATTGATTTTGACATTTGTCACGCAGCTGACGTTCCGTCAAAGTAGAAAATTGGCGAAGGATACCGGATCCGTTGACTGATACTTTGTCAATGTAGCGTTTTACATGCAAAATACACACATCCTATTCGGCTGTCAGTTTCTTCCTTGTCCGGCACGTACGTGACGGACTGATTCTGCCGAAAGCTTTAGTTCGTAAAGTAGATTACTCATAAGGTAGATTGTAAACATATAAAAGACGGCGATGAGCCGAAATAAATTCATTCTTGGTCTAAGAAGCAATCCTATTGTTTTACTTATTCCTTGAATCAAATCGTGCATTTTAATGCTCGGACTGATACGGCTGAAGAGCTCAGATAATACTTGCTATACCCCCAAGCATTACATGGCGATCCTGCCAGCTTAAGGCTAGATCCTGCCAGTTTAATTCACTACCTCAAAGCAAGATCCTGCAAAGCTAGATCCTGCAAAGCTAGATCCTACAAAGCTAGATCCTGCAAAGCCAGATCCTGTCAGCCCAAACCTAGATCCTTTCAGCTCAAATCTAGATCCTGCCAGCTCAATCTAGAACCTGCCAGTTCATTATGCTATTTCATGGAAAACTTTCACATAAGAAATTGAGTAAATTAATCGGTTTTTTAACCATTTTTAAAAATTACTCGAGTAATGCTCGTTTTGATTACTCATAATTTTGATTAACTGAATAAAGGCACAGCCCTAAAAATAATGTGCAGAACTACAGCGAATAATTAATATCAGTCGCGGGCAGCAGAAGAAGGAGCTGATAACCAAATTAAAAGATATGCGCAAAAATGGGTGGAACCCAGCAACAACAACAACGCAGAACCACCAACAGGAACATTAGAAAATTTATAGTAAATTTTAATTTAATTTAAGTAAAAAATGAAAAAATTAAAAATATATAATTTTAATTATAAACATATTCCACTTTGACTTGGTGGAAAATTGCACTAAACGGCATATTAATAGGAATAGCGGGATACGAAGTAGGAAAAGAAAATTCAGGTGAAAACACCTCCGATACCAAAATAGTTAAATACGAACCACACCATATCGTAGAAGAAGTTTCCGATAAGTGGTTGACCGCGTTTGCATGCCTAGTTACATGTTTAATTGTCGCAATGGTAATCTTGATAAAAAATTACATCAAAAATAAATTGAGACAATTAAACAATGTACAACAACGTGTATAATTTTCCCAATAAAAAGTAACTACTTCCCAAAAATGCCAAAAGTTTTCATCCAGAAATGAATCAATGGAAAGAAATCCATGACACATTACTGGAAGAAAAAATTAAAGCTAGTAAATCATACAAATGTATAAACAAGAGCACTCCAATAACAAAAGAAACTATAGTAAAACATTTGAACATAATCTTGGAAGCCCTTAATAATACTAGACAGGTGATCAATGCAGCAAATCGCATACTTACCATAGAACACCAAAAGAAGCTTATCAATTTTTCACTGCCGTACGAGATAAACTCGTATCTTCAGTAGCTAGACACAATATACAAGTTGATTTTGACGTACTTCTATCAGAAAATGTTCGAAGCCGGACTCCGTCACCCTCTTTAAATCAAGGGGAAGATACCAGTAAAGTAAAAATCCCAATCATAAACGTCACAATGGTACAAACAGTAGTCGAATTCATTAAAACTGCCTCGTCAGTACTCCCAGAGTTTGATGGGAAGCCAGAAAACTTACACAGTTTCTTAGATGCCCTCGATATACTTGATCAAATCAAGGATGAGCACGAACTTTTAGCAAAAACAATGATAAAGACCAAACTAAAAGGAACGGCAAGAAATTTTATAAGTAATGAAAACACGATTGAACGAATAAAAACAAAGCTGAAAAGCGCGATAAAAGGTGAATCGGTAGATGTTTTAACCGCCAAACTCCTAAAAGTTCAACAACGTAGTAAAACGGCTAACCAATACACAACAGAAATAGAAAAAATTACCAAATCATTAGAAGGAGCTTATATCTCGGATGGACTTAACCCAGACTTGGCAACGAGATATTCAACACAAGCAGCAGTCAAAGCTATGTGCAAAAACTGCTCTAATGACAAGGTCAAAATGATAATGCAAGCGGGAACGTTCACAACAATGAACGATGCAATCTCTAAGTTCACCAACAGCTGTACCGAAATAATGGGCAGCTCAAACACGATTTTGAATATACACCAACAGAGTCACTACCGGAGTAATTTCCGCGGTGGTTACCGAAGTAACAATTATGGGAACTACCAAAGTAGGAGATTTAGACCACAACCGAGATACAACAATAACTCGAGATCCAACAACAATAATAATAACCGAAGAGGATCACAAGCCCAAAACGGCAATAGATCCTACAACCAGACCCGTAACGTGCGCAGCTGCACCCAGACGGAAAACCAGGAAACTCCACTTCAAAATTAATAGAAAGAAAAATATGCGTACTAAACCTAAATCTAAACAGCTATATATCTACAAGGACATCCCTAAATAATTCGATTTCAAAATTTTTAATTATTACGGGAGCAGACATTTCCATTATAAAAATGCATCAAATTAGCAAAACTCACAAAATTAATAAAGAACAAATTACAGATTTAAAGGGCATCGGTCAGGGAATAACCAGCACATTAGGCACAATTAAAGCGGATTTAAAAGGTGATGACCTTCTAATTTACCACAAATTCCATGTTGTAGAAGACGACTTTCCAATCCCATGCGACGGAATAATAGGACTAGATTTCATAAAGAAATACAATTGTATCTTAGATTATAGCAAAACAGAGCATAAATTAATCCTAAGGCCATATGATTTTCCCCAAACAATAACAATGCACCTAACAAATTGTCTGTCTGTCAACACACTTACTATCCCTGCTAGATCTGAAGTCATTAGACAAGTTAAAGTAAATACCGATAACAAAAACATCTTCATACCACACCAACAATTATCTGAAGGCATTTTCATAGCAAACACTATCACAGATAAAGATCAAACTTTCGTTAGAATTATGAACACAACACATAAAAACACAACTATTCAAAATTACAAGATTAATACCGAAAATTTAGACGATTACAAACTAATTAAAACAAACACACACAATAAAAATTTTAACGATACAGAAAAATTGAAAAGATTAACCAAAAACTTTCCAAAATTTGTCAATTCTCAGTTAACAACATTATGCACAGAATTCATAGACATATTTGCACTAGAAACAGAACCAATTTCTTCTAATAACTTTTACAAACAAAAATTATACATGAAGGAGGACACTCCTGTTTACATAAAAAATTATAGATTGCCTCAAACGCAAAAAGGAGAAATAAGCAAACAAGTAAATAAGCTAATCGAAGATGACATAATAGAACCCTCCATATCGGAATATAATAGCCCAATCTTATTAGTCCCCAAAAAATCACTCCCAGGAAAAACAGAAAAAAGATGGAGATTAGCGGTAGACTACAGACAGGTAAATAAAAAGCTAGCAGCAGACAAATTCCCACTTCCAAGGATTGACGATATTTTAGATCAACTTGGAAGAGCAAAATATTTTTCAATATTCATATTGCGGACGCATTATCCCGCATAACAATTACAAACTTAAAAGATATGTCAATTAAAGCAAGTAAAATATTAAAAATAACAACAAGATCAGCAGCAAAACAGACCAGCAGTAATGCTGAAAATAAAGAAAGTCACAAAGAGAACCCCAAAATTTACGAAGCGCTAAATAAATTTGAAGTTAAAAGGCATGTCGAGCTCGTTTTCACTCCTCCGAAATTATATTTCAAAAAAGGAAAGAAAATTTGTAGCACTTTGGATACAAGCAACCTAATTGTTGAGGATAAGCTTGACTTAGGACAATTCTTTACCAGGCTCGAAAGAGAAGCCGGCAATTTAGGACTTGTAGGCAGTAGGCAAATTTATAGAAATGGGTAACAAAGTTCTCAAAAAGCTAACAATCGCTCTAACCCCAGAGGTTATATATGTGACAAATCCCGGGAAAATTAAAGAAATTCTGCATAGATATCATGACGATCCTATTAGTGGTGGCCACCCAGGAATAAATCGCATGACAGATAAAATCAAGCAGAAGTATAGCTGGCTGAATATGAAAAACGATATAAGAAAATACATAAAAAACTGCATCCACTGCAAGAAAAATAAGACCAATAAGCATATAAAAGAACCAATCACAATAACGGAGACACCTCCGAAGGCATTTGACATTGTACAAATCGATACAGTCGGACCATTACCGAAATCGATAAACGGAAACGAATATGCAGTTACCATCATATGTGATCTAACCAAATACTTGGTAGCGATCCCCGTTCCAAGCAAACACGCAGCAACAGTCGCTAAAGCCGTGTTCGAGAACGTCATTTTGATTTATGGACGCATGAATACAATAATGACAGACATGGGCACAGAATACAAAAACGACTTATTCAAAGAACTGTGTAAGTTATTAAAAATTTAACATAAGACTTCAACACCGTATCATCACCAAACTTTGGGTACTGTAGAACGCAGTCACCGGACATTCAATGAATATATACGTTCCTACATATCCAGAGACAAAGATGACTGGGATGAATACCTCAGGTATTTCACGTATTGTTACAATACGACGCCATCAACCACACATAAATATTGTCCATTTGAATTAATATTTGGGAAAAACCCACCGAATTATGCATTTTTAAAAGAAAATAAAATCAGCCTATTATACAACCATGAAGCTTATGATAAAGAAGTAAAATATAGACTTCAAATAGCACAGCAAAGAGCTAGGAAATTAGCCCAAGAGGCTAAAGAAAAACAAAAAACAAATTATGATAAAAATAGCTATAGTAAAGAAATAAACATAGGAGATTTAGTATTAGTTAGAGAAGAGGCCTCCCATAAGTTAGATAATATATATAACGGATACTACAAAGTTAAAAATATCGATGAGAACAACAATTTCACTTTAATACCGCATAGCAAAGGAAGTAGCATTAAAAACAAAAAAGAAATTATAATTCATAAGAATGAACTTAAAGCAATATAACTCCACTACATAGTAATAACAAAAAAAAAAAAAAAACAAAATACAAAATATCATGTTCAAAATACAAAAAAAAGTCACTGCAATAAAGACACATGTAAAACAAATGTAAACAAAATAAAAGAAAGAAAATCTTTTCCGATGACATAAAATTAACCATAAGCTAAGTGGGTCAAACATTTTATTACCTCACAATAGAATACTCATACATTAACCAAAATGTATGAGCATTCTTTTGAAGAGAGGAGGTGTAGCATGACAGCTAAACAAAAGAAAATGTTCACACAATAAATAAGTTCAATATACTTTTGGCAATAACTAGGCCAAAGTATTCAAATGAATTTAGCTTGCGCTGCACTTCTCCAATAACATAAAGTCGATTGAACCCATATTATTATTGCACAATAACGTAGATGACTAACGACTTGAAAATGTAAAGCTTTCGGCAGAATCAGTCCGTCAATACGTCACGTACGTGACGTACGTCGTGACAAAACGTACGTGCCGTACAGGGATGGCACATAGCGATTGACGTACATCATGTTGAAGTACACAGATATGTCAACAAAGTAATTGGCGCAAAACGAAAATTATTAAAAAAATCATAACAAAAGCAAAATTTCGGTTAAAAACATGGAAAATATTCAAGTAATACTTGTTATAGTCACAATTTTCACAATCCCGTTGTCAAATTGGCGGTAAAATTGATTTTGACATTTGTCACGCAGCTGACGTTCCGTCAAAGTAGAAAATTGGCGAAGGATACCGGATCCGTTGACTGATACTTTGTCAATGTAGCGTTTTACATGCAAAATACACACATCCTATTCGGCTGTCAGTTTCTTCCTTGTCCGGCACGTACGTGACGGACTGATTCTGCCGAAAGCTTTAGTTCGTAAAGTAGATTACTCATAAGGTAGATTGTAAACATATAAAAGACGGCGATGAGCCGAAATAAATTCATTCTTGGTCTAAGAAGCAATCCTATTGTTTTACTTATTCCTTGAATCAAATCGTGCATTTTAATGCTCGGACTGATACGGCTGAAGAGCTCAGATAATACTTGTTATACCCCCAAGCATTACATCACCCCGAGTGTATTGCTCTTGGCCGGGTCGATATAAGAAAACGGCCCGGGTCGTTTCGACACGATGGATACAGCACAAGTACTGGTACCGTTCTCATAGAATCGGCAATACAAATAATATTCGGTGCTGGCGACATTTTAATATGTGCAGGATGTAAACAAACCGACATTTTAATGTGTGTTGCCAAAAGAAGAGTTCACACTTGTACTGATACACAATGGTATTGGCTCAAGAAAATTTGACGTGTGAAAACAGTTCTCGACCATTTCTTGAGCGTGTTTTTATATAGAGTTTGACATTTCTTGGCAGGTGAGTAGCCCGCTTTAGGGCGGTTTACAGGGTTGCCAACTATCCCCATTGTTTTAAATATAGAGCTAGATATGCCAATATGGGTATCAAATGAGAGGTATTTTCGACCGTATTCCAAATAAGATAGTTTCAAGCAGGGTTGCCACCTTATCCCAATTTATTTATTTTTTCGTATATCTTGGGAACTGCTTGACCGATTTGGATAAAATTTGGCATATTGTGACGAATTCGATGATTCCTCGACTATTTTCCCTGAGTTCGATCACTGTACGTTAAATAAAACACTCAGATTCCGCTTAATAAATAGTACGCTTTATTTACTACTAAAAACCGTAGTACAATATCGCGGGTTAACTCACTGTTCAGTACTTCACTGTACAACACTTCAAAATAAACTGATTGATTTGCGTTGTCTTTGCGCGGTTTATATACCCTAGCAGACAGCAGCTTCACAACCTAGAAATGTCTACACCTTTCTGGTTTATTCGTGCAACAGTGTTCTCGAAGCGTTTATCTATCGTCATCTCCTCTTTGTGCCACATTCGCAAACACGTGAGCTGCCTCTCCCTCTGTCGCTCTCACGCCATGTATCTAAACAGCTGTAGTTGAGGTAGTGACGCTAGTGATGGAAATACGCTAGAGTTGGGAGATGAGCGATTCTTGAGAACATTCGCCACACTGCCCTCCACCTAAGTCTGATCGTCCCGATCAGACACATTTCCCGATCCAAACGTTGCTAGCCTCTCCAGGTGAACCACCTTCATTTTGTTTCGTGGTCTTCCAACAGTTTGTATGCGGTAGACAACATCATTTATCCGCTTTATTACTTTATATGGGCCTTCCCAGTTACATTGCAGTTTTGGGGACAAACCTTTCTTTCGTTGTGGGTTGTATAACAGCACTAAATCTCCTTCTTTAAAACCTTCGAGTTGATGGCTTTGTCGTATCTGGCTTTCATCTTATCACTCATGATCTTCGTCCGTTGTCTTACAAGATCGTGTATTTCTCTCATTTCTTCTTCCAAGATGCTAGTGGACTTCCTGGCATTTATTCCTTCATCAGCATTTATCCCAAACTTCAAGTCAGCTGGCAACCGCAGATCATTCCCAAAAATTACTTTTGCCGGAGTTTGACCCGTAGTTTCATGTATTGCCGAGCGATATGCCATCAGAAACAAGGAGATGTGCGTATCCTAATCTTTCTGGAACTTATCCACTACTTTCCTCATGTGCTCTTCCAAGGTTCGATTGAAACGTTCCACCATGCCATCTGACTGAGGATGCAATGCAGTTGTTCGAGTTTTCCGAATACCCAATATCTTGCACATTTCTTGGAAGACGACTGATTCGAAATTCCTGCCTTGGTCAGAATGTAACTCCATCGGTACACCAAACCTCGCTTTCCAATTGTTAGTGAACACCTCGGCAATGGTTTCTGCCTCTTGATTTGGAATCGGGTAAACTTCTGGCCATTTGCTGAAATAGTCCATAACAACTAATACGTACTTGTTCCCGAGTTTGCTAGTAGGAAATGGACCAGCTACATCCATGGCAATCCTCTCAAACGGTGCACCTGTGTTGTACTGCTTCATCTGTCCATGGCTTCTCGACTTCGGACCCTTTGCTTTGATGCACACCTCACAGTTGGCAATCCACTCCGCGATCGACTGCCGGCAACCAACCCAATAGAATCTCTGCTTGACTTTCTCCAACGTTTTCGTGACTCCGAGATGACCTCCACTTGGACCATTATGCAGCTCATTCAAAACATCGGAGATTTTCTTCCTTGGGACAACTACCAGCTTCCGAGCACATTGACCATCTTCGCTTTCCTATACTCTATGTAAGCAACCGGATACCAATTTCAGACTGTTCCACTGTGCCCAATATGACTTGGCAACAGGACTCTCTGCTGACATCTCCTCTCTTGTTGGTCGTTCGTTTTGCTCGATTCCTTGCATCACACGTACCAGATCTGGGTCCTCTAGCTGATGCTTCCTTAGTAGATCCATGTTCCATTCGTCCGTAGATGTTATAGTCATCAGCCGCACATCTATAACATCTTCCTTGGCCTCAGCTTTCGAACAATGCTTGCATTCTAGGTTACATGGTCGCCGGGACATTGCATCAGCATTGCCGTGGTTGCTGCCTTTGCGATGCTCTATGGAAAAGTCATAACTTTGTAGTCGCTCTATCCACCGTGCCAATTGACCTTCCGGATTACGGAACTGCAAAAGCCATTTCAACGCTGCATGGTCTGTCCTGACGTTGAATCGCTGTCCATAGAGATACTTTGGAAATGTTTGATGCACTCTACCAATGCCAGTAGTTCTCTTCGTGTTACACAATAGTTCCTTTCGGGCTTTCCAATTGTGCGGCTATAGTACGCCACTACCTTCTCCTGCCCATCGACAATCTGTGACAAAACTCCTGCAATCGCATAACCACTTACATCTGTATCCAGAATAAACGTTGAACCTGGGATTGGATACGCTAACATTGGCGCAGTGCACAGCCGTTCCTTCAAGGTTTGGAAAGCCACTTCATGTTCCTTCTTCCAATCAAATGACATATTCTTTCTGGTCAACTCATGAAGGCTACTGGCTACGCTGGCGAAATTCGGTACAAATCGGCGATAATACGTGCACAGTCCAAGGAAACTTCGTAACTCATGCAAATCATTGGGTCGTGGCCAATCCTTTACTGCTTCGATCTTCTCTTTAGCCGTGCAAATTCCCTCCGTAGTAACCTTGTGCCCCAAGTAACTTACTTCCTTCTTGAACAATGCACACTTTTTGGGACTTAATTTCAGACCGGCGCCAGCTATCCTTTGGAAAACTTCCTCTAAGTTCTTAAGGTGTTCCTCAAAGCTTTTTCCTAACACGATGATGTCGTCCAGGTACACCAAACATGTTTTCCAATGCAGTCCTTTCAAAACTTGATCCATGAGTCTCTCAAAAGTAGCTGGAGCGTTACATAGTCCAAAGGGCATTACCGTAAATTGCCACAGCCCCTCTCCAACGCTGAAGGCTGTTTTTTCCTTATCCTCATCTTTAACCTCCACTTGCCAATAGCCGCTTTTCAAGTCCAGTGTTGAGAACCATTTCGTACCAGATAGTGAGTCCGGAGTATCGTCAATTCTGGGTAATGGATAGCTGTCCTTTTTCGTTACGTCATTCAACTTCCGGTAGTCCACACAGAACCGCATTTTTCCATCCTTTTTCTTCACTAGCACTATCGGTGAGCTCCATGGACTAGCTGATGGTTCGATCACGCCGCTGTCACTCATTTCTTGTATAATTTCTCTTACCACTTGGCGTTTGCCAATGGAACACTTCGAGGAGCTTGGCGGATTGGTCTCGCGTCACCGGTATCAATGTGATGCTTCACTATATTGGTCCGACCTGGTTTGGAGCCATCCTTGTCAAATATGGTAGAGTACTTTAGTAGAAGTTGTTTTGCCTTACTCTGGTGGTCTTCTTCGAGATCTTGCGTCCACGCCGTGATATCATCTGATAGATTAATGTTGCTGGTAGAGACATTTTCCTGGAGCTGTTCACAATTTATAACCACCTCCACCTCCTGACATTGTCCCAATATAACTCCTTTGGAAAGCTTGATTGGCGATCGAAACTCATTTAGTACTCTTACCGGTATAAGTCCATCTTGTTTTGTCATAGCCAGTGTTTTTCCTACTAGTATATCCGTCTTTGATTTGTTTGCCGCCTCGACAACCCACAATTTGTTTGTCCCATAATCTCCATCAATCCTTGCCCAAACGATCGCCTCCGACTTCGGTGGAATTTGTTGGCTTTCTTCCACGAGGACCCGCTTACTGATGTACTTGTTCTCGTAACCAAAATTTAGTGGCACATCCATGTTCTTATAGCTCATAGTCCTGTTTTGCATGTCGATCTTGATGCCTTGGTTGCTTAAGAAATCCACACCAACTATGATCTCATCAACAATATCTGCCACTATAAAATTATGCAGTACGGTGACATTCCCAATTGCGATTTCACATGTTACTTCTCCTTGGACTTTGGTATCCTCACCGGTCGCCGTACGCAGCTTTGATCCTAAATCGGATCGAATAATGGAATGAGATGCGCCCGTATCAACAGTCAGTAAACGCTCCTTTCCGTCCACGAGTCCTCCTACAGTAACATTACTCGACTTCCTTCCGATCTGTGAGACAGAGACTATGGGGCATCCAATTGCGGGAGCCAGCCTACGCCCCTTGCGGCTGACTCTCTTTAGTTTAACGGTTGGTTAGATTGGCAGACTTGCTTATCTCCTTCAGCCTTCCGCTTACGTCCGCTTGCATTATTGTAATTATTGAAGCCAGATCCAGATCCACAATAACGTGCAATATGACCGCACTTGAAGCACTTAATAACCCCTTCATTTTTCTGTTGCTTCCCGTTTAGTGCTTCTAGGATTTTGTCAATTTTTTCGGCCCAGTCTGGCGTCTCCACTTCCACACGGTGAGCTTTGTACGTGGGTTTACTCAAAAGCGAGGGTGTTTCTTGTGTTAGAGCATGTGATACCGTCTCCGCAAATGATCTCTTTGGATTGGCATATGTGGCTCGCTTTGTCTCCACATCACGTATTCCATTTATTGTTATGGTTTGCCTTCGATTAAGTCATTTTTGGTTTAGGGTGATTGGGCATTACTCGCGGGTTTTCATGAGTGGTCTGGTTGTTCCTAGGTGGCAGCACCAATATTTCCATATAATGGAAAAATGTACCAATAGCGGCACTTTCAATTTCCAGACAAACAAGTATTTGGTGTGTTCCTGGAATGGCAAGGGTAAACTGCGGGTAAAATTATGGACAACTGCGGGCGCCCGTGAACGTGTCAGCAAAGGGGGAATAGACCTATTGGTGTTATCAATTTGTGATTGAATGTAGTTACGTATGCACTAAATGTATTGGGCAGGGTGAGATTGACAGTTGAATACCATTCTCTTGTAAGGGACGGGTATGTCAAACGAATGTAAACAAGTTAATTAACCCGATGGTATACGACATGTTCATGGGTCACCATTTTATTTCTTCACTATTAACAATAAATTAACCCTATAACATCCGCAATTTTAGAAAAAAAAAGTTTTGTTCGGTTACAGTTATCAATAAAAACACTTTAAATGCTACAAATTTGCTACAGAATTAACTATCATTTTGTTTGGTCATTGAATTAAAGATAAAATACAAAAATTTAAAACAAAAGATAATTAAAAAAAAAAAAAAATTATTTTTGCAAAAGGGCTGCAAGTCGGTTAAAGATTTTTCAATTGGACATTATACTCTGCTTTCGAATAAGAGCCACGTCAAATTCAATCATACCTTGCTTGCCAAAATTCATTTCATTAGCATTAAAGTGACTAATCGGATTTGGAGTATATAATGTTTGCAATTCCCCAATCCAGCAGTTTCGGGTTACCCGGGGCACCCAGGGAACACACCATCCACATGACCCGGACAGCAAAAATTTTGCGCGCGCAAACAGGTGCGTGCCTCAGGACTCGAATCCTAATACGATAGCAGTAAATTTTACTACTTACTACGCTTTACCCAAAATCTACTACTTTTCTGTCTTCTTAAAGAAATACTGCGTTCAAAAAAAAAAAAAAAAAAAAAAAAACAGGGCAGAACATAGGACACAGCGGGCTTATCAAGTTGGCAATAGACCTTTATTTCTTCTTTTGGGACAAAACTTCTGAAGAAATAGAATTTATCCAAATAAGCTCACAAGAATTAAATTCCACAACCAAAAAGGTAGTAAATAATTTTCACTACTAGATTCAACTTCGTTATTTTTATTTGCTTTAATATAGCTACAACAACAAAAGTTTCTTATCAATTCCTTTTCAATCGAATTCAAGATCAATAAAATTAATAATCATTTCCCGGTAATAATCAAGTTTCCTTTTTCATATAATCCATTTTTTTTTAATTTTACAACATTTTTACAAAATTTGGTACTTTCAAGAAAAATTGTAGTTTCGAGTCCTGATGGTAATAGCCGTTTGCACCACGCGACATGGCAACCACCAACCAATCAGAGTGCGCCACCTGGCAACAACCAGACACCCCATGACAGATAGCGGAACTTTTCCATTGCACAGTCGCAGTGAATTCAAAAACTAATAAAGGAATTTGTTCGACGCCATGATGGCTTCGACCGAACCGAGCAAAGTTTAAAAGTTGTATCGTAGTTGAAGCGGTCGGACGTGTCACGGAAGAAAATTAAAGTAAGAACAAAAAAAAAAGGAAAAAAATATATATATATGTACATCGAAATTAAAGTGTGAAAAGTGAAAATTATAGACTGAACCTAAGTGAACCAAAATATATTGAACTAAAGTGAGAAAAAGTGGAAATAATAAGGATTTTTCCGTTTATGTTCCTATTTGTGTCGCAAATGTTCTAAACTTCGAAGTTTAAGCGGGAAACAGAATCGGTCCGCCAATACGTCAGTTACGCACTGATCCTGCTGAACGCTTTGGGATGTGCGCGACGTTTTCGATACATTTACGACCACGACCCAAATAATTCTCCGGTACCAAAATTTCCAAAAGTACCATTTTTGACGAAAAAATACCATTTTATTCCAAACGTTCCCACTTTTATATGTATATATTAGCTTGGTAACCTAATTTAACCTCGAAAGAACGTAAAATTGAAAAACAAAAAAAATTTAGAAACTCAGGCAGGCTCTGCAATTCAATTTTTAAGAATTTCATATTACAAATCCACAATCGTCCAGTGTAGGCGTTAGTGGCCAACACCAACATCGCAAACACCTTCTACAGCTGCATAATTATTTCTCAGTCCTATGCAATTAGGCGGATTTTCGGTAAGTAGGTGCAATTAATTTTCATTTCAAGCTTAACTATTTCATTTATTTCCCCACCAGCTACAACAGAGTAAGCTGTACCAACCACCTATTTCAGCAGGCGCTGCACACAGGCGCTTGCGACAACAGCTCTAGAGGCGCACTCCGATAGCGCTTGCAGCAACAGCCACTACAATGCCAATAACAATAACCACAGCGCGTAGCCAACGCGCAACAACAACAACAGCGCACAGCCAACGTGCAACAACAACAATAAATACAGCATAACTAGCCAATACCAACCACAGTGAGGCCGCCTTAATATAGGCCCACTGCAACAACAACCGCGCGCAGCAACGGGCAAATACAACAACATCAGCTTGAACCACCACAGTGAGGCCGCCTTAATATAGGCCCACTGCAACAACAACCGCGCGCAGCAACGGGCAAATACAACAACATCAGCTTGAACCACCAGAGTGAGGCCGCCTCATATAGGCCCACTGCATCAAGAACAACCACAACGAGGCGCATATAAGCGCCAATAACAACAACAACAACAGTGGGGTCGCCTGACCAAAGGCCCACTGCATCGGCAACGACAATAACAGCGGGCAAATAAGCGCCAACAACAAGCGCTAACAACAACAACAGCGCGTAGCAAGAGACAACAACAACAAGGCGCATATAAGCGCCAACAACAACAAAAGGCGCATATTAACGCCAACAACAACAGTAAGGTCGCCTGGCCAAAGGCCCACTGCAATGACAACAACGGGCAGCTAATACAGCCAGCGCCAACAGAAACAACAGCGCGCAGCTAACGCGCAACAACAACAACAAATACAACAACGCACAGCAGCGCCAACAATAACCAAGCGCAGCCAACGCGCAACAACAACAAGTAGCGCAACTGAGCGCTAACAACAACAGCTAGAACAACCACAACAGCCGGGCCAAGCATTAAGCGCAAATAAGCGCGCAGCTAACGCGCAACAACAACAAGAAATACAACAACGCACAGCAGCGCCAACAATAACCAAGCGCAGCCAACGCGCAACAACAACAAATACTACAACAACCAGCTTTGACAACAACAGTGAGGTCGCCTCATATAGGCCCGCTGCAACAACAACAAGCGCTAACATCAACAACAATAAGCACTAACGACAACAAGCGCTAACGCCAACAACAAAAGCGCCAGCAGCAACAAGCGCTGGCAGCGACAACAAGCGCCAACAACACCAGCAACAACAGAAACAAATATAACAAACTAGGACTTTATCGGTGAGTCCGTGCCAATTGGCACGTTAAATTAAAAAGTAGTTTTGATAAAGTAAACTTAGTTTTTTTTTTTGTTTAACTAAAAGAAAACTTAAATGAACATCTAAATTAGAAATAAGGGAAATAGATAATAAATATATGTAAAAGTTAAGAAAAGGGGGTTAAAAACTTAAATTAGCTTAAATATAAAATAGTAAAACGAAAGAAAAATTTATAAAGTTAAATTGAATCGAAACTAAACTATACTTATACTATATACTATACTCATAACTTAAACATAAAATAGTAAAACAAAAAGAAAAATTGATACAATTAAATTGAATCGAAACTAAACAAGGATATGTAAGAGTAAAAGTTAAGGGGAATGAAACTTTAAAAATTTAAACAGGGAAAATAATCAACAAATCCAATAAAACGAAAAAGAAAGAAAATTATTTCTTTTAAATAAATAAATACCTAAAAAAAAAAAAAAAAAAAAAATATTATTATATGATTTTTCCAATTTTAAAAAAAAAAAAAAAATACTTTAGTTATACATTACAAATACTTTACCTATTATATATTACAAATACCTTACCTATATTGAAACATACACACACAACACACCCACACTGAAGTCCATGTAGATAAACCCACACAACGAAAAATAATTGGTTACTATTCATATATTTTTAACAGTAAGGTAGAAAAAGATTAAAAATGTAAACATAGTAGTTAAGAAATATAATTACTTTTGTTAAAGATATCCATACATAGGTTAGGTACTTAATAACAAGCGACATACGTGTTTCAATAGAAATATTTTTTTTCTATCATTGTCAAATTCCAATTGAGAAAAATGAATTTTGAATAAAAATTGTTAATGTAATGGGAATGCTGACTCTCTTGATTTAGAAGGTATATAGGTAGTTGAATAAGGGGCCATCGAAATCAGGTGCGTCGATGGCCATGGACGAGGGTGGGCCAAGCACCGGGCGCTGCAACAACACCCGCGGCGCCCCTTTATGTTGTTCGGCCTTATATTTTTTTTTATTAATTCCAGCGTTGTAGCCGGTCGTTTCCGGCTCCTTTAAATTCAAATGTTTAGTTTTCAGTTATTTTTGATTTTAAATTTTAAATTCAAGTTTTATATTTCAGTTAGTTTTCGGTTACTCTTTTTGATTTAAACGGTTTTTTTTTGTGTTTTTAGAGTTATTCCAAATTTCAGTTAGTTTTCGGTTACTTTTTGATTTAAACGGTTTTTTTTTTCCGTGTTTTTAGACTTATTCAAATTGCAGTTAGTTTTTCGTTATTTTAAAATTTTGTTTTTGCAGTTGATGCCAGTTAAGTTTCTTTTGAATTTGAATCTAACCGGCCTCATTTAATTGCTTTTGAATTCTTGATTTTTTTTAACGGATTGTCCGTGACATCCGGGTTTAACCGGATGTTCGTTTGAGTTGTGTTTCTGCGTTTTGATAAGCATGATAGGAATTTTTCTGTTTATGGCGCAGGACAGTAAGGTTGGCAAGAACCCACCCCAGCCGACAATGACTAGCCACAGTGCACCACTACATCATGCCGACCGCCTTCCTTACTGCTCCATTGTAGATGCATAACCATAACAGATGGCGCCCAACGTGTTTATTGCCCAACGTGGGGCCTGAAGCGCTGATCTCGATGGCTTTTCTGGCCAGCTTGTGAGGTTTCACCATCTCATAAGTCCCAGGTAGGCAGGCCCAGGAGCCGCCACCTGCGTTGCGATGGGATGGTGAGACTGATCAAGTTGTCTGGATTGGTCTTCGTTGTCAGTAGCTAAGGGCTCCACGAGACTTTACGTCATGTCCACCGGAAGTTTTGCATTTCACCCGGCGAGGCAGTGCTAAACGCACTTAGTTTTTTGTAGTAAACATTTTTTTTTTGTCCCGGGTCTGTTGTCCGATGTCGGCTTCGGGAAATATATATAAATATGTCCGCTAAGTGGGGTTTAGTTTTTTTTTTTTGGGGATTACTTAGTTTTTTTTTGCCGAACGTGTCTGTCTTTTTGTGTTCGATGTTTTAAAATTTTATTTTTTTTTCCCAATATTTTTCAAATTTTTTTTTTTTTTTGCTGACCCCAACTAATTCAACCAGTCTCAGGGTGACTAGTCTCAGGACAACTCCTGCATTGCGGTTGGATAAACTGGGATCTTTGGCGATCTTTCTTGGCTTCGCTAGTCTGGGGAAAGCGGGTCCCAACTGCACCTTTCATTGCGGCGGAGTTAAGAAATTTCAAAATTTTTTTTGCACGTTACGCTTGCACGCTCCGCATGTCTGGGGAGTCGGTTCCAAACCGCTCCTTTCATTGCGGCGGAGTCAAACGGAAGTGCTTTTGCTAAATTAGATACTTTTTTCTTGTTGTAACCCTAACTGGTCTTCAGTGGTTCAACCAGTCTCAGGGCGATTAGTCTCAGAAGACCACCCCTGCATTGCGGTCTGGCTTACTGAAGTCCAGTTTGGGAAAATTAAAATATACCCATGTGAAGTTTAAAATTTGTTTTGTTTTGGGGACCAGTGCGTAACCAGTCTCAGGGCGACCAGTCTCCAAGGCGACCCCTGCATTGCGGTGGTACTGGGATCCAATCGTCTAATTTTTGTTTTTTTGTTTTATTTACCTATGCCTTCTAATGATAGGAGGTCAGCATTCCCATTGAACATTTAAATACATATATTTTTCAACCCACACACACTTGCATTTTATTACATTTTGATACGTTTGTTTATTAACCAACATTTCTTTCAGCATATTTTTGTATATATATATTGCATTTTTTTTACGGTTGGTTCGATACGACTATCGAGTCACATATATACCTTGCACTTTTCGGTATCGTGCAATCGTAAACAGACTCAGTTTTTTTTATATATTTTTATTTTCAAAACGGCTTTTGTATAGGGTAGAAAGGGGGGGTGAATCTAGACTGTCGAAACACGTCCCAATCGCCCTTGTAAACTAAGATTTTTTTTTGTGCTGCTTGTCGAAGCAAGCACACTACCAGATTTGACCACATTTTTTTTTCAATCTTGATTAACGGATTTTCCTGGCATGGACCAAGAGACTGAAGGAAGGATCCTCCGAAGTGCCAGTGGCGGACGAGGAAGTTGGGGCAAGCCAAGAGGCGGTAGAGGAGCAGTTTCGAAACAACCAGCCAACCGTCCTTTGGTAATGCACTCCCCAGTTGGTGGCTTTGGTGGAGGAGATCCGACCAGACTCGTCTTAACTCCTGGTTCCAATCAGAAAGCTGATAAACCAGGCAGTAGTGGCTTTGACACATCCATTGGAGTAGAGCAAATGCAGAATCTCTTCGATCCTCCGACTAACCTGGGGACAGGCATACCGGAAGGAGCTAGCGCTCAGTTAGGAAATCCTATGCCTCTTAACAATTTGGGCGATAGGATGACTCCTCAACCGCAGGTCAACAATGCGCCTCCTTCAGACTCTTGGGTACACGTGTTGCATCATCTCTTTAGGACTTCCCAGGAGGAGATGAGGGATGAGATGCGGACCATCAGGGAAAATATGGACATACTTCGCGCGGCAGTTGGAACTTCACATGGCCCAAGCCATGCCAGGAACAATACTAGGGACGAGAGAAACTATGCACAGACCTTCGCAAGCAACCATGCTAACTTCGTTTCTGGTAGCATAGCGGTGAAACCCCAAGACTGGAAGGTTTCCTTCGATGGGGCTGGAAGCGTGGCGGACTTTCTGTTTAAGTTGGATACCCTATGCGAAAGGACCCAATGTTCTTCGGAACAAATAATGGCGAGTTTCCATTTGTTTCTGTCAGGACGTGCAGAAGAATGGTACTGGTTGTTTACGAAGCAGAACCCTAATGCTACATATGACTTTCTGTGCTACTCCTTAAAGCGTGAGTTTGGAACGTTGAAAAGTGACCACGAGATCATGATGGATATCTCGATGCGAAAGCAAAAGCCAAGTGAGTCATACGATGTGTTCCATACTGACATAGTGGCTTTAAATGCGCGTCTTAGGGAGCCATTGTCAGAAGCTCTGCTGATTGACATCATAAAAAGAAATGTCAACAGCAGTCTAAAGCTGATGCTTTTCAATGCGGGAGTGAGGACCTTATATGACCTCCGCGATGTAGCACGGAAAGGAGAGCAGGTACTAAGGGAAAGCAAAATCTTGGGAACAACCTATACTGGACGGCAGGTGAATGAAGCTCGCACAATAGCACAGGATATTAGGATGGAAGGCGAAGATGGTGAAGTGGACCCGCAGCTCGAAGCTTTGGAGTATCGAAGGAACAGGAAACCAGACTATTCCGGAATCCAGTGTTGGAATTGCCAGGCTATGGGGCATTCGTATATATACTGTGAAGAGCCAGTCAAGCATCCGTTTTGTTTTAAGTGCGGCAATAGGGGAGTGTTGACTCCAAAATGTCCAAGAGATCATCGGAGACAGGGAAACCAATACCCGAGCGAGAAGATGGGGGAAACTCGTTCGGTGCCATAGCCCCCATATCAGCCAGTACACCAGGAGTTGCCACGTGTACTGAACGAAGTGGTAGTTCCCGCGCAAACAGTGAGTCGAATGGAAGTGGTGAGCTTCCGAAGGATAATGACACCCTGGCGAAGGACCAGCCAAACATTATTGTAACTTTTCCTGATAGTACCGACAGCTCGGATGGCTCCGATTGTGATAGTCCAATTGCGCATTTTAACAATTCGAAACCAATTTCCATTTTAAAAAATCATAGTAGGGATGTTGCCTGTCAAGCGCAAATATCACCTAGTTTGGAGTACAGGGTCAACAACTATGAGCTAGTCAGGTCGAGGATTTTCCAAAATAATACAGAGTCATTTGTGTCCGAGAATATTTTGAAATGTAGGAAGAGGTATCATAGTCGAGTTCAGGAGCGTAAACTTTTGCAAAGCACAACGCTAATGCTTACTGAGGATGAAAGGCCTCTGGTACGGGTGCAAATTGAAAATAGTTTTCTGGTAGGATTGCTGGACTCGGGTGCGAATGTCTCCATCCTCGGCAAAGATTGTCAGAAGTTTTTGGACACAAATGGACTTAAGTACCACCCATTACAGGCTTTTGTGTATACAGCGGGTGGCGGCAAACAGAAAATATTAGGTTCTATTTCTTTACCAGTGACTTTCAAAAACACAACCAAAATTATTCGTTTCTATCTTGTTCCTTCCCTTATTCAAGAAGCCTACTTCGGAGTTGACTTCTGGAGAGCTTTCGCGTTAGCTCCTGAAATATTTCCAAGTATAGCATGTTTAGAGGTTGTTGACGAAAAGGGAGAGGAACATAATTACCATGATTTGACACATGCCCAAAAGACCAAACTGCAGAAGGTAGTGGATATGTTTCCGTCCTTTGAGAAGTTAGGTCTGGGGCAAACTAAGCTAGTCGAACACCACATTGATACGGGTGATGCGGTTCCAATTAAAAGTAGGCATTTTCCTCTTTCGCCACCGAGGCAAGTCGAAGCTTTTAGTGAAATAGAAAGGTTGCTCGAAATGGGAGTTATAGAGGAATCAAACTCACCCTGGTGTAGTCCCGTTGTTTTGGTTCGGAAGCCGGGGAAGGTTAGGCTTTGCATAGACTCCAGGAAGGTCAACGCGGTAACTAAAAAGGATTCATACCCATTGCCTCATATCAACGGTTTATTAAGCAGGTTGAAGGACACTCACTTTATTAGTGGTATTGATCTGAAGGATGCGTTTTTCCAGATCAAGCTGACAGAGTCTTCAAAGGAGAAAACAGCATTCGCAGTCCCGGGGAAGCCTCTGTACCACTATAAAGTGATGCCATTTGGGTTATGCAATGGACCGCAGACGATGAGCCGGCTGATGGACAAGGCGATTCCCTCGCGTTTGCGGGAGAATGTCTTCGTCTACCTGGATGATTTGATGGTATGCAGCACGAACTTTGAGGACCACCTGAAATTATTGGCGGAAGTGGCGAAGTGCTTGAAGGATGCGGGCCTGACCATCAATGTGAAGAAGAGCAAATTTTGCCAGAAGGAAATTCGATATTTAGGATACTTGATAGGAAGCGGGTGCTTAAAGGTAGATCCAGGGAAGATAGAGGCAGTTAAGAGTTTCCCAATCCCTAAGTCTCCTCGGCAGGTTCGTAGGTTCGTGGGCATGGCGAATTGGTATAGGGCGTTTATTACAAATTTTGCTGATTTAGCAGGCCCTTTGACCGATTGCCTTCGAAAGTCGCTAGGCCCTTTCAAACTTACTCCTGAGGCAATAGAAGCTTTTGAGAAGCTGAAGGTAGCCCTGAGTTCCGCTCCTGTCTTGGCCCAACCCGATTTCACTAAAGAGTTTGTTATACAGAGTGATGCTTCGAAGATAGGCGTGGGTGGTGTGTTGTTCCAGGTCGATGATGAGGGCGCTGAGCATCCAATCGCATTTGTCTCAAAAAAGCTGAACAATGCTCAGCGCAATTATACAGTGACCGAGCTGGAATGCCTGGCAGCCATAGTCAGTGTCAACCGTTTCCGACCATATGTAGAGGGTTTGCCATTCCGAATTATCACTGACCATTCAAGTCTCAAATGGTTGATGACACAAAAGGACTTGAGTGGCAGGTTGGCTAGGTGGTCCCTTCTGTTACAGCGCTATGACTTCTCGATGGAACATCGCAAGGGCACGTTGAATGTTGTACCCGACGCCCTCTCTCGTTTTGACGTGGATGAGTTGAATTATCCTCCCACACCTTATGAAATTGATCTAGAGGCACCGGAATTTAAAAGCGCAGAGTATAAAGATCTGTCCCAAACAATTGTGGACAATGAGGACTCTCTGCCGGATTTAAAACTAATTGACGGTCTAATATTCAAAAGGGTTAAATTTCGTAAAGGTGTGGAGGATGAGGAGGACTCGCTGTGGAGATTGTGGCTACCGTCAGGGTTAACCGAGGAGGCGATACGTCTGGCACATGACGCAAACAGAAGCTACCATGGAGGTTGGCAAAAGACTTTGGAACGCGTTCGACAAAACTATTTCTGGCCAGGGCAGGCCAAGGACGTTCGGAAATACGTGGGCAGGTGTGATACCTGCAAGGCAGCAAAGGCGACAAATCAACAGTCCAGACCACCTATAGCGCAGACTTTCACTTCGGAAAGGCCATTTCAGCGGTTTTTTTGCGACTTTTTGGGACCTTATCCTAGATCTAAACGGCGGAATCAGTTTCTTTTTATAGTATTGGACCATTTTACAAAGTATGTTTGGTTAAAACCCATGCAGAGGGCTACGACTGCAAATGTTATGAACTACTTCAGCTCTGAGGTTTTTCCAGCTGCCGGGGTCCCTGAGTATATCCATAGCGACAATGGTAAACAGTTTATCTCTAAGGAAATGAAGCAATTTCTAGATAACTACGGGGTAACTCATATTAGGACAGGGCTATACTCTCCGCAAGCTAACGCGTCAGAACGCGTAAACAGAGAAATTGTTTCAAAAATAAGAATTTTCCTTAGGGGTAAACAGGATCATACGGACTGGGACAAACATATACCCGAGATCTTAGCAGTTTTACGAAGTGATTTTCATACTTCCATTCAGTGCTCTCCGTACTTTGCATTATATGGTCAGAACATGGTCCAGCACGCATCAGCGTATACTATATTGGAGAAACTCGGTAGTCTTAAGGAGGATGAAGTCCCTATAGCAAGCAGAGTAGACAAGTTAGCAAACATCCGCGAGCAAATTCGTAAGAACTTAGACCAGGCAAAGGATAGAGCAGTGCGGGTATATAATAAACGTTCTAGACTAGTGAACTATAGGGAAGGTCAGGAGGTTTTTAGGAGAAATTTTGCTTTGAGCAGTTTTAAACAAGGCATAAACGCGAAATTCCTGCCGAAATATCTTAAGTGCCGAGTTCGTCGAAAAGTGGGTAATGCGCTGTATGACTTAGAGGACCTGACGGGTAAATTGATAGGCCGTTTCCACGCTTCGGATATTCGTCCACAATAACCAAGATTTTAAACGTTTTTCTTTTTTCAAATTTACCATTTCTATCTGGGCGTTTTGGCAGTCGGGGACAACTCGCCCAGTATTCTCCCCGAGCACCGTTTTCATAGGGAATCCACATCGCTTTCACCGGAAGCAGTGGATGACCTGGCAATCCTCGTTGGCGGATTGTCTTTCGGAGTTTTGACGAGTTCTCCATAATCAAAATGTCTGCCGGCCGCGAAGCTTATAACTAGGAAGCCAAGTTAGCGGGCCCGCTTGTATATCAATTTTTTTTCCATACCTTTTCTGTGGGGGTGAATCCACTAGAACAAATTTCTTTCGGAGTTTTGACGAGTTCTCCCATGACAAATGTCTACGCCGCAAAGCCATATAAACTAAGAAACAAAAAGCAAACTACATTTTTGGAAGCCCAATTCTGGGGGGGCGAGAAACCACAGAGCAAGTGTTCTTTTTAGAACAGCCTGTCCTAGGTCCAGCGTGCGGGGTTGGACTAGTAGGGGGGACAGCGGGTAAGCCCAGCTATGTCTGGCACGGAAGGGGGGTAGGCGTCTCTGGCCTAAACAAATAGAGAAACCACCGCAACATCGGACTTTCCAATTTTAGTATTTTGAAACAAAATAACATTTACTGGCTTACTAGGCCATAGCAGTCAGCTTTTGTAGAGGATTATCTCTCATTATCTGCGTCCGGTTCTCGGAGTTTCGGAGTGGTTTCAGTTTCCGAACCAGGTAGACTTAGAAGCGTCGGACGCTATATTGGGCGGTCAAAAGGCATAGTGAGTCAATGAAGGCTGAAATGCTTAGAACTTTGTCAGATGGCCGCTCCATATGTTAAACATGATTTAACATATTTGCATCGTAATTCGTTCAACAAACTTTGTATGGAAGTGGATCCTTCAGAGTTCTATGCAAATTAGCTCTAAGCCTTATGGGCCAGTCTATTTTAGGGCAGGTAGAGATTAACTACGGCCCCTATTACGGGTAACGGGCAGTGGTTAAATCTTTATCTCCTTGAAGCAGGTACAGGGGGTAGATGATCAAGGTAACCGGATACGCGTTGAAAGCCGGATAGTTCGGGAACTGGAACCAGTCTAGGATTTGGGGTCGGACGCGGAATTCGAAGCTAGTTCTTGTGCTGAAATGACTTTGGCATTTGAAAGGAGAAATGTGTAGGCCAGTCCGACATCTCACCTGACTTTCTTTACAATCCGCCCTATCCTGCAATTCGACGCGAATCGCATATTTTTCTTTGCTGAGCAACTTCGTCAATACCTTGCTCTAATCGAGCAAAGCAGTACATTTTCCTTTAATCGATTCTTTCAGGGGTAGGTAGAAGGCCTCGATGGCTCTATCCTGAAGTTCATAATTCAATTTCCATTAGGGTTGCCAAGAGTATACTTGGAGGGAAGTCTAACTGAACCTAAAGGAGTTCACTAAGCCTTAGTATGTGGCATAGATTACATTTTTTTTTTATCTAGAAGTGGGTCATTCCACTCAGAGCATACTCTCCATTAATAAATTTTTTTTTAAACTATAAAACTAAATTGCTTTGGTGCCTGGCACTGCAATATCGTTTTCCTCAACACGGATCATTGATTGACCGAGGGTTTCCAATATTAATTTTTCTTTGTACTTCGATCGTAATTCATTTTAAGTCGAGATTTTTTTTATTCTCAGTAACTAGCCAATTTTGAGATTGTATTCACTTTTTCTTTCACCTTTCGACTCAATCATAATGCGGGTCACCTTTTTACAAGGATTAGTAAGCGAGGCAAGTGAGATGCAGGGTAGGGCTGATTACCTCACCGGATTTGACATTAACTTTGAAATTTATTAGATTTCTTTTTATCTGGTTAATCTTCTTTTGCCCGGCTAGCTCGTGGTAGAACTAGAGACTCTTATCTAGGGGTGAGTCGTGCCCCACGTTTTGGTTTAATTTCTAGAAATGGCGATCTCGCAGGTAAACCTTCTTCCTGTTCGCTTCATTGACCGGTCTTCGAAGCGAAGCAGGCCTGTTATGGTTTGCCTTCGATTAAGTCATTTTTGGTTTAGGGTGATTGGGCATTACTCGCGGGTTTTCATGAGTGGTCTGGTTGTTCCTAGGTGGCAGCACCAATATTTCCATATAATGGAAAAATGTACCAATAGCGGCACTTTCAATTTCCAGACAAACAAGTATTTGGTGTGTTCCTGGAATGGCAAGGGTAAACTGCGGGTAAAATTATGGACAACTGCGGGCGCCCGTGAACGTGTCAGCAAAGGGGGAATAGACCTATTGGTGTTATCATTTTGTGATTGAATGTAGTTACGTATGCACTAAATGTATTGGGCAGGGTGAGATTGACAGTTGAATACCATTCTCTTGTAAGGGACGGGTATGTCAAACGAATGTAAACAAGTTAATTAACCCGATGGTATACGACATGTTCATGGGTCACCATTTTATTTCTTCACTATTAACAATAAATTAACCCTATAACATCCGCAATTTTAGAAAAAAAAAGTTTTGTTCGGTTACAGTTATCAATAAAAACACTTTAAATGCTACAAATTTGCTACAGAATTAACTATCATTTTGTTTGGTCATTGAATTAAAGATAAAATACAAAAATTTAAAACAAAAGATAATTAAAAAAAAAAAAAATTATTTTTGCAAAAGGGCTGCAAGTCGGTTAAAGATTTTTCAATTGGACATTATACTCTGCTTTCGAATAAGAGCCACGTCAAATTCAATCATACCTTGCTTGCCAAAATTCATTTCATTAGCATTAAAGTGACTAATCGGATTTGGAGTATATAATGTTTGCAATTCCCCAATCCAGCAGTTTCGGGTTACCCGGGGCACCCAGGGAACACACCATCCACATGACCCGGACAGCAAAAATTTTGCGCGCGCAAACAGGTGCGTGCCTCAGGACTCGAATCCTAATACGATAGCAGTAAATTTTACTACTTACTACGCTTTACCCAAAATCTACTACTTTTCTGTCTTCTTAAAGAAATACTGCGTTCAAAAAAAAAAAAAAAAAAAAAAAAAACAGGGCAGAACATAGGACACAGCGGGCTTATCAAGTTGGCAATAGACCTTTATTTCTTCTTTTGGGACAAAACTTCTGAAGAAATAGAATTTATCCAAATAAGCTCACAAGAATTAAATTCCACAACCAAAAAGGTAGTAAATAATTTTCACTACTAGATTCAACTTCGTTATTTTTATTTGCTTTAATATAGCTACAACAACAAAAGTTTCTTATCAATTCCTTTTCAATCGAATTCAAGATCAAAAAAATTAATAATCATTTCCCGGTAATAATCAAGTTTCCTTTTTCATATAATCCATTTTTTTTAATTTTACAACATTTTTACAAAATTTGGTACTTTCAAGAAAAATTGTAGTTTCGAGTCCTGATGGTAATAGCCGTTTGCACCACGCGACATGGCAACCACCAACCAATCAGAGTGCGCCACCTGGCAACAACCAGACACCCCATGACAGATAGCGGAACTTTTCCATTGCACAGTCGCAGTGAATTCAAAAACTAATAAAGGAATTTGTTCGACGCCATGATGGCTTCGACCGAACCGAGCAAAGTTTAAAAGTTGTATCGTAGTTGAAGCGGTCGGACGTGTCACGGAAGAAAATTAAAGTAAGAACAAAAAAAAAAAGGAAAAAAATATATATATATGTACATCGAAATTAAAGTGTGAAAAGTGAAAATTATAGACTGAACCTAAGTGAACCAAAATATATTGAACTAAAGTGAGAAAAAGTGGAAATAATAAGGATTTTTCCGTTTATGTTCCTATTTGTGTCGCAAATGTTCTAAACTTCGAAGTTTAAGCGGGAAACAGAATCGGTCCGCCAATACGTCAGTTACGCACTGATCCTGCTGAACGCTTTGGGATGTGCGCGACGTTTTCGATACATTTACGACCACGACCCAAATAATTCTCCGGTACCAAAATTTCCAAAAGTACCATTTTTGACGAAAAAATACCATTTTATTCCAAACGTTCCCACTTTTATATGTATATATTAGCTTGGTAACCTAATTTAACCTCGAAAGAACGTAAAATTGAAAAACAAAAAAAATTTAGAAACTCAGGCAGGCTCTGCAATTCAATTTTTAAGAATTTCATATTACAAATCCACAATCGTCCAGTGTAGGCGTTAGTGGCCAACACCAACATCGCAAACACCTTCTACAGCTGCATAATTATTTCTCAGTCCTATGCAATTAGGCGGATTTTCGGTAAGTAGGTGCAATTAATTTTCATTTCAAGCTTAACTATTTCATTTATTTCCCCACCAGCTACAACAGAGTAAGCTGTACCAACCACCTATTTTAGCAGGCGCTGCACACAGGCGCTTGCGACAACAGCTCTAGGGGCGCACTCCGATAGCGCTTGCAGCAACAGCCACTACAATGACAATAACCACAGCGCGTAGCCAACGCGCAACAACAACAACAGCGCACAGCCAACGTGCAACAACAACAATAAATACAGCATAACTAGCCAATACCAACCACAGTGAGGCCGTCTTAATATAGGCCCACTGCAACAACAACCGCGCGCAGCAACGGGCAAATACAACAACATCAGCTTGAACCACCACAGTGAGGCCGCCTTAATATAGGCCCACTGCAACAACAACCGCGCGCAGCAACGGGCAAATACAACAACATCAGCTTGAACCACCAGAGTGAGGCCGCCTCATATAGGCCCACTGCATCAAGAACAACCACAACGAGGCGCATATAAGCGCCAATAACAACAACAACAACAGTGGGGTCGCCTGACCAAAGGCCCACTGCATCGGCAACGACAATAACAGCGGGCAAATAAGCGCCAACAACAAGCGCTAACAACAACAACAGCGCGTAGCAAGAGACAACAACAACAAGGCGCATATAAGCGCCAACAACAACAAAAGGCGCATATTAACGCCAACAACAACAGTAAGGTCGCCTGGCCAAAGGCCCACTGCAATGACAACAACGGGCAGCTAATACAGCCAGCGCCAACAAAAACAACAGCGCGCAGCTAACGCGCAACAACAACAACAAATACAACAACGCACAGCAGCGCCAACAATAACCAAGCGCAGCCAACGCGCAACAACAACAAGTAGCGCAACTGAGCGCTAACAACAACAGCTAGAACAACCACAACAGCCGCGCTAAGCATTAAGCGCAAATAAGCGCGCAGCTAACGCGCAACAACAACAAGAAATACAACAACGCACAGCAGCGCCAACAATAACCAAGCGCAGCCAACGCGCAACAACAACAAATACTACAACAACCAGCTTTGACAACAACAGTGAGGTCGCCTCATATAGGCCCGCTGCAACAACAACAAGCGCTAACATCAACAACAATAAGCACTAACGACAACAAGCGCTAACGCCAACAACAAAAGCGCCAGCAGCAACAAGCGCTGGCAGCGACAACAAGCGCCAACAACACCAGCAACAACAGAAACAAATATAACAAACTAGGACTTTATCGGTGAGTCCGTGCCAATTGGCACGTTAAATTAAAAAGTAGTTTTGATAAAGTAAACTTAGTTTTTTTTTTTGTTTAACTAAAAGAAAACTTAAATGAACATCTAAATTAGAAATAAGGGAAATAGATAATAAATATATGTAAAAGTTAAGAAAAGGGGGTTAAAAACTTAAATTAGCTTAAATATAAAATAGTAAAACGAAAGAAAAATTTATAAAGTTAAATTGAATCGAAACTAAACTATACTTATACTATATACTATACTCATAACTTAAACATAAAATAGTAAAACAAAAAGAAAAATTGATACAATTAAATTGAATCGAAACTAAACAAGGATATGTAAGAGTAAAAGTTAAGGGGAATGAAACTTTAAAAATTTAAACAGGGAAAATAATCAACAAATCCAATAAAACGAAAAAGAAAGAAAATTATTTCTTTTAAATAAATAAATACCTAAAAAAAAAAAAAAAAAAAAAAAAAAAAAAATGATAACAAAATAAAAGGCCACCATGATAAAATAAATAAACAAAGTAAAGCTAAAACAAAATATAAAACCAAATATTAAAAAAACATACTTTAAAAAAAAAAAAAAATTTATATGATTTTTCCAATTTTAAAAAAAAAAAAAAAATACTTTAGTTATACATTACAAATACTTTACCTATTATATATTACAAATACCTTACCTATATTGAAACATACACACACAACACACCCACACTGAAGTCCATGTAGATAAACCCACACAACGAAAAATAATTGGTTACTATTCATATATTTTTAACAGTAAGGTAGAAAAAGATTAAAAATGTAAACATAGTAGTTAAGAAATATAATTACTTTTGTTAAAGATATCCATACATAGGTTAGGTACTTAATAACAAGCGACATACGTGTTTCAATAGAAATATTTTTTTTCTATCATTGTCAAATTCCAATTGAGAAAAATGAATTTTGAATAAAAATTGTTAATGTAATGGGAATGCTGACTCTCTTGATTTAGAAGGTATATAGGTAGTTGAATAAGGGGCCATCGAAATCAGGTGCGTCGATGGCCATGGACGAGGGTGGGCCAAGCACCGGGCGCTGCAACAACACCCGCGGCGCCCCTTTATGTTGTACGGCCTTATATTTTTTTTTATTAATTCCAGCGTTGTAGCCGGTCGTTTCCGGCTCCTTTAAATTCAAATGTTTAGTTTTCAGTTATTTTTGATTTTAAATTTTAAATTCAAGTTTTATATTTCAGTTAGTTTTCGGTTACTCTTTTTGATTTAAACGGTTTTTTTTTGTGTTTTTAGAGTTATTCCAAATTTCAGTTAGTTTTCGGTTACTTTTTGATTTAAACGGTTTTTTTTTTCCGTGTTTTTAGACTTATTCAAATTGCAGTTAGTTTTTCGTTATTTTAAAATTTTGTTTTTGCAGTTGATGCCAGTTAAGTTTCTTTTGAATTTGAATCTAACCGGCCTCATTTAATTGCTTTTGAATTCTTGATTTTTTTTAACGGATTGTCCGTGACATCCGGGTTTAACCGGATGTTCGTTTGAGTTGTGTTTCTGCGTTTTGATAGGCATGATAGGAATTTTTCTGTTTATGGCGCAGGACAGTAAGGTTGGCAAGAACCCACCCCAGCCGACAATGACTAGCCACAGTGCACCACTACATCATGCCGACCGCCTTCCTTACTGCTCCATTGTAGATGCATAACCATAACATTATGAAGCTTTGGATTTTTACCCTTTCGATGTATTCCACAGGTGCATCTGCGTTTGCCAGATGGGCTAACCTCTCGATATCTGATGCAAACTCCTGCAATGTCTCATTAGTCTTCTGGAAGCGATTCTGTAGCTCTAACGTCTTTCAACGGCTCCCATCAACGCTTCATAGTTGTTTCTTTCAGCGTCCGGAATAGTCTGTAAGATTTCGGCTGCAGGTCCTTTCAATGACACAAATAAAGCAGCGACTTTGTCCTCAGCGCCCCAGTTGTTCACAGCTGCTGTCTTCTCAAATTGTAGCTTAAAGACCTGGAAAGGAACAGAACCGTCAAATGATGGGGTTTTTACCTTGGGTGCGCTTGTTGAAACACTTGGACGACTCAGCTGCAACTCCTGGATACGACTTCTTAACGCATCCACCTCGGCCTCGACTTTCTCCTCAAGCTGCATTATTTTCCTGTCCTGCATATTTAGCTGTGCTGACATACGTTCCTCCTGTGCCTCCAGCTGAGATGACATATAAGCCTTATGTTCTTCCAATTGGGAGGAGATCTGTGATGATACCTGTGCCGAAATTTGCGACGACATTCGTGTCTCCTGCTCTTCCAAGCGAGACGTAATGCTTGATGTTATGTTGTTTGACATCTGAGCCAAGGCAGCCAATAAAGAGTTTGTGTCCACATTTGCCACTGAATCCTGAGAGTCCTTTTGCTCTTCTATTTTCGTCGCTCCCTCTTCCGAAAGCTGAAAAACATGATCGTCAACATTGATTTCCTCTGCTTCCATAGCCTCTCGCAACCGTGATTGTAGCTCTGCTTTATTGCCCGTTGTTGACAATCCACGTCGTTCCAACTCGTTTTTGAGTTGCTGGATCTTCAACTCATTCAACTTTGCCATGTCCTTGTTATCCTTAAAATGTCCTTGTTATCCTTTTCAATGTCCTTGTTATCCTTTTCAATGTCCTTGTTATCCTTTTCAATGTCCTTGAATTTATTTAACAATACCGCTTCTGACACCAATTGTGACGAATTCGATGATTCCTCGACTATTTTCCCTGAGTTCGATCACTTTACGTTAAATAAAACACTCAGATTCCGCTTAATAAATAGTACGCTTTATTTACTACTAAAAACCGTAGTACAATATCGCGGGTTAACTCACTGTTCAGTACTTCACTGTACAACACTTCAAAATAAACTGATTGATTTGCGTTGTCTTTGCGCGGTTTATATACCCTAGCAGACAGCAGCTTCACAACCTAGAAATGTCTACACCTTTCTGGTTTATTCGTGCAACAGTGTTCTCGAAGCGTTTATCTATCGTCATCTCCTCTTTGTGCCACATTCGCAAACACGCGAGCTGCCTCTCCCTCTGTCGCTCTCACGCCATGTATCTTAACAGCTGTAGTTGAGGTAGTGACGCTAGTGATGGAAATACGCTAGAGTTGGGAGATGACCGATTCTTGAGAACATTCGCCAGAATATAGATAATTTGATTGCCACTTAGGGCGTTTTACAGGACTGCCACCTATCCCATTTTTTTTATTTAGAGCTAGATATGCCAATATGGGTGTAAAAAGAAAGTTATTTTCGACCGTATTCCAAAAAAGAATTTTTCACGCATAGTTGCCACCTAACCGCAATTTATTTCTTTTTTTGTATATCTCGGGAACTGCTTGACCGATTTGGATCAAATTTGACATATAGACAACTTGATTCACTTTTATATTATTTATATGGGTGTTGCCACTTGAGACGGTTTCCAGGGTTACCATCTATCCCTTTTTTAATATAGAGCTAGACATAGTGTATCAATACCAAGTGTGAACTCTTCTTTTGACAACACACATTAAAATGTCGGCTTGTTTACATCCTGCACATATTAAGATGTCGCCAGCACCGAATAATAGAAAAGCAATGGCGTTGTTTAACATCCTGCACACATCAACATGGCGGTCTCCTATCTTTTACCTAATGGTAGAAAGAGATGAGAAGATGGAAAGAAGTGAGACAAAAAAGGAAATTAAAAACAGGTGACTAAACTCACTTTGAAGTTTTCACGACTATGTCTATGATATCACACTTGTTATTAACCACAATCTCAAACAGGTGTTAAACTTATTTTAGAATTTTGACGTCTATGCAGAAGAGTTTACACTTGGTATTGATACACAATGGAGCTAGATATGCCAATATGGGTATCAAATGAAAGCTATTCTCGACCATATTCCAAATATGGTAATTTCATGGAGAGTTGTCCCCTAGGGTTGTCACGTAACCGCAATTTATTTCTTTTTTCGGATATCTCGGGAACTGCTTGCCCGATTTGGATAAAATTTGGCATATAGACTATTTGATTAATTTTTATGTCCAGCACGTCGTTTCTGTAACTTTTTAACGAAGTTCGTTACATAAAAATCGTTAATTTTGACACAATTTTCTGTACAAAGTTTGTCAAAATCAATGTTAACGACAATAACGAATTTCGTTAAAAAGTTACAGAAACTGGGTGCAGATTCTCTAAATCACGGTGACTAGACTAGAGCTGCAAAACTATGTTGTTGTTGTTGTTGTTGTTGTTGTTGTTGTTGTTGTTGTTGTTAACAATGCATTGCCCTGTCTAGTGCGTATGATCATTCCGAAGATCTTCATCAAGCTCTTCTAAGGGGAGTCCAAGGAAACGTGCAGTTTCAACAGGGTTTGTCCAGAGCATTGTGTATCAATACCAAGTGTGAACTCTTCTTTTGACAACACACATTAAAATGTCGGTTTGTTTACATCCTGCACATATTAAAATGTCGCCAGCACCGAATAACAGAAAAGCAAATGGCGTTGTTTAACATCCTGCACACATCAACATGGCGGTCTCCTATCTTTTACCTAATGGTAGAAAGAGATGGGAAGATGCAAAGAAGTGAGACAAAAAAGGAAATTAAAAACAGGTGACTAAACTCACTTTGAAGTTTTCACGACTATGTCTATGATATCACACTTGTTATTAACCACAATCTCAAACAGATGTTAAACTCATTTTGGAATTTTGGCGTTTATCGTCAAGTGAATTCACTTGGTATTTATGCACAATGGTCCAGAGGGACAGAGGGCTTAGGGCCGCTTGCATAAAAGCTGATAATGACTAACCGGAGTTTAATTGACGTATTTTGTATGGTTAGCTGTCAAGTTAATCACCGATTAGGCCTTATCGGCTTTTATGCAAGTGGCCCTTAGAAGAGTAGGTTCAGATGATAGTCCATTCCATATTTTCGATAGTTGCAAAAATACTATCGATAGTTCGAAACTATCGTATACTATCGTAATTTAAGTTTGGAGGAACTTCAACTCCGAGCATATCCATACATAATTTACATGTACATGTGCCAAAAAAGTAAAAAATTACAAATATTGCAATTTGAGCGTTAATTTCTAAATAAGTACGATCACACTTATTATTATAATTATACGCATCACAAATTTTCATTGCACTGACACTATCGAAACTATCGAACACCCACGTTCACCGTCACCATCAAATTTGTAATTTATAGGCACGTAAGTTTTCGCGTTCATCCGGTTACGTAATCAAGGAACAGTCATTGCGTTTGACAGGTCTGACTTCGCGGTGGTTGGCAATTCGGGAAATTTTTAGTATAGACTCGCACAGCTAGAACAAAACGTTTTTCTGGAGGATAGAGGAGCTTTTTCTGAACACAAATATATAATCTTAGCGTAAGGAGCGTTATATTTACTGAGATAATGGTTGTTGAAGTTTTGGAAATTTTGCATGGCACTATAGGTAACTAGCGCACAATTTTTTAAATTTCATGCATTTTTCCGCATAATGGTACCATAACACTTATGAATTGCATATGATTAACAGAAAATAATATTAATATGTATAAATATTCATCTATTTTCACAAAATTATAAATTTTCACCATCGCACAGCTATACACAGATATTTCACAACAAATTTGTTGTCAAAGAAGGATGTTGCCACACTTAAACAAAAAATAAAACATATTTTTTTAAGAATACTTCACCCAAAAAAGAAAATGCAAAATTTTCACGGTTCAACACCTTTCCGCGTAGGCGGCCTTCGGCCGCGCTTATTTCAAATAACCCTGGGCTACGCAATCCCATGTCCGGAAGTGAGCACCAACTGCGGATACCGCCGCAGTGAGTACTTCTGCGTAGTAAACCCATTTGGCGGAGTCCGGACGTGTGCTCTAACCGTGGCTACCGCCACGGTGAGTCCTTCTGCGTAGTACACCCATTTATTTTAGTATAGGTGAGGCTTGCAAACCCTATTCAAATACTTAATTGGTGCGCATGAAAAGTATTGTAAGCCTTATTATTTTTTATTAAAATTTTTTGTACATACATATATATACATACAAAAGAAGCGTGCAAAATTTACTAAATTTAACGGCTTAAGTGCAGTATACGGACAATTCCAAAATCAAAAAAAGGAGTGTGAGGATTGATAGACATGGTCAAGATGAGTATAACTACACAAATTTTTTTGTGGGCAATTGATAATAACAGAAGTTATTAAGGGTCAAAGTTCATATGAAGCATTTTTTAAATCTAAATTTCTCTTAAAGTATCGAACCGATTTTCAAAATTTTTTCTTCATTGAATAGGTTGTAAAATTACCTTTCATTTGATATGCTGTTTGTATTCCTATCCCGTAAAATACTTAAAAAATTCGATGTTTAAAAGTGTTAAATTTACTAAGTAAATTACGTAATGTACTATGCAGAAGGACTCACCGTGGCGGTAGCCACGGTTAGAGCACACGTCCGGACTCCGCCAAATGGGTTTACTACGCAGAAGTACTCACTGCGGCGGTAGCCGCAGTTGGTGCACACGTCCGGACATGGGATGGCGTAGCCCAGGGTTATTTTAAATAAGCGCGGCCGAAGGCCGCCTACGCGGAAAGGTGTTGAAATAAAAAAAATATGTTTTTTTTTTATTTTTTGTTTAAGTGTGGCAACATCCTTCTTTGACAACAAATTTGTTGTGAAATATCTGTGTATAGCCGTGCGATGGTGAAAATTTATAATTTTGTGAAAATAGATGAAATTTAAAAAATTGTGCGTTAGTTACCTATAGTGCCATGCAAAATTTGCAAAACTTCAACAACCATTATCTCAGTAAATATAAGGGTCCTTACGCTAAGATTATATATTTGTGTTCAGAAAAAGCTCCTCTATCCTCCTGAAAAAACCGTTTTTTTTCTAGCTGTGCGAGTCTATACTAAAATTTCCCCAATGCGTCGGAGGTGTTTTACACAAAAAAACTGTGAATTAAACCCCCGGTCGCTTATCGGCAAGTGTAAATTTTTTGGGGGTTATTTTTAGTAAAAATTTAAAATTTTGTACATACGCGGTTTTGCACCCACAGCAGTGGTACCTCAAATAAAAGGTAATTCAATTACCTATCCAATGCAAAAAAAATTTTGGAAATCGGTGCAATAGTATTGAAGATATTTTGATTTTAAAAAATGTTTTAAATGAACTTTGACCCTCAATAACTTTTGTTGTTGTTGTTTGCCCAACAAAAAAAATATACCGTTATGTTTCTTTTATTAATACCTATCGATCTCAACTTTTCGTTTTTTTATATCAGCATTGTCCGTATACTGCACTTGTTCCAATTTAACAACGTTTTACCGGAGAACTATGAACCGCCTGACTCTAAGACCTATATATTTCTGATCTGGAGAACTCCCTCTTTCGTTCCATACCAAAAACAGTCCAAAATTCGTGCGAGTCTAATCGCACCCGGCAATTCCGCAAGCGAACTCAAACAATATAAAGCGCCAAATACACGACACGATCATTTGCGCGAACATTCCGCAATCTTGTTCGTAGCTTTGGCCATTCACCCTACGAACTTTTGGCCGAACATTAGTTCTTTTTTTTTACTTTTTTACTATTCTGTTTACTTTTCCGCGCACGTCTGTTCCGTTCAGTAATTACTACGATTATGAGCTATTTCGCCATACATGCACGAACAGTTCGCGCAAATGTTCGCCAAAAATTAAAATATTTTGATGTTTGGCAAACATTTTGCGCGAACTGACAAACAGCAACATACACGACAGAAAAGGTCGCAGAAACATGACATAACGGGAATTTTCGCGGAAATGTTCGTGTTGTGTATTTGGCGCTTAAGCCACAAAATAAAATAAAAGTAATGAATTTTCCTTACAAGGCGAATTAATACAGGTGGGTTCGAGCGAATTCAGATCACGCACACACTTGTATCTGAAAATGTCAGACAAAGCAATTTGACAGCTACGATTCGATTTTCAAGAAAGAATTCGCCTTGCCTTGTTCCCAACAATAAATTGCAGCGAAATATAGCTCGCTCCCAATTAAATGTCAAAAAACTGCTGAGCTCGCTGCTATTATGTAGCTATCAAAAAACGCTGTTTAGACATAATTATGCAGCAAAAAAACGGACCTGGTGTTTACTACTTTTATTTATTTAATATTTAAAATGGTACAATTATAAGCAGCAGTTTAATTCAACGTTTAGGTCCAGTAAGTTTTCTAATACAGTATCTCTACGGTCAGTATAAATTTAAATGTTACTGGACTAGCAACCAGCTATCCAAAAACAAGAACGGCAAGCCCTTTACTGTGTAGGCGGGCGAGGGTCTGCACTTGAACTAAAACTGCCGTTAGTACTACCATCGCCTTCTGTAGACATTTGGTTAGCGAAAGACTGAAACAGTTCCAACAAGCCGTTAGGAAGCATTGGCACATCACTTTCGCCGCTGTTTTGAGGTGGCAACCCAGAAAAAAGTTGTGAAACTGCATTCATGACTACGGGATTTTGAGACAATACTTGCAACTGTTGTAAATCAATATCCGCATTGTTAAAAATATTCCGAAGTGTTGGGGTAGACAACATGGTATTTATGCCCTCCGTAATTTGTGGAATAGAATTCCGTATCTGCGCAGCCTCACGTGCAACCTGCAAGTTGTTGCGATAATCTGGATTATCCGGATCCAATTCTATTGCTTTCTCATACGCTTGTTGTGCTTCAACGTACTTCTTCAAGTTGGAATAGGCAATACCAAGCCTACCATATGCTTTACTATAATTAGGGTTATATATCAAGGCTGTTTTGCAATCTGTAACAGCTTTATCATTGTTATTTAAACGAATATAAGCTGCTGCTCGATTGCAATAATAAATTGGATTTTTTGGATCGAAAGAAATTGCCCGATTATACTGCAACAGTGCCTCGTTGTATTTGCCATCTTTCATAAGGCGGTTTCCCTCATTTTTGTAGTTTTCAGATATTTGTGTTATTTCCGGATTTTGCTCAATAAACAAAGACTGAAATACTTCAAAAATATCTATGGTATTTGTAGAAAGCGGTACATTGTCCTCTCCATAGTCCCCCGCAACTACTCCGGTATTAGTATCATCAATATCAAAAGCTGTTTGGAGGCACTGGATAGCAACATCAACACTTTCCCCATCATCTCTAGTCGCAACACATGGTCGTCGCAAAAAATTTATAAATGAACGCACAAATTCTTGTTGAACTTTATCAACCATGTTGCTTTCGAATTGTCTTGGGTAACGCTAGACAGTCTTGCGTTACTGAGCTGACAACGGTATTTCGTTATGACGACTGTCACACCATACATTCATATGGAACACTATTAGATCGCGATTCATACTGATGGATTGATGGATCGTAAATTGACGTAATACTTTCAATATGGATGTAAGTGATTTTAGTGCTAATTTTTATGATTTTTTGCTGCTTTAGATTTGTGCAGGTTTATCTGAAGCACCACCAAAATGAGAGCGCTCAGACTTCCCTGCCCACGCCGTATGTTGTTGTTGTTGTTGTTGTTGTTAACAATGCATTGCCCTGTCTAGAGTGTATGATCATTCCGAAGATCTTCATCAAGCTCTTCTAAGGGGAGTCCAAGGAAACGTGCAGTTTCAACAGGGTTTGTCCAGAGGGGTTAGAAGAGTAGGTTCAGATGAACAATTGAAGAGATGTAGAGTATCATGGGGGGTCCTACCACATGCAGGGCATGTATTTAAGATTGTATCATTAAGTCTGGATAAGTAGGAGTTTAACCTTACACTATATCCAGACCTAAGCTGTGCCAAGGTCACTCTTGTCTCCCTTGGTAAGGTGCGTTCTTCTTCAGCAATATCCGGTGGAGGACTGTTCAGAACGGGATTCATAGGTAGAGATCCGACAAAAGTGTCTACCGACTCGGTGTGGATGTCGGTTAGAGCCCGCTTATGATTCTGCAGATCAAACGGCAAGGTAATATGATGCCGGATCTCATCATAGTGCTTACGGAGATGTCCCCTTATGTCTCTCGGGGGCGGATCTATGTCCAAAAGATGACGGTTTGGATGTGCTGGCTTGTGGCAATTCAGAAGGAATTGCCTGCTCAGCATTTCCGCATGCTCTTTTACATTGAGCAGTTTTGCCTCCTGATGGAGGTGAGACTCGGAAGACATGAGGAGACATCCCGTAGCAGTTCTGATGGCAGTATTTTGGCAGACTTGTAACTTCGTCCAGTTGGTGTTATGTACATTAGGCGACCATATGGGCGCAGCATAGTCAAAGACTGGTCGGCCAATGGCCTTATATGTAGTCAGCAACGTTTCTTTGCCTTTTCCCCAAGTACTGCCGGCAAGTGACTTGAGGATCTTGTTGCGACCACGTACCTTTGAGACCATTGCAGACACATGACCAGCAAATGAGAAAGTATTATCCAGTGTCATCCCTAATAACTTTGGGGCCACCGCCGTATCGTTGAGTTCGGCCTCGTCTGGGAGGCTTTTTTCAACGACGAGTTGTTCACACCACGACTTTTCGTGGCGGAAACCTTATTATCTGTGGCAGTATTAACATTGGTGCGCTCTGGACACCTCGGACTCCTCTTTCGAAATTACGATGTTCGTATCCTCCGAAGCAGCCGAAATAGCAAAGCCGTTGAAAACTTCATTCATTCATTCATTAATTTTGAAGAGGGCTACTCACCTGGGAACAAAGTGCAGAATACATACATTTGTCAAAAAAAAAAAAAAGGTGGGCTTGAAAGAGGGTTTTACGCTGAATTTAACGTTTTTTTTCTTTATTTTTTGGTGCACTGAAAGGGTTAAAAAGATATTCAAGGTCAAAGGTCAAACAATATTTTTTTCATTTCAAAATATCTTGCAAACTGGTGAATGGATTTTTAAAATTGTTTGTTCCTAAATTTTCTCTTCGAAATACCTTTCACTCAATGTATACTTTATTAACCCTTTCACACACTATGTACTAAAAACGAACAAAAAAGCAAATTTCATTCAAAAACGATCAAATACTTAATTTTCTTTTAGAATGGCCATCTTACAATTATTAAAAAAAAATCCCTGATATTATTTTATAATTTAAAAAATTATGGTTTCTCCTTTTACGAAATGTGCACTATTAGTGAATTTAAACTTTCGTAAAAGTAAAAATTCCCTTCTATTATTTTATAATTTACAAAATTATGGTTTCTCCTTTTACAAAATGTGCACTATTAGAGATTTTAACCTTTCGTAAAAGGAAAAATTCCCTTCTATTATTTTATAATTTACAAAATTATGGTTTATCCTTTTACGAAAGGAAAAATTCCCTTCTATTATTTTATAATTTACAAAATTATGGTTTCTCCTTTTACGAAATGTGCACTATTAGTGATTTTAACTTTTCGTAAAAGGAAAAATTCCCTTCTATTTTTTTATAATTTACAAAATTGTGGTCTCTCCTTTTACGAAATATGCACTATTAGTGATTTTAACCTTTCTTAAAAGGAAAAATTGCCTTCTATTATTTTATAATTTACAAAATTATGGTTTCTCCTTTTAAGAAATGTGCACTATTAGTGATTTTAGCCTTTCGTAAAATGAAAAATTCCCTGCTATTATTTTATAGTTTACAAAATTATGGTTTCTCCTTTTACGAAATGTGCACTATTAGTGATTTTAACCTTTCGTAAAAGGAAAAATTCCCTTCTATTATTTTTTAATTTACAAAATTATGGTGTTTCCTTTTACGAAATGTGCACTATTAGTGATTTTAATCTTTCGTAAAAGGAAAAATTCCCTTCTATTATTTTATAATTTACAAAATTATGGTTTCTCCTTTTACGAAATGTGCACTATTAGTGATTTTAACCTTTCGTAAAAGGAAAAATTCCCTTCTATTATTTTATAATTTACAAAATTATGGTGTTTCCTTTTACGAAATGTGTACTATTAGTGATTTTAACCTTTCGTAAAAGGAAAAATTCCCTTCTATTATTTTATAATTTACAAAATTATGGATTTTAACCTTTCGTAAAAGGAAAAATTCCCTTCTATTATTTTATAATTTTCAAAATTATGGTTTCTCCTTTTACTTAAAATTTTACATAAAGGTGGGAGTGTTATACATTAAATGAAAGTTATTTTTATTACCTAATTACTGGTATTTAACATTTTCTAATCCGATAAGTAGTTTGAAAGATATTTCGATTTAAAAAAATTAAAAATTGCTCTTTTACGTGGAATTATCCCTAAAGTTTTTATTTGCACTAAAAAAAAATTATACGTTTCAACTTTTCGCAAATTCTGCTATCGATCCATATAAATATTTTTTGATTTGCGAAATATATGTATTTTGCACTTATGCCCTCACCTGCCAAGAAATGTCAAACTCCATATAAAAAAACGCTCAGGAAATGGTCAAGAACTGTTTTCACACGTCAAGTTTGCTTGAGCCAATACTCAGCTCATAAGAAAAAATACTACAATTTCGCAATGCCGGTTTACCTCAAGAAATAAATATGCTCGTATATATTTCTTGAGGTAAACTTGCAGATTCACTGCAAAGATGAGTATATACTGCGCTACACATGTTTTATAAATTTTTAAAATAATAATAATCTGCAATAAAATGGAAAATGTCATAAACGTCAAAATTTCTTGACCAGTAGCTCGATTCCCTAACTATTTTATCGCCAAGTGTTAGCGTTAATTCTGTTTAACGCCATTTTTATCGCTTTTCCTTATTCTCTAAGTGTTAACCACACTAAAAGTCGGTAAGCTCGATCAGCTGTTTTCACTAACACTTTTATTGTAGCTAGTTATCGCGGATTAATTTGATGGTGTTTAAAAGTGTTTAAGAGAAAATAATAAATTTAAGTTGAAATAAAAATGTCTTTTGAGTTTGAGGCGCTTTATTTGGTGCGAAATATTGAAAATATGGAAATGCGTTAAAGTCAAGTTAGAGAATCACAGTTTCGTTAAGAGCAAACGCCAAACCCTGGCGAAAACCTAAACGCTTGGCGAGTGGTTAAAAGTTAGGGAATCGGGCTACAGGTATAAGAAATATATGCTCGTTTTTTTCTTGAGGCATTTCTTGGCAGGCCGCCGTGGTGTAGCGGTTAAGTGTTCGGCCTTCTACACCAAGTCGTGGCGGTTCGATGCCCGGCAAAAGTAACATCAAAAATTATTTAGAAACAGAATTTTTCTAAACGGGGTCGCCCCTCAATAGTAGTTTGGCAAACTCTCCGGGTGTATTTCTGCCATGAGAAGCTTCTCAGGAAAAAATTCATTTGCTTTGCAAGTGCCGTTCGGAGTCGGCAAAAAACTGTAGGTCCCGCCAACTTGTAGGAAAACTCAAAAGCAACACACCACAAGTTGGAAAGAGAAGCTCGGCTAAAAATCTCGTTAGAGGTTATGATAACCTGTTGGTATTTCGCCGCCATTCGTTTTTTTTTATTTTTTTATTTCTTGGCAGGTGAGTAGCTGGCTTAACCAGGTTGGAGACTTTTATGAAAGCGGCCCTTAAGGGTCGAATACATAAAGCTTTGTTAACCTTCATGTGCCCGGCTTGTGAAATGAAGTGAGATAAAAAAAAATTTCCGAAACAACAATGCCCGAGTTTTTCAGTAGCTTCCTGATTATCAAATCAAAGTCAATTAAGAGTATAATATCACTCGAACTATTATTTGCCTGACCCCTAGACCCTACTTGAAAAAAACATCATCTCTCGGCCGGCTTACTACATTTGTAGTCACCATAGAAAATGTATGCAAAATAGTATTATATAGTTGACTTCAGCTTGTCGCAACATGAAATATTGCACGTAGTTTTTGCTGGATCTCGACATGGTTATAGGAAAAGAAAAAATTTAATAATCGGGGAAGGTTTTGGAGATATCCTGCAAAATGTGGACCAGGGTAACCTTATAACGGGTTTTTACACTATGGGTATCAAATGAAAGGTGTTGACGAGTGATTTAACATGATGTAGGTATTAGTCCCGTACGAGACCCCGTTTTCGAGATATTGACCAAAATATGGACCAGGTACGGCCCTGGACGGTGTTTCTACAAAATGGGTGTAACTTGAAAGATTTTGATTGGAGTTTTAAGAAGTAATAGTTCTCAGTCCCGTGTGAACTCTTTTTTTTCGAGATATACACTAAAATGTGGACCATGTGTAGACCTGGAAGATGTTTGTGGTGTGGACGAGTGCTTTAACATGGTGTAGTTATTGGTCCCATACGAGACCCCGTTTTCGAGGTATTGACCAAAATATAGACCAGGTGCGGTCCTAGAAGGTGTTCCTACAATATGACTGTAAATTTAAATATTTTAATGGATGTTTTAATAAGAAAGTCCAGTTTAATACCCTGTTTTCGAGATATTCACCAAAATTTGGACCATTTGTATGAAACCAGTTTCTGATAAAACTTGGACTAAACGTGATCTTAGAAAAATATTTCACCCCTTTTTCGAGATATAAAATAAAAACGTTATTACGCACGTATATGTCAAATAATTACCATAGAAGTCTTTTCTTCTTAACATTACAGTCGTTTTGCATGACAGTTACATAGTTACTACAAATGTAGTAATCCGACCGGGTACGTACGTTTTATATCCCGGGTACGTACGTTTTATATCCCGGGCACAAGGTTAACCTCGCCTGACGTTTGCTACCTCAAAATTTTGCGTCCAACTTCAGAGGTATGCTACAATGAACGCCTTGACGTTTCTCTTTTATACATTTGTTTTCGTTATTTATTTATTTGCATTCAGAGTGTTTTGGTTAATTTATTAATTTAATAGAGAAAAAATGAAATAATTATTATTTCCTCCAACTTTTTACTCATTAATTAAAGCAAAGTCATCAACATCTGATTGTCAAAGCAAGCAAAATTTGAGAGTTTGCCAAATTTTAACCTTGCTTCAACTTTGAGGTCTCCAATTTGCCATGCTTCGTTTAAATACGTATACTGAACTTTTCTGTCAAAGTCAAAGTTTGAGGTAAAGTCAAAGTAAAGCTTTATGTAACTGACCCTTTAGAGCAATAATCGTTACACCTGGGTAGCGCTACGTTTCTCTACAACAACAACAACTGAAAAAGAGATCTACGCCATTTTAAGTTGGAGTTTAGAAAGCCTCAATTGGATTTAAGAATGCATCGATTGGATTTTACAATTCTCCATTGGATTTTAGAAAGCGTCAGTTGGACTTTAGAAAAGTTAATTGGATTTTAGAAAAAGAATTGGATGGCTTTATTTGGATTTTAAGCCAAATACTATCAAAGCTGTGGAATTTCGGGCCATATTGCGAAATATTTTCAGGTCGTGCGCTTAAGGGTCAATTACATAAAGCTTTATTAACCTCGCCTGACATTTGCAACCTCAAAACTTTCCGCTCAACTTCAGAGGTATGCTATAATGAACGCTTTGACGCTTCTCTTTTATACATTTTCTTTCGTTATTTATTTTTTTTTTTTGCATTCAGAGTGTTTTGGTAAATTTATTAATTTACAGCGTCATTCTCTTTGGCGAATGATAGGCTAAACGAACGCTAGCTGCCCGGCCGATATCGTCAGCTATTAGTATTCGGAATGTTACGTTGCCGATTATCGGCTAGCCTTACGTTGATCGCCAACAAAACAAAATTAAATGTCAAATTTGTAACCAGGGTTGCCAGATTTTGAAAAGAAAAAGCCCAATTTTAGAAAAAAAGACTCAATTTCAATAAAACACGAAGTACCATAAAGAAAACTTCACTTTATTTCAGATACTTTATTCCATTTTTTTATTTGATCTATTTTTGTTTAATTGTATTTCTTTTAATTTTTTTTTGTTTAAAATAATTTTTTATTTTGTTGAAATTTATTTTATTTTTATTTTCTTTTAATTTTTTTTGATGTAATTAGTTTTGTTTTATACAATTTTATTTTGTTTTTATTTTACTTTGTTTTATTGTATTTCAAACTATTTTTTAATGCTATTAGATTTTCCTTTATTTTTATTGATTTTATTTTTTATTTGATTTTATTTTAAATTAATTTATTTGTTTTTTTCATTGCACTTTGTTTTATATTACATGTTTTGTTTTAATTTGTTTTTTTTTCTTTCTTTGCCTTTTTTTATTTATTATATTTTTCAACTTTTTTTACTGTAATTACATTTTTATATTATTTTATAATTTATTTTATTTTATTATTATTTTATTTTATCTTTTTATTTTGTTTTATTTTTTATTTTATTTCATTTTATTTGGTTTCAGGAAATTATGCGGCTACTGTTTTTTTAACATCTTTTTATAAAAAAGAGTTAAAACAAAATAATAGTGAATTTGTTAACCAAACTCTTTTTGCTTACGGAGCCCCTTTTATATCAATAACAAATGCAATTTACCTATTGTTTGCTTTTGACACTTCGTTTTCGCCTCAACAGCCAATAATTGTCAAAGAGAATACCGATTAACTCCACATTGGCTATCGTGTTGGCCATCGTTCGCCATTCAGAATACCAACACCCCGACGATGATTGTTTTGGGCACGATATCGTCAAAGAGAATGAGGCTGTTAATAGAGAAAAAATGAATTAATTATTATTTCCTTCAAATTTTAATTCTAAAACTAGAGCAAAGTCATCAACATCTGATTGTTAAAGCAAGCAAAGCAAGCAAAATGTGAGAGTTTGCCAAATTTTAACCTTGCTTCAACTTTGAGGTATTCTATTTACCATGCTTCGTTAAAATATGTATATTAAACTTTTCTGTCAAAGTCAAAGTTCGAGGTAAAGTCAAAATAAAACTGTATGTAATTGCCCCTTTAGTACTATAGTGTATACTTTGCCGTGAACTACAAGCGAAAAATTAAACGGCTATAGGTGATGACCCAATGCAGGCTTGATTTGCTTGCCTTGCTTACCTAGGCTTACCTTGCTTTTCTTTGAAAGCTTCTATGGCCAAATAGAAGTTTCAAAAGCTGTCAAAAATACAGGATGAGACAAACAAGACAACAACAAGACAAATAGTGAAGCGCTGCCAAATAGAGATTTGGGCAAGGCGAATTCATTACAGGTGGTATCCTCCCATCATATGTTTTCTTCTTCTTCCCTGAAAATCGAAGCGTAGCTGTCAAATTTCTTATGTTGTTGCTTTGTCTGACATTTTCAGTTACAAGGAGTGTGTGCGTGTGTGTTCATCTGAGTTCTCTCGAACCCACCTAAATGAATTCGCCTTGCTTTTGGGCTATTCGACGCGTTGAAGCGCTTCAAGCAAGCAAAGTAAAGCTGCCACTGGGCATACATTTTAGAAGAATTCAAAAGAATTTTGGCATTTCTCGAGGCAAAGCCAGCAAAGCAAGCGTGCCATCACCTTATTTCACGACAAGAAATTTTGTATGGATTTTGACAGCTGTTTCGCGTAAAACGCGAAGTTATTACATAGCTTTAGAAAGCGTCATTTAGATTTTAGAAAGCGTCAATTGGATTTTGGATGGCCTTATTTGCATTTTAGAAATCTTCAGTGGGATTTGAGAAAACCGAAAAAATTTAAATTCTTGTCTTCTAAAATCCAATTGACGCTTTCCAAAATCCAATTGACGCTTTCTGAAACCCAATCGACAATTCTAAAATCAAGTTAACGCTCTCCAAAATCCAATTGACAATTCTAAAACCCCACTAAGGCTTTCTAAAATACAACTTGATATGGTAAAGTCCAGCGGATACAAAATTAACGGGGACTCTGGCTAAGAAATGCTTTACGAATGAAAGCCAATAAAGTACGGATCGCTCCGAAAAAAGAGTGATACCCACTTCAGTAAACTCAACCCCCTCAAACAAAAAAAATCGAAGAGCATAGGAAACAACCCCTATACAAATATAACTTAACTTAAAACTTAAAATAGCCTTTAACCGCCTGGACGATTTTGGCCGTCCAACATGTTACGCCAGTCGGTTCTTTGTTGAGTCAACTGGCGCCAATTAGAGACACCGCGTGCTCGCAGGTTTGCCTCTACTTGGTCCTGCCATCGAAGTTGTGGTCTCCCTCTTCCTCTACTTCCACCGGCGGGTGCCGATAAAAATACCTGCTGGGTCCTAGCCAGCGGAGCCGCTGGGTTTTAATTCGCTGAACTATGTCCACGTCTGCGTAAAGCTCATACAGCTCATCATTATATCTTCCATAAATCTTTCGAAGAATTTTTCTCACGAATACTCCCAAAGCCGCCTAATCAGATGCTATCAGTGTCCATGCTTCTGCACCATATAGCAGGACGGGTACGATAAGTGACTTATATAGTGTTGTTTTTGTTTGAGAGGACTTTACTTCTAAATTGCCTACTCAGCCCAAAGTAGCATTTCTTTGCAAGAGTTATCCTTCTATGGATTTCCAGGCTTACATTGTTGTTGGTAGTAATCCTGCTTCCCAGGTATACAAAGTCCCTTACTATCTCAAAATTATGGCTGCCAACAGTGGCGTGGTTGCCAAGGCGCGAATGCGCTGACTGTTTGCTTGATGCCAGCAGGTACTTCGTTTTACCTTCGTTCACCACCAAACCCATTTTTTCCGCGTCCTTTTTTAATTTGGAGTACGCAGAAGTTACGGCGTGGTTGTTGAGGCCAATGATGTCGATATCGTCGGCATACGCCAACAGTTGTACGCTCTTGTAATATATTGTTCCAGCGCGGTTAAGTTCTGCAGCTTTTATTATTTTCTCCAGCATCAAATTAAAGAAATCGCACGATAGGGGGTCGCCCTGTCTGAAACCTCATTTAGTTTCGAACGGCTCGGAGAGGTCCTTCCCGATTCTGTTGTTCAGCGTCATTTTGCACATCCGTATAAGTTTTGCTGGGAAACCAAAAACAGGCATAGCGGCATATAGGCAACTCCATTTCGTGCTATCGAAGGCGGCTTTAAAATCAACAAAGAGATGGTGTTTGTCGATCCTTTTCTAGTTCTTTGCGCAAATAACTAAATCAACGCATACACCACACAAATACTTGTGAAAATATATGCTTTGCGAATGTAAATCTGTGCTGTGTATGGAGCGATAAAGACCCCCGTACAGCCCTATATACACTTCTTTTCAAGCGTGAACATGCGTGAGCGAAAGCCATTTTCTTTTGTGTAATATGTTGATATTATCATTTCATTGAATTGAATATGTTGATATTACTACTTTTTTTTCTAAAAAAATCATGTGTAAGTTTATAAATAACTAAAATATTTTTGAAAATATCTCTCGTTGAGTGCGGACGTGTTCTTTGATCGCTCTTTAAAATTCGTTCTTTTGCCTTTTTGTTGGCCTCAATATCCTAAATATTACAATTAATAGTGTCTGCCGTGCAAAACGTATAGGTCCTCCATCATTAATAGTTACAAAGTTGTGCAGTCCCTTACTATCTCAAAATTATGGCTGCCAACAGTGGCGTGGTTGCCAAGGCGCGAATGCGCTGACTGTTTGCTTGATGCCAGCAGGTACTTCGTTTTACCTTCGTTCACCACCAAACCCATTTTTTCCGCGTCCTTTTTTAATTTGGAGTACGCAGAAGTTACGGCGTGGTTGTTGAGGCCAATGATGTCGATGTCGTCGGCATACGCCAACAGTTGTACGCTCTTGTAATATATTGTTCCAGCGCGGTTAAGTTCTGCAGCTTTTATTATTTTCTCCAGCATCAAATTAAAGAAATCGCACGATAGGGGGTCGCCCTGTCTGAAACCTCATTTAGTTTCGAACGGCTCGGATAGGTCCTTCTCGATTCTGTTGTTCAGCGTCATTTTGCACATCCGTATAAGTTTTGCTGGGAAACCAAAAACAGGCATAGCGGCATATAGGCAACTCCTTTTCGTGCTATCGAAGGCGGCTTTAAAATCAACAAAGAGATGGTGTTTGTCGATCCTTTTCTAGTTCTTTGCGCAAATAACTAAATCAACGCATACACCACACAAATACTTGTGAAAATATATGCTTTGCGAATGTAAATCTGTGCTGTGTATGGAGCGATAAAGACCCCCGTACATCCCTATATACACTTCTTTTCAAGCGTGAAAATGCGTGAGCGAAAGCCATTTTCTTTTGTGTAATATGTTGATATTATCATTTCATTGAATTGAATATGTTGATATTACTACTTTTTTTTCTAAAAAAATCATGTGTAAGTTTATAAATAACTAAAATATTTTTGAAAATATCTCTCGTTGAGTGCGGACGTGTTTTTTGAACGCTCTTTAAAATTCGTTCTTTTGCCTTTTTGTTGGCCTCAATATCCTAAATATTACAATTAATAGTGTCTGCCGTGCAAAATGTATAGGTCCTCCATAATTAATAGTTACAAAGTTGTGCAGTTTTTGATAATATAGTGCATTAATTATCACATATTGACATTTTCCGACCTTATACATATTTGTTTGCGTGTTACTATTTGCTAATTCACTTTGCTTTTTTTTACTGCTTTGCGTGCTCATTCTGTCTGTGTTCACAGCTTGCTGACCGCGCAATTAGTTGTCTTAGCAGTGCTGAGTTCCAGCATTACTCTTTTCATTTTTTTTGATTGCCTGCTTGTTGTACAATACTTATAAATTCTTCATAAGAAATAAGTGACAAGTAGTGCAATTCTTAATAATAAAGTGCTTTCCTTTTTATAAATTACTCTGCTTGTGTTTACTGCTTTCCGCGCCGTTTCTGCCTGTGTTCACTGTTTGTCGACCGTGCAATCGTTGGCTTAGGTGTGCAGAGTTCCAGAATAACACTTTTCCACTAAATATTTTGATTGCCTGCTGTTTATTAATTTTTATCATGGATGACTACTGTGGAAAGTGTGATAAAAATTTGGGAAGATCTGAATCTCTAATGGTGCCATGTAGTGATCTTTGCAAAAAACGGTACCATCGATCCTGTTGTGAAGGCCCAATGGCGGAAATGGATATTAAATTTTTGAAATTAAATACCAATGTTCGTTATTTCTGCCCTGACTGTGGTTATGGTCTGGATAAAGTTTCGAGGGTGCTAGACTCGGGCGTCGACTCTCAAAAGCTTGGTCTCGAGGCAATCATGACTGCTTTTGAGATTAGATTCAAAGATTTAGCCTCTCAAATCAGCGATCTCAAGAACATCATTGTAAAATCTGAAAAGTGAAACCACAAACACTATCAAAGTTGGTGTAAAAGAGAAAGCAAAAGAAAAAGTCAAGGTAAAGAACAAAGGCAGTGCCAAAGAGAATAAGAAAATAATGAATAACTTGGCAGCGGAAATAAATGCCCTAAAAACTGCTGTTGTTAGCTCCGGTCCTTCACCCACTACCAACAAAGGTTCCTCTACCGAAACCGATCTCTTTTCTTTTTCGCCGCTACCTAGTGGTTCGGGTTCCCTCTTTTCTGTCCCTCCTCCCCGTAAGTCTACTGATGGTGCTGTTACACCCATTATACCTTCGCTTGTGCTTTCTCCAGCCGATTGCACTCTGCTATTTCTGCTGTTGATAACAACATTTTGCCTCAACCTCAATCCGATAATACAGCTGAAGTCAACAACATTGTGCAGACCACTCAATCCGCTATTACTGCAAATGGTGAGTGGCAAACTGTACCGTTAAGAAACGGGCGCAGTCGTGATAGAAACGACTCCAACAATCCCGGTGAATTGAATTCGGCCGCAAATCTTGAGTCTACGTCTGGTCGTTCGCCAAACCCGGCCCCGCAAACTGATGTTATCAGGATGGTCACTGGAGTTCCACCGCGTAGGGCCATTTTCGTTTCAAGACTGCTTGCGTCGTTGACTCACGCAGATATTAGGACGTATGTTTGTTCCAAACTTGGCGTTGCCCCTACTAGCAACATTAGTGTGTATAAATTTAATTTTAAATATGAAAGAGACATTTCATCTTTCAGGGTCTCAGTGCCGGACTCATTTTTCGATAGGGTACTTGATCCTTCATTTTGGCCGCAACACTCTGTACTACATTTGTACACAGATAAACAGAAAACCGATACTGCTTCAAAAAACTGAATAAGTTAACTTCCTTTTCAACTATTCTTATTCATTACCAAAATGTCCGTGGCCTTCGTTCCAAATTGAATCACCTTTATCTAAATAGCCTGACTTTTACTGCACTTGCAATCGCTTTCACAGAGACTTGGTTAAAACCTGATAATTTCAATTCTGAGATTTTCTGCAGTAATTACGTCGTTTATCGGCGTGGTCGAGAAACCAGGGCAGGTGGTGTCCTTATAGCTGTTGACTCACGTCATCCATCCGGGTTGGTCTACTTGGGCAATGTGTCCGATAATGAAGTCATAGCAGTGAAGCTCTCAATGCCTGGATTCAGCCTATTTATCTCCTGCTCGTACATACCGCCTCATTCGAATCTGCTTGTATATAATCAGCATGACTCCGTTATTAGGATATACACTTATTTTTGACCGTGAACGTGGGTGAGCGTGAACAATTTTCTTTTGTGTAATATGTTGATATTACTCCACTTTTCCAAAAAAAATCATCCGTAAGTGGATAAACAACTAAAATATCTTTGATTTGCATTTAAACTTAAGTGAAAGTGAATTGAACACAATTGACAGATGTGCGTGAACGCACAAAAGAATTGATTTGGAATTCATTGCCTTTTTGTACGCAATAGAAAGTCTTCACTCATTCGCGCTCACGTTTACACGCAACTGTATGACCCTATGTACACATCATTTTGAGCGTGAACGCGGGTGAACGTGAACAATTTTCTTTTGTGTAATATGTTGACAGTACTCCAATTTTCTAAAAAAAATCATGCGTAAGTGAATAAACAACTAAAATATCTTTGATATTTGTGCATTTCAAATTAAGTAAAAGTGTTAAATATGCTTTGAAATGCTTATTTTACCATCTCACCGTGAAATGTGTGCGAACGCAAAGTGACACGAACCTTTCGCAAGCGAGAGTTTGAATTTGGCAATTACCACGCCAAACCAAAGAGAATATATCAACAAGAGCCGTCACTCGTTATAAATGCAAGGAAAAAGATGGATGCCGTTTTCTTTCAGGGTTTCGGTAATTTTGTTTTCCTCAGTTTTGTAAATTCGACAGCTGGTAAATTTTTGTTTCGACTCTTGTGTTATTTCATTTATCGTCTATTTTCTTTTACACATTTTGTTTTGATTAGACAATAACATATTTATATCGAAATTACCGAAACCCTCAAAGAAAACGGCATCCATCTTTTTCGTTGCTTTCATAACGAGTGGTGGCTCTTGTTGATATATTCTCTTTGGCCAAACTGTGTTTTTTTTATATTTTTTTTGGAGAGTTGAACTCATTTGACAGATGTGCTTGAACGCACAAAAGAATTGATTTGGAACTATTTTCCTTTGCATACGCAATAGAAAGTATCTCTCATTCACGCTCACGTTCACAGAGAACTGTATCGGGTCTATAGGGCTTTACACCAAAGAAAATTGTTCACGCTCACCCGTGTTCGCGCTTAAATAGATTTGTATATAATGCTTCATTTTGTTTATTTTCATAGAATCATGGTGTAATAGAACTGGACAGCGTTGGCAACCGTGCTTTTATTCGAACAGGCAGGGTTCTTCAGAAGTTGTACCTGTTTTTATGTGTGGTCTCTTTAAGTAAAAGAATTAGTATTTCAAGTTATAAACAGTTGCATTTTTTCTAATATGTGCATTTGAAGAAAAATTATATCAAAGGTTAAAACTTAGACATTCATTTATACATATGTTTGATTATGGTACTGAGAGAGAAATTAACTGTTGTGCTAAGCGCAAGTCTATTGTTTCCACTCTTTAATAATTCGACATATTATTTAATTATATTGAATACCCCTGCAAGTGGCTCATGCTTGGTTGGAAATTAATAGATGGAAGTTGGGAAAAAAAGGTAATACATTAAAAATTAAGATACAATATAATTTTCGCAGTAATCGCCCAATTTCCTTTTTTACAATAACCTTGGAAACAGGATAGGGTAAAGATCGCGTTTATGGCACCGGGCAAAGTTTAGTTCACAACCGCACTTCCTTGTTTTAGGAAACGGTATTTTTTTCCTTTAGGGTTGAACTGCTAATAAATGAGCTCAAATTATGGCAGTTAGCTCAAAAGACGGGAATTGCCCTCAGTGTCTAGAATCCGCAAGCGCTTTTTAATTTTTTGGTTTAGTGAAAAGTTATGGTAAAAAAACCGAAAAATTACCCTGGTCCGATACCAAAATCAGGGAGGGTATTTATGTGCGAAACACCTTTCTGAGTTGGCTTTCGGCCGCGCTTATAATAAATAAGCATGGGCTACGCCATTCCAAGTCCGGGTGGTTGCCTGAACCGTGGCTGGCGCAACGCTACGCATTTTGGTGTGTTTTTCGAGTTGACACCTAAAGTATACAATTACCATCAAAGTGGCAAATTTTCATGTGGTTGTTGTAATTACGTTAGACTGTCCCTAAAAATGTGCAAAAAAGTGTTGCGTAGAAATACTGGGGATGGCGTAGCCGGTGTTGGACCGGCTGAGGGGTATTTTTTATAAGCGCGTTCGAATACCGCCAACTCAAAAAGGTTTTGCACACAAATACCATGGATCGCGCCCAAAATGGGATCGGGCCCGGGTAATTTTTCGGTTTTTCGACCATAACTTTTCACTGAAACAAAAAATTACAAAAGCACTTCCTGATTTGTGATCCTAAGACCAAAACACGTCCTTTGAGGCCTCCCACAATCTATATATATAAAAGAAAGTGGCGTTAGTACAAACACATATAACTCAAGAACGCCTGCACCGATTTGGCTGATGGACACCAATTCAGATTGTTCTCTGGCCAGAACCGAAGAATATCCAAAAAAAATCCCGAAAAATTCCCAAAAAAAAAAATTCTTTTTCTTATTTAATTATTCTGAAACTTTTAAAAATATATATTTTTTGGTAAAAAATGTCCGCGGATTAACAAACTATCGGTTATAGAAATTTTGATTTCAAAGACACTATTTACGCAGGGCAACGCCTGCGGGGTCAGCTGGTTTTATATAATTTTTTAGTAAGAAACATTTAAGCTAAGATAAAATTACGAAGGTAGTTCAATGTAACCTGTCTCATAACCGCTTTTCAACGCGCGTTAGCGCAAAGACATAGATCAATTGATCTATGGTAGAGACTTTGCCAAGTTTTATCCTTTTGCGTGCGATGACATAATCAGCTGATTTTTCCTTGTATATTTTCGCGTTCATTGTGGGATAATTTTTCGGGCTTGCGCGCCTTGGCCAAAGTTATAAATGTCACGCAAAGCAATAACGCTGTATTTGTTTTATCCTTTATTATTATTATTATAAATAACTAGGGCTCTTGATTCTAATCGATTACTCGACTAGTCGATTAGTCGAGTAGTCGATTACCAACTTTTGTGCTGTTTGAAAATCGAATAGCAGATATTCGATTTCAGCTAGTCGACCAGCTGTCACTAATCGAATTCTAACGATTAAATCGGGTTCCTAGTTTTTACCCGGGTTTTACCCGGGCAATAAGGCGGCAAATTTTCTACTGTAATTTGCATGTATGTTTAAGTGGTATCTGCCATTTTCGCCAATTTATTTGCTTCATTTCTATGAAATTAAAAAAAAAATGTAACAGGAGCCCAGAATATTTGTGTAGGTAGATATAGAAAAATGAAATTTTGAAAAATGTATGTATGTTTGTAGCAATATTTGTATGTATGTAGATAAAAAAGTTTGAACATTTTTTTCATACTGCAAAACGTTCTATGTCAACATTATTCTTTCAGGTTTAAGTGCACAATGGAGGCATCTTTCTCTTATTCTACGTCGCCGTTTGAAAAAGGATAGTTGAAAGATTGATTCGTGGGGCAAAAAAAAGTAAAAGTACATTAAAATACACCTAATTTTCGAAAGAACTAAAAAATGACAAACCTTACATAGAGCGTTTTGATGTATTACCAAAAATATACCAGAACCTTAGAGTGCCAAAAAAAAGTTCCACACTTTCTATCGGAATGATTAAGCTGAGAATTTATTTTTTTTGTAAAAAAAATTGATTCTGCCGGCAAATGAAAGGTATCCAATGAAAATAAAAACAAATTTGACATGTTAGAAATTATAAGCACCTGCAACTCTAGCGTCTTGGTTTCTGTTTGAAAACTTTAGAACAAATTGTTATTTGTTTCATGCGCTGCTAAGCGCTCTCCAATGCTGCTGTTATGTCAGGCCGAGTTAAAATACAGGAGATGATTGAAACACGAGCTTTTAATCCAATTTAAGATTGTATAATTTCCCCTTTAAAAGCTGATGTGGGTTTTTAATATAAAAGTCACTGGAAATAATTTGAAACGCATAATATTAAAATAAAAAAAAAAACATGCTCGTAAAATTTCTGGAATTAGCGCTTTTCGAAATTGGTGATTCAATAAATATTTTATAAATTTTAAGGAAAGTAAGCACACGCTAATAAGTTGTTTTTAATATTTGACAAGTATCAGGAGCACAGAATTTCAATGTAAGCAATTATACAAAAAACAAGTAAGGAAAGCTGTCTTCGGCTGTGCCGAAGGCTAAATACCTTTCATGAATAAGCGTCACGATTTTCACTGATTGATCCCCAGTACAGCCTGTGTGAATTTAACTTTAGCTCATACCGAAATTATCGGAGCTATCGATTATATGGGGACGATGTGTTATATTGGTCCGATCTCATTGATTTTTAACATCGACATTCGACACATTCTAAAATAGCAACATTTACGAAATTTCACGTTCCTACCGATATAATTACAGGAGTTATCTACCAAAATCCGTTTATCGGAACAATCGATTGTATGGGGGCTATGTGAAATATTTATCCCATTTCAATGATTTTCAACATCGATATTTTACATATAAAAATAGCGATGCTTCCAAAATTTCGCGTTCCTATGGGTTTAATTACAGGACTTATAGCCCAAAATCCGCTTATAGGAATAATCGATTGTATGGGAGCTATGTGAAATATTTATGCCATCTCAATGATTTTCAACATCGATATTTCGCATATAAAAATAGCGATACTTCCAAAATTTCACGTTCCTACCTATATAATTACAGGAGTTATCTACCAAAATCCGTTTATCGGAACAATCGATTGTATGGGGGCTATGTGAAATATTTATCCAATCTCGATGATTTTCAACATCGATATTTCACATATAAAAATAGCAATACGTCCCAAATTTCACGTTCCTACGTGTTTAATTACAGGAGTTATAGCCCAAAATCCGTTTATCGGAATAATCGATTGTATGGGAGCTATGTGAAATATTTATCCCATCTCTATGAGTTTCAACATCGATATTTCGCATATAAAAATAGCAATACTTACAAAATTTCACTTTCCTACGTGTTTAATTACAGGAGTTATAGCCCAAAATCCGTTTATCGGAATAATCGATTGTATGGGAGCTATGTGAAATATTTATCCCATCTCTATGATTTTCAGCATCGATATTTCACATATAAAAATAGCAACACTTATAAAATTTCACGTTCCTTCGTGTTTAATTACAGGAGTTATAGCCCAAAATCCGTTTATCGGAATAATCGGTTGTATGGGAGCTATATGTTACATTGGTCCGATCTTGCTGGTTCCGACAAATGATTCCTATATTGGAAAATGGTGGCCGCATACCAAATTTCAGCCAAATATCTCAAAAACTGAGGGACTAGTTTGCGTTCAAACAGACAGACAGACAGACGGACAGACGGACAGCCGGACAGACGGACATGGCTAAATCAACTCATCTCGTCATCCTGATCATTTCGGTATACTTATTGATGGGTCTATCTCTTCTTCTTCTCATATTTACAAACATCGGACCAAAGTTATAATACCATTTCATGTTCATGAAAGGTATAAAAATTCAATAAACTGGTATGTACAGATGGGGGTTGGTGGGGCAACTGCTCCCACTGTTACATTGCATTTCGAAAATATCGCTGTGTATAAGAAAATAACTGAAAGCTAGTAGAATGCGTGTTTTTGAAGTTATTAACATTAATGTTATTATCAATATTACTGCAGTATTGCAGTCAAGTTACTTTATTGATGCTCTGATGCTGATACTTAAGTGATAATGGGGTCTATCAGCTATTCCGGCGGAGCTCCCGGCAGGAATGAAGGTAATAGAATCGATAAAGATAACATCGAATTTATCGAAACATGCCGCCAAATTCCCTTAAAACCGTTTGAATTCTCTCAATAGCTGATAGACCCCAATATGCAACAATAATTGCATACTTTATTTTCATGTAGCAAATGATGAGCTTGTGATGAGCAACAGATTGTCAACATTTTATTCAACACACCCCATATTTTTGAAATACGGGACGATACTAAAATAACTTTTTCAAATTTTTGACAAGTGGCCATGTTTTTTTCAATCGTACAATATTTGTGACAGAATTACATACTTACATAAAGAAATTTTGTCTCCAAACCCTGTGGGGAATTCATATAGCTCCAAGTCAACTTCTACTTAACCATTTTCATCATAGCTGTTCATAGTACCTTTGGTATAAATTAATAAAAAAAGCAATTAGTTTTTCGAAACCTTTTTTCAAATACCAAATGTCTACAGATTTCTATACCTATAAGTACTTGGTTTAGTTAACTAATCAAATTTAGTTATGAGTTATTAATAATAATTTATTTACGTTTTTTCTTTAGGTTTATCATGCATTCATACCTAGCTGTCCAGGCCTCAATTCTCTAAGCCAGATAAATGCTGACATCATACAAATTTTCAATGAAATCAAAAGCTGACATAAAAAAGATACTTTTTTTTATCTGAAGTTCAACTGCTTAAAAAATTGTCGATTCAAATTTTCAATTGAACAATGAATTTGTTTGAAACTTCAAACCTTTTTCCTCCTGCCACGTGTACATATATTCTTCTTCAAAAATCACTTAAAACCAAATAGATTTTCTCATAAACACAAACTTATAAATTTTATTAGGCACTTTTGGATCTGTGTATGCTTATCGGCTTGGGTGTTGCAGGTTTTTGAAAGGGAAATGGGAAGGGATAGGATAAGAGAATGAAAAAGGCAAATTTTGCAAAAACAATCGTTTTGACTTTTTTTGTCCACTTGCGAATATGGCACCCTACCTTTTTTAATGTGTTAGTTATCCTAGACGAGTACAATTTATAAAAATGTACTACGTTGTTATTAAGAGGCTATTATAGTTCACAACGGAAAACCATCGGAGTTGCATTGGTAAGTTTTTGCCCACATGGGCATGTTTGCACTTTATTTTGTCCGACGATGTAGTTCATCATTTTCATCCCAGCTGCTTATGTATATAAAAGTACTATGAACACTGAAAAATAAAGAACTAATAGACTTAGGTTAGGTTAGGTTGCGAGGGCAGGACAGAGTGCAGGACCCTGCCCACCACTTAGGCCAGTCAAGTTGGCCCATTGTGATACCCTATGCGGTCTTAAGACCCACCCCATATCCGAGAGACAAACATCAACACTCTCACATTCTCACACTTGGATTAGAGGATCAAACCAGCTCGTGGAATCAATGAATTTCGATAGAGCCCTAATATCCATTTTTGAAACCTCCGTGAGGTCATCGATGAACGGTTGGCCGAGAATAGCCAATCGTCTTCTGCCGAGTGCAGGACAATGACACAGCAGATGTTGAACACTCTCCTCCTCTTCAATACATCTGCAACTGCGACAGTAATCGTGAGTTATTACGCCCATCCTAGCACCATGTGTGCCTATTAAGCAGTGCCCTGTTAACACCCTTATCAGTGATGAGACACCGGATTTATTAAGTGACAGCAGACAGTTAGTGCGTCCTTTGTTGTACGAAGGCCAAGTTAGCCTTGATATCTCGCACGTCGAGAGACCTGACCAGAGCTCATTTGCCCTTTGTAAGGTATTTGTGCTAGCTCGGAGTTTGAAAGATGCCATGGGAATGCCTACCAGATCATTTCCTGGAAGGAGATGAGTGGTGGTACCTCTTCTGGCCAGCTCATCCGCTATACAGTTGCCTTCAATATCCCTGTGACCAGGTACCCAAATAAGGCTGATACTGAAGTGCTGAGCCATCTCGTTAAGAGATCTGCGGCATTCAGTTAGCGACTTTGTGTTGTCGACATATGAGTTCAGTGCCTTTAGCGCGGCCTGACTATCTGAGAAGATAAATATCCGTTTGCCGTTTTGGGGCGTAGACGCTAGGCTTTTCACTGCACCGTGTATTGCCAGCATTTCTGCTTGGTACACGCTGCAGTGGTCGGGAAGACGACGTTTCACGTTTGCCGGTTCTGCGAGAACGGTATTTGTACCTGTACAATACCCTTCGTACCGAAACGACCCGGGTTGTTTTTTTTTATAATGACTCGGCCAAGAGCAATACATTTCGAAGTGACCCTGTCTAACGCGTCACGATTCCCTCACCTATTGTCATCCCCGGAACAGCCCCTTGCAGCACGGCTGCTCCTTATTCTCTTGATCCGGGCTGGCATTGAGCCAAATCCTGGCCCAAGAGAATGGTTCTGCTGCGTTTGTCGGAAGAAAATATATACAAGACGATCACACTCAGTACAGTGTGCATCATGCAAAGGTTGGTTGCACAAATCTAGTTGCTCCGGACTAGATCCGAAAGCACATCGGCCCACTAGTTTCTATAAAAATTTTGTGGCGCCCTGCTGTTCACGTCGTAGGACGTCCCGAGGCAAGCGACGCTCATATGTTGCTTTATCGCCCTCTAATAATAATCAAGTCTCCACGACCTGCAATAATTATATTGCCCAGCAGAATATATGTGTTCCCGGCTGTAGCTTACTTCCTAGTGCATCAACAGCACAAGCACCCACTCATGGCTACTTTCTTCGTAGCACATCGGTTGATGCTTGTAGCACTACTGAGCTTCAGCCCCCGTCTCTAAACTCTTTAATAACTTCTTCCGGCACTAGCACGAATGAAAGTCAAGTCCATCAACTTCTGGTCCCTCACTCTTCGTGCACTGTATGTCGGCACAGGATATATGCGTCTGTGGCATCGGTCAAGTGCAACTCCTGCCTAGGCCTGTGTCACCTACGCATATGTTCTGGGCTCGCAAACAGAAATCTTTGGACTGATGTGTTTGTCGCGCCTTGCTGTCGAGTTGTGCAGCCCTCAACGCCGACGGAAGTACACTCATCTAATAGTGAACGAATTCCGCCGGCTTCAGGACTGCAACGGAGATCAATATCGCGACATAACCTACCACCATCTAGGCGAACACATCAGTCTTTAACTCCCAGAGTGGCCATTGCCTCTCCTTCGCAATTTAAATTGTTGCAATTTAACTGCAACGGCTTGACCGGCAAGATAGCGGAGATAACCACATTTATGCAGCTACATAAAATCAAAATTGCTGCAATCCAGGAGACAAAACTTGGCCCCCACTCGAATCTCCGAGCGAGTGGAGGCTACCACGTACTCCGGCATGATCGTACAGACGGCGGAGGTGGTCTCGCGTTCCTTGTACACCATACGGTGCAGTATAGGGAATTTGATATCAACACTGACCAAAGTGACTTACCTTTAGAGTGTCAAGGTATAGTTATACAAGCTGGTGGCGTTGATCTCGAGCTAATCAATATATACATTCCTCCCGTCACCTGCTGCCCCAGAAGTTATCGTCCTGACCTTAGGGCGTTTCTTTGTGGCGATAACCGCATCATCATGGGCGATTTTAATGCCCATCATGATATGTGGCATTCACACCTTTCGGTGGACGGCAGAGGACGGGAATTAGCCGAGCAAATTGATAACTCCTCTTTCTGTACTGTGAACGGAGACTCCTCAACTAGGATGGCTGTTAACTGCAGTAGCTCCCCGGACCTAACTATTGTTAGCCCGGGGTTAATTAACAGCATCAACTGGCAACCTATGGTGGCCCTGTCATCCGACCACCTGCCTATCATCCTGTCTGTCGATCGTGCCACGGATTTTATCACGTCGGAGAAACGTACTTACGTGAATTTCAAAAAGGCCAATTGGGTCGGCTTTTTGGAATTCACGGAGAGCTCCTTTGGTGATCTTCCCATTCCCACTGACGTACACGTTGGCGAGCGCAACATACGTGAGGTCATTAAAAAGGCTACAGCCCGTTTCATACCAGCTGGTAGGATAAAAGATATCAGGCCTAACTTCCCAGCTGAGGCCGCAGCCTTGGCCAACGAACGTGACTTCATACGCAACATCGATCCATCTGACCCACAGATCGGTGATCTCAACGTGGAAATCAGAAGGCTGGTTAACGAACACAAACAAACCAAATGGGAGGAGCACCTCAGGTCTTGTAACCTCTCTACCGGTGTTGGGAAATTATGGTCCACCGTCAAGTCCTTGTCGAATCCTTCGGGTCCACCAAAAAATGTCGACATTACCTTTGGTGACAAGACAATAAATGACCCCAGGAAATGTGCACAGGCTTTTTGTCGACAATATGTCCCACACCCTGCGCAAGACAGGGCTAGACGTGGAATCTTCAGGCGTGCGCATAAACACAAAAACTATGCCCCCGTTCCCATCACCGCTACAGAGGTTCAAGAGGCCATCCGGAAGGCCAAAAACTCCAAAGCCATCGGCCCTGATGGCATAGCCATGGTGCATCTAAAACACATCGGCCTAGCGGGAGTCAAATATTTAACGGCCGTCTTCAATTTGTCTCTGATCACAGCTGTCATACCCGACAAATGGAAGCAGGCAACTGTGATCCCACTACTAAAGCCTGGCAAGCCAGCTAACGTTGGGGAGTCATATCGCCCGATATCACTCCTCTCGCCAGTAGTAAAGACACTTGAGGCGGTCCTACTCCCGCTCTACACATCACACTTGATGTTAGCCGAGCACCAACATGGCTTCAGGAAAGGTAGGAGCACAACATCTGCTCTAAATGTCATAAACACTCAGATAACTGACGGTCTTAATCAAAATAGGCCTAATGACAGGACGGTTCTAGTTGCACTTGATTTGAGTCAAGCTTTTGACTCAGTAAATCATGGGCAACTTGTAGCTGATTTGGAAGACTCGTCACTCCCCCCCTGTCTAAAGCGTTGGACCGCCAATTATCTCAGTGGTCGTCGGTCGTCTGTTGTATTTAGAAACAAAAAATCTAAAGCCAGGAAGATAAAACAAGGGGTACCACAGGGTGGTGTCCTCTCCCCGTTATTGTTTAACTTCTATGTTTCGAAGCTTCCTCCTCCACCAGAAGAAGTTACGATTGTTTCTTACGCAGACGATTGCACGATATTGGCAACTGGTACTTCCGTTGATGAGCTGTGCTCCAAAATAAATGGTTATCTCCCCTCTCTAGTCGAGTTCTTTACTGCCCGAACCTTGACATTGTCGCCAACAAAGTCTTCGGCGACCTTATTCACGACGTGGACGGCGCAGGTTGGCATGGAATTAGAAATCTATGTAGGTGATCATAAAATACCTACTGTCGCTCACCCAAAAATTTTAGGAGTGACTTTTGACACCATGCACACTTTCGCTGCCCATTCAGCCGCAATTGTCTCAAAATTACAGAGCCGCAACAAAATCCTCAAGTCACTAGCCGGCAGTACTTGGGGTAAAGACAAAGAAACGTTGTTGGTAACGTACAAGGCAATTGGTCGGCCGATCCTGAACTATGCGTCGCCGATATGGTCGCCGGGGCTTGCAGACGTTCACTGGAATCAGCTTCAGGCCTGTCAAAACACCGCGCTCAGAACCGCTACGGGGTGCGTCCTTATGTCACCTATATCTCATATACATAATGAGGTGGAAATGCTTCCAGTTAGGGAGCATAATGAAATGCTAAACAAGCAGTACCTACTGAACTGCTGTAAACCACAGCATCCCGGTAGACAACTGCTTGAACTCATTCCGCCTCCTAGGACCATAAGGTCGCATCTACGTAAACATTTTGATGAGATCCGTCACTATATAACAACGCCGTTTGATCTACAGGTGCACAAACAGGCTTTGGGGCATATCCATACAACGTCTGTTGGCCATTACTCTGCGCTCTGTCCGCTAAACAATGTCTTACATGCCGCAACACCTGGCATTTCTGAAGAGGAGCGTCATCTTCCTCGAGAGACAAGGGTCACTCTGGCTCAATTACGCTCTGGATATTGTAGTAGGTTAAACTCCTACATATCTAGACTGAACCCTGATGTGCTGAATGTATGTCCGGCATGCGGCTCATCCCCCCACAATACCAATCACTTATTTTCTTGCTCATTTGAGCCCACTCTTCTAACACCCATCTCTCTTTGGTCCAATCCTATTGAAACTGCTAGTTTCCTTGGACTCCCGTTAGAAGATATTGATGACAATTAGGTTAAGGAAAAATACGCGTTGGGCAGGACTACACATCGTTACAACAACAACAACAAGACGAAAGGAGATCTCTAGTCCCAGGTCCGGTGAAAAGATACCTCCACCCACCTTCCCTTCAAGCTTAGAGCCATCGGTGAATATGTTCATGGCATTCCGCACAGTATGCGGTCGGTAATCCCATTCTTGTCTTGTGGGTATTTTCACCTCGTAGTTCCTAATTAACACGTTGCTTGGCGTGCAATAGTCAGTATGTAATGGTATGCTCACAGGTGCATGGGAGCCTAAAATTGTGGCGTGACCACATGTACCGCCCTTCCATACGTTGGTCTCCCTTAGTCGCAGAGCTGTAATCACAGCCATTTCTTTAGCCACCAGATCGAGTGGTGGAAGATTCAGCATCGTGTTGAGTGCTTCTGTCGGAGTGGAGCCGAGGGCCCCGGTTATGCAGAGTTCTGAACTCCTTTGGACTTTTTGTATCTGCTTGAGGTACGTGTTCTTGGTTAGTGCCGGCCACCAGACCAGCACACCGTACAGTAAAATTGGACGAACAATAGCTGTGTATATCCAGTGCACCACTTTGGGAGAGAACCCCCACGATATACCAATTGCTCTCTTGCAAGTAAACAACGCGCATGTTGCCTTTTTAACTCGTTCCGCTATATTGTCGCTCCAGAGTAGTTTCCTGTCTAGAATAACTCCTAGATATTTGACTTTGTCACTGAGTACTAAAGTTGTATTCCCAATTTTTGGTGGTATTAAGTTCGGTATTTTGTACCTCCTAGTGAAGAGGACAAGCTCGGTTTTCTCGGGGTTAACCTCCAAACCTGAAGCGTTCGCCCAGTCGCATACTTTAGTCAGAGCATTTTCCATTAAATTGCAGAGGGTTTGAGGAAATTTTCCCCGAATGATAACGCAGATGTCATCGGCGTACGCGATCACTTGGTAGCCTTCAGCTTCCATGAGACGTAGAAGTTGGTTTACAGTAACCAGCCACAGGAGCGGAGAGAGAACACCTCCTTGCGGGGTACCTCTGTTAACGAGTCTGTGAACCGAATTACCGCCTAGCTCCGTTGTAATCCGTCTGCTAATAAGCAATTTGCGGATAAACTCCACAAGGCAGGCATCGACCCGCAGACCCGTTAACGCCGAGGTGATGGCTTCCGGTAGAACGTTGTTGAAGGCACCTGCTATATCAAGGAAAGCCACCAGTGTATATTCCTTTGTGTCAATTGACTTTTCTATAACAGATACCAGAGAATGCAAGGCAGTGTCAGTCGATCTACCTTTACTATAGGCGTGTTGAGCCCGCGACATGTGAGTTGAGTCTATCGATCTTCTGACATAGTCCTCCAAAAGTCTTTCCATAATTTTAAGTAGAAATGAAGATAGGCTTATTGGCCTAAAATCATTAGGTTTAGAATGGGATGGTTTCCCGGATTTTGGGATAAATACTACCTTAACCTCTCTCCATGATGCAGGTACATAGTTGAGCCTGAGGCAACTAACAAACATGGTCTTCAGCCAGGGCTTAATAAGCTCGGCTGTTTGTTGTAACTGGGCCGGGAATATTCCGTCCGGTCCTGGCGATTTGTAGGGCTTGAGACTGGCCAAGGCCCAGTCCAGCTTTTTATCATCGGTTATTTCCTTTATCAGCTGATCCGAAAGCATTTCATTCCCGACCGTAGTAGTAGCCGTGACTGTGCATGTCGGAAAGTGAGCATCCAGAAGCAGATTCATTGTGTCAGTGCTCGAATCGGTCCAATTCCCATCCGGCATTTGTATGTGGCTCAGTGTCGCTGGCGATTTTGAGAGCACCTTCCTCAGGCGCGAAGCTGCAGATGTTGATTCGATATTGTTGCAGAAATTCACCCAGGAGGCCCGTTTGGCCTTGCGAATTTCTTTCTTGTAGTTACTTAATTTAGTTTTGTGAAGTGCCCAGGATGTTGCGCTACCATCCTGTTTGGCTTTGTTAAAGGCCGACCTACATGTCCTTCTGAGATTATCTAGATCGGACGACCACCAGGGTGGTCTGTGGGTTTCAGCTAACTTTTTAGGCGGACACGCCTTGTCTAGAGCAATCTTGCAGTGTTGATTGAAGGGGCTGACGAGGTCGTCTAGCTCCTCTTCCTTTCTAGGTGTTACCAGCTGATTTGACAAATATTTGCGAATAAGCTTTTGGTAGTAACCCCAATTTGTTTTCCTAATATTCTGTATATATTTCGGACTTGTATGTATATCTACTAAGGAGAAGCTAATGTATCTATGGTCTGAGAAGGAGTGCTCGCCTAACACCCTCCATGATTCTATGAGGTGACTGTGAGAGTCAGTGACCAACGTTATATCGAGGACTTCCTCTCGGTTTCTTGTTACGAAGGTGGGTTCATTCCCCGTGTTACATATACTTAGGTTAGTGCCTAGTAGGTAGTTATAGAGTGACTCACCTCGCTCATTTGTGTCAGTGCTGCCCCATTGGTTGTGATGGGCATTAGTGTCGCCGCCTAGCACGATGATATCGTCCCGTGGTTTTGTGGAACTCACGAACTCTCTAAAGTTGTTTGATGGTAGTGGTCCTTGGTGATCGTGAGCTAGATAGAATGATGCGAACCTGCAACTTCTACCTAGCCCCTCGACTTTATCGCTGTCAGATCTCCGTCACTAAACTGGGGTAAGAGAAGAGCGTTAATATTTGATTTAACTAAAATACACGTTCGAAGTTTACCTTTACCTGTTGCGCTATAAAGCTTGTAAGTAGGGGTCCTCAAACCACAGATCCTATCTCCAGTGATCCATGGCTCTTGAACCAGGACAATGTCTACTGCGCCTTTTGAGAGCTGCAGTAGTAGTGCGGCCGAAGCAGCTTTGCAGTGATGGAGATTAATCTGGAGGACCCTCATCACTTTTTTTAGCGCTCTCCTCTGTGAGCGTCACGTCCGAATCGCCGTCGCTCAGAAGCTGACTCGCGGAGTAGAGTCTCCTGAGAGCCGAGCCACCGTCCGAGCTGGACGACGCGAACCCACTCCCTGTGTCAGACGCCACTGACTGCCTGTCATCCGCGTCCACCTCCATATCATTTTCACTGGGGGGGGGGGGCAGCTCCACCTCCGGATTAGAGGTGAGGTTGGCTAGGGCCTCGGTATCCGACTTATATACCTTGACTTACCGACTTATGTACCTCACTACGAACTTGCATCGGGCCAGAGCCTCGATGCTTGCCTCATCCAGAAGCAGAACGATCTGCATGGTAGCCTTATCGGTCTTATCCACGTTCACCACCCTCCAGTTTGATGTAGGCAGCTCAGGGTTGTACTCCTGAAGCACATCTCCGTGCAACCAACTGGAATCCAAACTCTAGCCCTTGGGCGTTGCGGGATATCAACCGCGTCCACTGCCCTCAAGCGCGCGCCGGGATAGACTTCTCCTATGCGCTGTATGCCAATTTTGTACAGGTCCACGGACCTGCTGTCATCGCAAGCGATCAGCTTCACATTGCCCTGGTACCAACCCGCATCGGCGTAGTTGGGTGGAGGACCAGGGTTGTCACGTTTGACCTGTACAGCCACTTTTGCGAGCGCGGCCCTGATCCACTTCCACTGCTGCTTGGGGATCCTGCCGTCTACGTTGCTCTCATCTATTACTCCAATGATCTTGCGATCCTTGGCAATGTCAGCGAAGGACCTCGTCGGTCCTCCTATTCTGGCCCTTTTCGGTGCCGTAGGGATGGTTTCCTCCAGCGATCGGTTTCGCTTAGAGGTTTCCCCCTTGTTGTTAGCGCCATAGAGCTCAACCTTAAAATCTGGCAATATCCGCCGAGCCCACGCAAGATCGCGCTGGAGCTTCGCCCAGGCCTCTGCCGAAACGTCTTCCTCCCTTATCGGTGAGGTCGCGTTCTTAAACAGGATCCGGGCTGCCGACCGCTTATCATTGTGGTTGGGCTTGGTGGATTGCCTGCCCGCCAGGTCCTCGACCCTAACGTCAGCACCAACATTCCTGGAGCCCCCAGCCAAGGGCTCACCAGACGCTTTACGCTGAAAGGCAAGACCACTTGTGGAGGCTACGGGGTTGATAGCCTCGTTTTTGGCCTCCCGATCGGAACCCCTGGAGGAGGCACCGATCATCGGACTACTCAGACCGGTTTTACACTCGGCCCTACTACGTCGAGCTGCAGCAGCAGCAATCAAACGCTGGGGAGTCCTCTCAGCTTTACTAAGGTCCGGCTTGGCCGTGACCTTTTTAACGGAGCGAGCTCCTGTTGGCTTTTTTTGAGGAGACCCAGACTCCTTATTTTTGTTGTTGTTGTTGGAAAGGTTGTTCATATTTGAACCCACGAGTTGCGGAGAGAGGGGAAGGTCCACCCTGGGCAGAGATCCGCATACCCAGGGTAAGGCTAATTAGAATCGGAGGTCGCCAGGTATCCGAAGCACTCCGTTAGCGACTGGGCTATTTTAGGGCCCCCAGCCAGGCTGATCCTCGGCACGGGTCGTATGACACCTTGATCCAGCCCATTTCAAGGAGGGAAGATAGGAAGGGGGGGGGGGGGGGGGGGGGAGTGGACTGTGATAGAGGCTACGAGTAGCGGAAGGAAAATCAGGTAAGAGGGGGGGGGGGAGGTCGCCGCTCGAATTAGCCGCCGAAGCGTTACCGGGTGTCACCACGTGGAGGCTCCACCCCCACTTGGAGGAGGAGGGTGCATGCACCTACGAGTCGACGGTTTGAGGTGGCGCTGGTGTGTGCAAGGCGCGAACACCCCCCTAAAAGACACCCAACTAATAGACTTGGAGTTATATGATTTCCCTACAGGTATAGAGACAGAATTTTTTTATGTAAGTATGTAATTCTGTCACAAATATTGTACGATTGAAAAAAACATGGCCGCTTGTCAAAAATTTGAAAAAATATTTCAGTAGCGTCCCGTATAAAAAAATATGGGGTGTGTTGAATAAAATGTTGACAATCTGTTGCACATCACAAGCTCATCATTCGCTACATGAAAATAAAGTATGCAATTATTGTTGCATATTGGGGTCTATCAGCTATTCCGACGGAGCTCCCGGCGGGAGAAAATATAACAGATCTTGAGAGAATTCAAACGATTTTAAGGGAATTTGGCGGTATGTTTCGATAAATTCGATGTTATCTTTATCGACTCTATTGCCTTCATTCCTGCCGGGAGCTCCGCCGGAATAGCTGATAGACCCCATTATCACGTAAGTATCAGCATCAGAGCATCAATAAAGTAACTTGACTGCAATACTGCAGTAATATTGATAATAATATTAATGTTAATAACTTCAAAAACACGCATTCTTCTATCTTTCAGTTCCTTTCTTATACACAGCGATATTTTCGAAATGCAATTTCACAGTGGGAGCAGTTGCCCCACCAACCCCCATCTGTACATACCAGTTTATTGAATTTTTTTCTGTATAATTGCTTACATTGAAATTCTGTGCTCCTGATACTTGTCAAAAATTAAAAACAACTTATTAGCGTCTTTAGAAGCAATTTTGCTACAAAAAAAATAAATTCTCAAGCTTACTCATTCCGATAGAAAGTGTGTTTTTGGGCACACTAATGTTCTCGTATATTTTTGGTAATACATCAAAACGCTCTATGTAAGGTTTGTAATTTTTGAATTCTTTCGAAAATTAATTGTATTTTAATGTACTTTTACTTTTTTTTGCCCCACGAATCAATCTTTCAACTATCCTTTTTCAAACGGCGACGTAGAATAAGAGAAAGATGCCTCCATTGTGCACTTAAAACTGAAAGAATAATGTTGACATAGAACGTTTTGCCGTATGAAAAAAAATTTTCAAACTTTTTTTATCTACATACATACAAATATTGCTACAAACATACATACATTTTTCAAAATTTCATTTTTCCATATCTACCTACACAAATATTATGTGCTCCTGTTACATTTTTTTTAAATTTAAATGAAATGAAGCAAATAAATTGGCGAAAATGGCAGATACCACTTAAACCTGCATGCGAATTACAGTAGAAATTTGCGCCTTATTACCCGGGTCTTCAGACCAGTAATCGACTAGTCAAAAGCAACTATTCGACTAGTCGATTAGTGATAATCGAATATTTTTTGAAACGACTAGTCGAAATCGATTATTCGACTAGTCGATTTGTCGATTATCAAGAGCCCTATAAATAACCCTGGGCTACGTCATGCCAAGTCCGGGAGCGTGGTAAAACGTCCGCGCGGGCGTTATTTCTCTTTCAAAAGGAAATAACGCCCGTTATCAAAAAGAAATAGCGCCCACGGGCTTTATTTCTTTTTTAAAAAGGAAATAATGCCCGCGACCACTGCTTCCTTATTTCACTGCCACTAGTGAAATTGAATTTTAGAGCAAAATCTATCATATTCCATCCGGCGAACCCAATATTTGCAAAAAAAAGTTGATACATACATATAAAGAAAAGCTTAATTGAAATTAGGGTGGTTCAGACTCGTATGGGGAAAACTCGAGTTGAATGTAAAGGCCAAGGGACCCCCAATTATTTTCTGTTTAATAAAAGAAGTGAGGAGCCAAAATTTCAAGGTCATAGGTCACTTGGAAGGCGGCGCTCAATGCTGTTCTAAAATAATAGGAGCAGTGTTGCCACACGTAGGGTTTTATCCCTATTTGTAGCTCTTTTTTTGCTAAAAAATGTCTCCGCAGGGTAAAAGGTCGTTTTTTCATATTTCAAGGTGCAAACATGCACCGGTTGTTGACTAACAAACATTTTTTTCCAACATGTGTTCTGTGAGTTTTGTACTATTGTACACACATATACAGTAACACATACAAAATCTAGTCATTTATAAATAGCTGTTATTATTTTGACGTTAATAATAATAATAGTTATAGAGGTAGCGCACTGCGACCTTGTGATCTATTGTGCCCTCATGTACTCAAAGCACATCTAGCAGGCCGATCGCCGTCAGGAAATCCAGAATCGGGGTCGGCCCTAGTTGATGTATGTGCTTGCCCTCTAGGGTTGTGGACCCAAGGATCCTTAGCCTGCTCCTAGAGATAGCGTCGCATTTGCACACTATGTGCTCCGCGGTTTCGTCCTCATAATCACAGAAGCGGCACAGGCTGCTGGACGCGATGCCCAGTCTGTGCATATGGGCCTTTAACCTACAGTGCCCTGTAAGAATTCCTGTGATGATTCTAAGATTGTTCTTGGATAGGCCGATTACAGCTTCGAATCGCTTAGCGTTGTACCCACCCATCATTACCTTCGCCTGACGCAGCCCAGTGGTCTGCCGCCAGTTCTCCTCTCTCAAAACTAGCTCTTCCTTTCTCAGTATATCGCTTATGGTGTGAGGGCCGATGCCCAGGAAAGGTTCCGGGCCTATGGGCTTCGTTGCCGCCGCTACACGAGCAAGTTGGTCGGCTCGCTAATTTCCCTCCACGCCGGCATGACCCGGGACCCACACCAGCCATACCCTGTTTCGAGACGCCAACTCGTTCAGCCTGTCGACGCACTCGAGTACCAGTTTTGATCTTATCTCACTGGCCCAGATGGCTTTAATTGCCGCCTGGCTGTCGCTTAATATCGTTATGTTTTCATTAAAGTAGCCGCGCTGCAGGTTTATGTGGGCACATATGCTTATCGCAGCTACTTCCGCCTGAAATATACTTGGGTACTCTCCAAGGGGTATTGACTCGTTTACGCGGGGACCTGTTATTCCCGCTCCGATCCCTTCGGGTGTCTTTGACCCGTCAGTGTACCATACCAGATGTTTGTCTTGGTGGAATCTTTCCACTTTGGAGGCGTCCCAGGTGGTCTTGTCACCTAGTTCTATCCTAAATCTTTTTTCGAATCTCGTTGTTTTAGCGATGTCATCCCTAGGGAGCTGACATATCGGGAGTTGTTTCCTCAGTTTGTCTGCTCCAGTAGACGAGATGACTTTTCCTCTGCCAGTTCCTTCCCTTGCTATGTTTAGCAAGGTACGTTTGGCTACCTGTTCGATCACTGTGTGCAGGGGACTCAGATCAAGCAGCACCTCCATTGCCGCCGTCGGGCATGTACGCATGGCTCCCGTTATACATACGCAGGCCAGACGCTGGATTTTAGTGAGTGATTTCCTCACTGTGCCTAAGGCCGATCTGGGTGCCCATGCCACCGCTCCGTATGTTATTGCGGGTTTGACTATGGCGGCGTACATCCAGGTCAGCATCTTGGGGCTGCAACCCCAGGATTTTCCTGCAATTCTTCTGCACACCATTATTGCCCTGGTGGCTTTCGCTGTCGTGTTATCAACGTGTTTCCTCCATAGTCACTTGGAGTCAAAGGTGACCCCTAGGTACTTTACTTCGGAAACAGCCACCAGGTGTTCCCCGCCTAGTGCGATAGTTCTCAGTCCCGGAAGGGATCTTCTTCTTGTGAAGGGGATTATGGCCGTTTTACTGGCGTTTATGTTGAGGCCCACCCCCGCACTCCATTCCTTGGTGAGGTTTAGTCCCCTCTGTAATATGTCACATAGAGTGCTCTCGAATTTGCCTCTTGCTATGATTACTATGTCGTCCGCATAACCTTGGCATCTGATGCCGTTTTGGGTTAGTACATCCAGCAGTTCATCTACCACTATGCTCCACAGGAGGGGTGATAGGACCCCCCCTTGCGGACAACCCCTCGTGGTTCGAATTTGAACCGTGCGGTCACCGACCTGAGTTTCCGCTAGTCTTGTTTTGAGCAGGGCCCTTATCCATCGTATTATGGGTCCCTGAACTCCCTTTCTCTCCAATGCCCGACCCACACTGTCGTGAGACGTGTTGTCGAAGGCCCCCTCTATGTCTAAGAAGGCGCATAATACCACCTCTCCGCATTCGAACGCGTTGTTGATTTCCTCGGACAGCTGGTACAGGGCTGTGTCCGTCGATCTCCCCGCTCTGTATGCGTGCTGACCTGCATGTAAAGGCACGTGCCTTAGAGTGTTCGATCTGATCTCGTGATCAACTATTTTCTCCATTGTCTTAAGGACGAAGGAGGTTAGACTGATGGGTCTGAAGGATTTCGCTATCGAGTAATCCTTTTTTCCTACTTTAGGTAGAAATACCACTTTTGCTCGTCTCCATATTGTCGGTATGTAGGCTAGTGCTAAGCTATCCCTCATGATGCCCGACATTTTGACGTTTAAGAAGCTTCAACTTTAAGAATAAGTAAAGGTTTTTTGCAAAAAAATCTAAAATTATAACAAACTTCCCTTTAAAAATGCCCCTTTCCCCATATAAAATGTATGGGAAAGGCGAAAAAAATAGGCACTCCTAAGGGTTAAGTTACAGCGATAATAAAGCTTTTTTGGGGGTAATACAAAAAAAAAACAATTTTTTTTTTATTTGAATCAGCCGAATATATGTACATTAGAGCGTATCACCAAAAAAAGTTGAAAATGTTCCCCCCCAGTTTGAACACTTACCTTATGAGGTTTTCAAAAATTTTATTTTTTTATTTTTTTGTCACCCTGTAAAAACAGCGAAATTTGTTTTTTTTTCTATAACTTCTATATTTCTAGTTCGATTTTCAAAAGTGATACATTTTTAGAAAGGTATTCACCAAGGCAATATTTCATCATTAGAAACTTTTAGCCCTTCATGCCAAGTTCAGTTTTTATTTCATTTATACTAAAACCAACACCCTGTATTCGCTGTATTAAAAAAAAAATTTGTAGTGGTGAAGCAAGTGTCTACTTCAATGTCATTCACGTGTCATTATTTATTTCATAAAAGTCTCTTATTAACATTATTTAAAAATATATATATTCGCTAAACTAAGTAGCCGAGAACTTTACAGCAAATTGGAGTCAAGGAAAGATTTAGCATAAGTGCATTACATTTATTTCCTCATTACATGCAGGTAATAATCTTTTTTTTTTTAGTTTTCCGGAAAAAAAAAATATTTTTTTTTCAAATACAGGGTGTTGGTTTTAGTAAAAATAGAATAAAAACTGAACTTGACATGAAGGGCTAAAAGTTTCTATGGATGAAATCTTGCCTTGGTGAATACCTTTCTAAAAATGTATCACTTTTGAAAATCGAACGAGAAATATAGAAATAATAGAAAAAAAAAAACAAATTTCGCTGTTTTTACAGGGTGACAAAAAAATTAAATTTTTTTTTTTGAAAACCTCATAAGGTAAGTGTTCAAACTGGGGGGGAACATTTTCAACTTTTTTTTTCCTCCATACACCGTGATACGCTCTAATGTACATTTATGTATAAAAACCTGGTTCAAGTTTTGTAAAGCTAATAAAAGTATCTGAAACAAGTAAGGAAAGCTGTCTTCGGCTGTGCCGAAGGCTAAATACCTTTCATGAATAAGCGTAACGATTTTCACTGTTTGATCCCAGTACAGCCTGAGTGAATTTAACTTCCGCTCATACCGAAATTATCGGAACTACGAAATTTCACGTTCCTACCTACAGCTATGGTCAGAGCTTTAGCTCCAAAAGTTTTGAGGCTTAACAATAGTATTTATTGCTCTCTTCAAATGACAAAAGAATTTTCATTATATTTCTTTGATATTTGTTTTTGCTAAGTTTTTCTTCACATCCGTCTAAAGTGCATTGGACATCGATTTAGCGCATTTACGCCTGTTTTGTTATTACTTGGGATTGGTTGAAAAAGTTAATAGTTTTTTGGTTAATATTTAATAAATAACCTCTTCTCTGATAATTTTGTTAAATTTCCGGGAGGAAAATACTAGTCGGTTTGACAAAAAAGAACCTTTTTTAATCAGGGATCGATCAAGGGCAAAATTTCAAGAATTTTTTTATGTTTTCGATAAAAATGGTGTACAATGCCATCAGAAATGTGAGTTCGGATCCTAATTTGTCAAAGCATAACAAAAAACGTAAAGATCACCCTCGTAAAACTTTTCCTCAAGGCGATAAAATGTTCGGAAGAAAGAGAAAAAAAACACCCTTTTAAGTCCTTACCATTGAAAGTGGTTGAACTAATTTCGGAATTGTGCTCAACTATGTAAAGAAAACTTATACGAAGACTCCTAAATGAAAATAAAAAAGTATTGGCGCATAAGCAGGAAAACGTCGCTCCTTTCAAACAAGGACATTAAAGCACCTTTATCATTCTCATGAATCCACATACTCAAAGGTGTAGAATTTTGAGAAATTGTACTTTTTTCGGATGCAACCAAAGTAGACATTATCAGTCCTGGCGAGAAAAGTGTGTGCAACATGAAAAAAATCAAGAAACCAATCTACGGTACTCCGAAAACATGATAGTGAGAACTTGGAAGCTTTAGGGAGCGGTCTAGTGTAGTGTTCTTGTTTTGGCAGGAGGCGCGTTTTCTTGCTTATGCGCCCATACTTTTTATTTTCATTTAGGGGTCTTCGTATAAGTTTTCTGGACACAGTTGAGCACAATTCCGCAATTATTTCAGCCACTTTCAATGGCAAGGACTTAAAAGGTTGACTTTTACTCTTTCTTCCGAACATTTTATCCCTTGGGGAAAAGTTTTACAAGGGGGATCTTTACGTTTTTTGTTATACTTTGACAAGTTCGGATCCGAACACACATCTCTGATGGCATTGTACACCATTTTTCTCGAAAACATACCAAAATTCTTGAAATTTTGCCCTTGATTGGTCCCTGATTAAAAAAGGATCTTTTTTGTCAGACCGACCAGTATTTTCTTCCAGAAAATTTAACAAAATTATCAGAGAAGAGGTTATTTATTAAATATTAACCAAAAAACTATTAACTTTTACAACCAATCGCAAGTAATATCAAAACAAACGTAAGTGCGCTAAATCGATGTCCAATGCACTTTAGACGGATGTAAAGAAAAACTTAGCAAAAACAAATATCAAAGAAATATAATGAAAATTCTTTTGTCATTTGAAGAGAGCAATACAATACTATTGTTAAGCCTCAAAACTTTTGGTGCAATTCGTATTATCTTTAAAGTTACTGTACTATTTTTCAGTGCAATGTTAAGTGCGCTAAAGCTCTGACCATAGCTGTATATAATTACAGGAGTTATCTACCAAAATCCGTTTATCGGAACAATCGATTGTATGGGGGCTATGTGAAATATATATCCCATCTCAATGATTTTCATCATCGATATTTCATATATAAAAATAGCAATACTTACAAAATTTCACGTTCCTTCCTCTTTAATTACAGGAGTTATAGCCCAAAATCCGTTTATCGGAATAATCGATTGTATGGGGGATATGTGAAATATTTATCCCATCTCAATGATTTTCAACATCGATATTTTACATATAAAATGCATATAAATATATATAAATGATTCCAAAATTTCACGTTTCTACGTGTTTAATTACAGGAGTTATAGCCCAAAATCCCCGAAACGGGCTGTGCGCTGGGTTTGGGACCCGCCACGTAAAAAACTTAATTCCAATGAAAACGAATTCAAAGCCTCGGATGAGAACCCCCTCTAATGTTGACGACCCGGCAAAACGAATAAGGCATAATGATTTGGATATTAGGGCATTTATCGGGAATGTCCGGACCCTTTCAAGGGACGGTACCGCTGCCCGACTGGTTGATGTCCTCATAGGCGCAAATGCTGACATCACCGCCCTGCAGGAAATGCGATGGACGGGGCAAGGAAAGACGACCATCGGTCCTTGTGACGTATACTATAGTGGCCAGACACGCGGCAAAGCGCGTGGTGTAGGATTCGTGGTGGGAAAGAGACTTCGCCGCCAAGTATTAGCGTTCACTCCTGTGGACGAGCGTCTCGCTGCGATCCGCATCAAGGCGAGGTTTTCAGCATAACATTTATCTGCGCCTATGCGCCGACTGAGGAGACGGACGACGCAGAGAAGGACTCCTTCTACGATAAACTTGAACAGACTTATGATCGCTGCCCCCTGCATGATATCAAAATCGTGCTCGGCGACTTTAATGCAAGGTGGGCAAGGATGGAGTCTTTGGTGCTACAGTTGGAAATTTATGGTCATCAGTAGTACCAGGTTCCAGCATAAGCGAATACACCAAGCCACATGGCTGTCCCCTGATCAAAGAACTATAAACCAGATTGATCATGTCATGATCCACCGTTCTGGACGTGCGTACTCTACGTGGTCCCAATATCGACTCGGACCATTATCTTGTTGCAGCCAAGATACGATCACGCCTCTGTGTAGCTAAGAAAGTGCGCACAGTAACGGAAGGAAAGTTTGATGTCGAGAAGCTGCGCACGACACAGACAGCTGATAATTTCTCCACTCTACTCTCACACCTGCTATCGGAGAGCAATCCTCGACCTAACGATGCTACCGAGCAATGGAAGCATATCTCTAACTCATTACGTACCGCCGCTGAGGCCACTATAGGGTTTCAGCGAGCCCGCAAGAACAACTGGTACGATGAGGAATGTAGCACTGCCTCGGACAAAAAGGACGCTGCATACAGGGAGACGTTGCGAACGGGCGCAACCCGCAGTGTATGGCAACGCTATAGTGAGGCCAGGAAGGAAGAGAGACGCCTTTTCAGAAAAAAGAAACGTGAAGCCGAAAGGCGTGAGTGTGAGGAGCTTGAGATGTTGGCTGACAGGAACGATGCCCGAAAATTCTATGAAAAGATCCGGCGGATGACGGAAGGTTTAAAGACCGGGGCAAGTTCCTGTAAGGACAATAATGGCGACCTGGTAACCGACGTACAGAATGTACTTAAATTATGGAGGGAGCACTTCTCCTCACTGCTAAATTGCAAGGGATACGTCGAACCCGATACCCCAATCCCTGACGATGGAAAAGTCGTCCCACCACCTGCCTATGATGAAGTGAAGATAGCTATATCCCGGCTCAAAAACAACAAATCGCCTGGAAAAGACGGACTACCCGCCGAGCTGTTCAAACACGGAGGCGAAGAGCTGGTGAAAAGCATGCATTAGCTCTTATGCAGAATATGGTCAGATGAGTGCATGCCTACAAATTGGAACTTAAGTGTGCTCTGCCCAATCCACAAGAAAGGCGATCCCGCTAACCCCACCAACTACCGCGGAATCAGTCTTCTTAATATCGCATATAAGGTTCTTTCTAGCGTATTGTGTGAAAGACTGAAGCCCATCGTAGACAAGCTGATTGGACCTTATCAGTGTGGCTTTAGACCTGGTAAGTCTACCATCGACCAGATTTTCACGATACGCCAAATCCTGGAGAAGACCCATGATAAAAGAATCGACACACACCATCTCTTTGTCGATTTTAAAGCCGCTTTTGACAGCGCAAAAAGGAGATCCCTGTATGCCGCCATGTCTGAATTTAACTTCCCTGCAAAGCTTATACGGCTTTGCCAAATGACGTTGAGCAAAACCAACAGCGCCGTCAGAATCGGGAAGGACCTCTCTGAGCAATTTGAAACCAAACGAGGCTTCTGACAAGGCGACTCCCTTTCGTGCGATTTCTTTAACCTGATGCTAGAGAAGATAATTGGGGCAGCAGAGCTAAACCGCAATGGCACAATCTTTTACAAGAGCGTGCAGTTGCTGGCGTATGCCGATGATATTGATATCATTGGCCTTAACAGCCGCGCCGTAAGCGCTGCTGTCTCTGCGTTGGACAAGGAAGCGAAAAAAGTGTGTCTAGCGGTGAACGAGGACAAGACGAAGTATCTGCTGTCATCACAGAAAGAATCGGCGCACCTGCGCCTTGGCAGCCAAGTCACCGTTGATAGCTACAAGTTTGAAACGGTGAGAGACTTCGTCTATTTAGGAACCAGCATTAACACCGAAAATAATATCAGTCTAGAAATCCAACGGAGAATCACCCTTGCCAACAAGTGTTACTTTGGACTAAGTAGGCAATTGAGAAGTAAAGTCCTCTCTCGACAAACAAAGATAACGCTCTATAAGTCTGTCATCATACCTGTCCTGATGTACGGCTCGGAATCATGGACAGTGTCAAGAGAAGATGAGATGGCCCTTGGAGTATTTGAGAGAAAAGTTCTCCGGAAGATTTATGGTGCTTCCCGTGATGCCAACGGCGAGTATCGAAGGAAATTTAACGAGGAGCTGTACGAGCTTTACGCAGACCTGACTATAGTTCAGCGGATTAACCCTTTCGGTACGGCTGGTACCTATGTGTACCACCAAAGTTTAATCGTCCCTAAAATGTTAATTTTACATTCAATCGAGTTGATAAATGTACCGTGTCGTCTGTTGAGATTTTCGCAATCAGCACGTGTCTTCCGAGTACAGTTTTACATTCCCGTTATGTTCAGATTCGTGTTTTTTCTTTTGTGAGTGGTTGAAAAGTGCTGCGCGTGGACGTTTTGTGAAGAATATCTTTGCATTCATAGAGATTTATTGGCAGATTACAACATATTTTGGAGAACTAAGATTGATACCACATATTTGAAGAAAATCCGGTAAGAAAATGTAATTAAAAGTATATTTTTAGTGCAAATTAAACAGGTGGTACGTATGTGTACCAGTAGTCTTCTTGCGTGGTACATATGAGTACCAGTAGTCCGGTGAATACAACTTATTTTTCAATTGATTCCACACAGGATTTAGTCAGTAATATGGACCAGGACGATATACGTAAATTGTTGGAGGAGGAAGATGAAAGTTGCAGCGATTTGGAAGACTTTTCATCTGGAAGCTCTGATAACTTTGTTCCAAGCGAAAACTATAAGTCAAGCTCTTCCATTGCGGAGGACTCAAATGATGACGATATAACCGAGGATATAGCGGATACAAACACGGTAGACCAACCACACGATGAAAATTTTGACTGGAAGTCTCCGGAAGCAATTTCTAGGGATCGATTCCTATTTATCACTTCTAAGATGTATTTCGCATGCCCGGAAAAACCATTGGGCTGTAGTAAGACTTATTACCTAGACGATTTGGTAGAATGTTTAAAAAAACTTTTCAAAGTGTAGACAAGACAGCGCCCTCCAAAGTATAGACGAGTCGATGACAAAATTCAAGGGCCGCAGCTCACTGAAGCAATACATGCCCCTAAAACCGGTAAAAAGAGGTATAAAAATGTGGCTTAGATGTGACGCTGTAACAGGTTACACCTACGATTTCAATATTTACTGTGGAAAAGACCTTGAAGAACACTCGGGAACCCTTGGAGAAAGAGTAGTAACTAAACTCATCAGCTCAGTCGTAGAAGATGATATTACTTTGTGTTTCGATCGCTTTTTCACATCAGTTAATTTGTTAAATACTTTACCTTATCCAGCTGTTGGTACTATAATGCGTAACAGAAAAAACGTTCCCGAGCTTACAAGTAAGAAACTTGAGCGAGGAGAAGCAGAATTTAAAAGTACATCATCTGGTCTTTTATGCGTAAAATGGCAGGACACGAAGGAGGTTTTGGTAATAAGTAATTGCCACGAACCAGGCATGACGTTTGTTACAAAAACGTTAAAAACCGGGAAAAAGATCTAAGTTCCATGTCCAAACGTAGTTCAATTTTACCGTCAAATTATGGGCGTCGATTTAGCCGACCAAATGAGTGGGCTTTATGAATATGATCGGAAGTCAGATAAATGGTGGAAGAAGGTTTTTTACCTCCTTCTTATGATGGCAGCCGTAAACGCTTGGATCATTTATAATGAACTTAGAAGGGAAAAAAGCCTTTCAAATCGTTTTTGGTGACCTTGGCAGAGACACTGATAGATGAAGGTTCCAAAGTCACAGCTGTTCTTAGGTCGGTAAGGCCAGGACCAGTACGTCGTGTTACAGGACACAAACATCTACCTATTGAAGGCGATACGCGACGGCGTTGTATTAGTTGCAGCAAACAAAAAAAACAAACACGTACAAAAACAATATGTAAGGAGTGCCAAGTTCCCTTGTGCAAGTTTTGCTTTGCACCATTTCATACATAATTTTGTTTGAAATTATTATAATGCTTTGAATTACAATCTATATATTTGATTACCAATTGTTTAATTCTTTATAAAATTACTTCTTTTGTGTGTTATTTATATGTAAATAAATGAATTATTTCGTATCATTATTAAAAGAAAAAATATAATCTAATGTTTTATGGGACGGTTGGTACATATATGTACCACATAACATCCCGGATGGTACAATGGTTTACCACCACCCCCCGAGTTAGCCTTATATCCCACGCCCCCTTTGACACCACAGACATTTTATTTAGTGCCCAAACTACTCATTTTTGGCATTAAGCGAAATCTACTTCTGCGCGTAGAGTTCCGTACCGAAAGGGTTAAAGCCGAAAGGCTCCGCTGGCTGGGTCACGTTATGTGAATGGACAAAGAAGCACCAGCACAGAAAGTTTTCCTATCGACACCCGAATTCGGCAGCAGAGGAAGGGGGAGACCTCGACTGAGATGGAAACAACAGGTGGAGGATGACTTGAGCTCCATTGGGGTTTCCAATTGGCGTCAGTTATCGCTAAAAAGGAATGACTGGCGTGCTTTGATACGAAACGGCCAAAATCGCCCAGGCGGTTAAGCGTCATTATGACGCAAGCCAAGATGAGATTGTGTACGTGTATATTCATAAACTAAAAAAATTGAAAAAACTGTCAAAGCAATAAAGTAGAGGATTTCATTGATAGGGACCCAAATGTATTGAAACCAAACTACAATTTTTTTTTTAAATATGTTGAGGCTTGTTGTCACAACTATAATGGTAAGGTATCTATATTTTATCGTCATAGAGTCCAATCAGTATACTTAACCTAACTTAACTTAAGCCAAAAGTTGCCAATATAGGCATTTCCTGGCGTCGCGGGCGTTACGTTGTTTTCCATACAAAATTGAAATTTACGCTGGGAAACACTCATACTTTCTTTCGTAAGTTTACGTTTTAAATAACAATATATACAGATTTCTCGTATTCCAGGTTGGCCTTAAGTTAAGTATACGTAAAGACCGACTGGACCCTAACGGGGCCCTTAACTGTGTGATTAGCTAATAACTTTCAAGGAGCTATTTTTATATATTGGAATGTTCGCTACTATCTCCATAATTGCATAACCGATCTTGAACCAGACAACATTCTGTTATAATAAGCTAGGTTCATAGCGAGCTAGCCTCTGTGACCCAGACACTTTTTATAGTTCCTTTTTTACTTTTAAAATTTATAAAAAAGTAAATTTTAATTTATGTCGCGTTAGTGTTTTTTATTTTTGAAACGCTCATGATTTTTTTAATTATTTTTGTAAACAAAAATATATGCCTGCCTCGCTCAAAATTATTATATCTGTACTGTGATGGTTTCGAACGGTACTAGCTTTTACTGCCAATATAGGAGTATTAAATACATGGTTCAATTATACCAGGTTAGCTTTTCGATGACAGATTCTGTCAGTTGCGGCCATCTTGCTCCCTGAAAAATTGTCATTCACATTCTGGGTAGCCTTTTAGCAAAATCATGTAAAAAAGTAGTTAGAAAATTAGTTTAAAATAGTAGTAGTTAGAAAAATAGTAGAGGTTGGCTTTTGGAAAATTTATGAATTTATCATTAATAACTGACTTTAAAGATTTTTCTTCTGTGATTAGAGTATGTTATTTTCATTCTTAATCATCAGCCAAGTGTGCATGAAAGAATTGGAGGTAAATTTATTGGAACTGGTTAAATTTGGTTAGTAAAATGGTAATACTATCCCTTTGGCACACTTTTTCCGATAGTATTTATGACCTGAAATCCTTTCAAGGAACTTTTAGTAAAAATTTAGGTTAAGACTGCTTTACATGAGTCGATGTCCTATTCGATTTGACGTTCAATTGTATTCAACCATCAAATACAAGTTGTCGATCGGTCGAATTACTATTAACACGGTGGAGCGAAAAAAAAATCGACCAGGAAATCGACACTTATTTTGAGGCTAGAATACTAGAAAACGGCTAGTCGGAGAAAATTTTAGGCTATGCAGCTTTTGTAGGGATTCCGAGTTCTTACTCTTAATATGAGGTAAAGTATGTGAAATCTAAACTAGCGATGATAGACCTCTAGAATTTAATGTTAAGATCTGTAATTTTTACAGTAATATTTTTTCACCTTTCTGAAAAATAAAATCAATATAGTTAATGTTAGAAAAAAAAAAACGAATTTTTTTTTGGCCCCGTCGAATGTGTTAGTTTACTTTTAAATTTTTTATTTGCGTTCTCAAGCAAAAGGGCAGTTTTTTATATGAAAAAAAAAACGCTGTTTCACAAGTTGAGAAAGGGGTGGTTCTCAGCTTGTACTCCAATGGGATTCTATAATTGGACTCAAGGGTATGAATAGGACTTTGAAAATAAATACCTAAAAAAAATAAACCATGATTTTTCTAAGTTGAAAAGCTATATTTACATAAATTTTAGTCTAAGGGATATCTCAAAATTGGAGAATACTTGGAAAATGTGTTGGATATCAACTTGAGAACTACAACTACAAAGTTATACAAATATTTCTAAGGTTGGAGAAAAATTGGAGAATTGTGTTAGATATCAATTTGGGGACTGTACGGTGTTTCAAAGGTTTGAGAAAAAGTTGAGCCATGATTGCTGAGTATTGAAACTTGTGTTAGATATCAATTTGAGGACTGTACGGTGTTTCAAAGGTTTGAGAAAAAGTTGAGCCATGTTTGCTGAGTATTGAAACTTGTTTCAAACTCCTTAATTTACAATAGCGTCAATGTTCCATCGGGGAAGCGATATGTATTACTTTTATATTTCTCCTTAAATGCCTATTCAATATAAGGGCCCAGATAGTCTTTACATATACTTAACTTAAGACAAAAGTTGCCTATACAATAAAACATACATATGTCCCTATTGTAATATTTTCGATTTAAATAAAACACGTCTGCTCCTTTTGGTGATTTTAGCGAATGTCTTTATTCATTTTTTCATTAGAGATGATATTTTTTACAACGAATCACTTACTCGCTACTCTACTAGTTGTAGCTCAATTTATACCATATGTACCTATAAGGGAATTCACAGTGTGCTATACAATACTACAGTACCTATAAGGGAATTCACAGTGTGCTATACAATACTACAGTACCTATAAGGGAATTCACAGTGTGCTATACAATACTACAACTCGGCCGTCCTGACAAAAATAGAATCACCTGATTCTACGACGATACTTATTACGGCAAAAATTTAATAGCAATTGCACACTAGGCGACAACGATAACGACGAACGATTTTGTTTATTTGGTCAACTTGGGCGTTCGTTAACGAAAATTTTCGTTAGGTGTGCTCGCCTCCGTACGAGTACATGCAAAGAATATATACCGTGTCGTGTCGTTTGCAACCGTTGTCGCTCAGAGTGCTTGCAGCTTAATGTTGCCTATTTTGCTATTTGATTTTCGTTTTTCTTCTTTTTTTTTCATATATATTTACATGTTTTATATATATACATATTTTCATACATTTTTACTTATCGGTCTCGGCCGTCCTGATAAATTAGAATCGCCTGATTCTACGCTATTGTTTCCTGATTTTCTGCCCCTTCGACTACTTCACTAGCTCCCTTTTTTGGCCTAACATATTCGTACCATGGTTTAAGGTTTGTGACTGACCAGACGCCTTTATATGGTATTTGGGATTGCTGGAAGCCTTCTACATCCTCTACCAAGTACCGATCATTTTCTAATATTTTAGCTATCTTGTATGGCCCTTTGAATTTTGGTATCAATTTGCTTGATGCGCCTGCTTGTGAATGTATGTTCAAAATAACGACATAATCTCCTACGCTAAATTTGCGGGGAACTCGTCTTTTAGAGTCTGCATATTCTTTGTTATAGTTTTGCGACATTTCTTGTGCCAGCTGTGCGTTTTCTCGTATCTTTTCTATAGTTGTGTCGGTATGAGGCTGGGTAAAGTCTAACACATTTTCCTGAATACTATCTATGATTTTCCCCCTTTGTCTAACCCCGAACAAGACTATACTTGGTTGTTCCTTGATTGCTTTATGTATGCTATTATTCATAGCATACTCCGCAGATTCTAGTACATTATACCATCCAACATCCTTGTCCGCATCTGCTAATTTTGCTATCATGGGTCCTAAACTTTTATTTATGATCTCTACTTGGCCATTTGCTTGGGGTGAATTGGTCGCTACCTTTATGTGCTGTACGTTGTTAGATTGTAAGAACTCTTCAAATTCACTTGAAGTGAAACAACTTCCCCGATCGGAAATTATGATTTTGGGCCGGCTGTAGGCTCGGAAATAATCTTTAAGCGCCGCGACGGCTTCCTTCGAAGCTGTTGTCTTAGCGGGATAAAAACGGACATACTTTGTGAATGAATCTACTATCGCTAAAACGTGCTTGTACTTGATGTGTTTACTGTGGACTGGTCCATAGTGATCTATGTGTAAAGTTTCAAATGGTTTGTTGCCCTTCGGAATCATATGTAGCAGTCCTTCTTTCCTCCCACTTTTGGTAGAAAAGGCTATACATTTTAAGCAGTTTCCTACATGATTTTGAGTTTTCTTTCTTATGTTAGGAAACCAGTAACTTCTGCTTATTGTGTCTGCCACTTTGTCTATTCCCAAATGTCCCATTTCGTCATGATACTTATACAAGACATGCTGTTCCATTGACTCAGGTACGTAAAAAAATAGGTCTTCGCCCCGCTTTTTATATAATATCCCGTTTCGCATTTCATAGTCACCACTTTCCGCAACCTCTAACTTCTTTTTTATCTCCCCTATTCGTTCATCTCTATTTTGGCATATAATTAAGTTTTCCTCAAACGTATTTGTCGTAACTACCAAAATATTGTTAACTCTACTTAGTGCGTCGACATGTTGCATGCGTTTTCCTACTCTGTGCTCGAGTTCGTAGTCGTAGTTTTGCAACTCAAGTGCCCACCTGGCGATCCTAGGGTTTATGTCTTTTTTGTTGAGAGTTAGGGTTAGAGAGTTACAATCAGTGATGATTTTGAACTTAATACCTTGCAAATATATTCTAAAACGCTTCAGGGCGTAAATTATCGCCAAGGTCTCTAGTTCGAAGCTGTGGTACCTAGACTCCGTATCGGTTGTTCGTTTTGAAAAATAAAAGATTGGATGTAATTTTCCATCTCCTTTCTTCTGAAACAGTATGGCGCCAAAACCTATTGCGCTAGCGTCACAGTGTAGCTCTGTTAGATCTTTAGGGTCATAGATTGCCAGTACAGGCGCGTCTAGCAACTTATTTTTTAGTGTCTCGAAAGTTTTCATCTCTAATTGACCAAAACGGAACTTTTCTTCTTTTTTCAGAAGGTCATAGAGTGGCTTTGCTATAATTGAAAAGTCCTTTATGAATCTACGGAAATATGAACAGAGTCCTAAAAAACTGTGTACCTCCTGCGTCTTAGTTGGCACTGCGAAACTTTCAACCGCTTTCAACCCTCTTTTATCGGCACGTATGCCCTCACCCGTAACAGCGTAACCTAGGTATGTGATTTCTGACCGGAGAAATTCACACTTATCCAACCGTAGTTCTAATTTATTTTCCACCAGACGTTGAAAAACTCTCTTTAATATATGCAAATGCTCGTCTAAGGTTTCTGTTGCCACCATTATGTCATCTAGGTATACGATAGTTTCACCCGTGCGTATCATATCTGAAAAAATTGTGTTGATGAATTTTTGAAAGGTTGCCGGAGCGTTTCTCAACCCGAACGGCATCCTCAGAAACTCAAACTGTCCCAGCGGTGTGGTAAACGAGGTATATTTAATCGACTCCTTTTCTACGAATACATGGAAAAATCCATTTTTCAAATCTAATTTTGTAAACCATTTTTTATTTGCTAGCCTGTCTAGTAGGTCGTCTATAAGTGGTATAGGGTAGTTATTTTTTGCTGTGACTTTATTGAGCTTTCTATAGTCCACGCACATCCGAAGCTCACCGGTTTTTTTCTTTACCAATACTATCGGTGAGACATACTCGGATTCGCTTGGACGTATGTAGCCTTTTTCTAAAAGGTCATCTATTATTTGTTGCAACTTTTCCTTTTCACTATAAGACAACCTCCTAGGGGCACAGCCGAAAGGTTTATCGTTCTCTAGGACCAGACGTATTTCTTTCTTTACTTTGGGCTCACTTGGCTTTTCCGCCCCTTTGTATTCCTTAAGAAATAATTCTTGAAAGTATTTTCTTTCTTTATCGGTAACTTGGCTTCCGATTATACATTCAAATTCATCAGCAATATCTGTTTCTATCGCTAGAATTTCTCGTATGGCTTCACCCAACGTTTCCTGATTCGAAACACCACATATCAATTCGCTGTCACTGTCACAAACCTTTACCGAGCTGCCTTCAACATCTTTTTCTACCATTGTGCCTATCAACTCTACGTCACCGACTTTCAGTTTTGCTTCACAAGCCTGAATGAAATCCCTGCCCAGTATAACTGTGTAACCAATCGAGTCATTGGGAACTACTATAAGTTCTATTAACGCATATTTATTGAAAACTTTAATTGAACAGTTTGTTTTTCCATAACAAATTAATTTTGACTTGTTTAAACCAAAGTAAGTGTCCTTCACTTCGTCTAATTTCACTTTTCCCGGTATGATACTCTGTTTTGCTAAGCTAACTGGGCTCCCCGAGTCGATCAGGCATTCTACAAACATGTTTATATTAGGGTTAGCTACTAAATTAATGCTAAAATAACTTACAAAATTGCTACCAGGTGTTGACTTCTTATAGAGTTTACAAGTTGTGGCATAATGCCCTGGCTCACCACAAGCATAGCATGTACCTGTTTCGCGCTTGGGCTTCCTGCAGTCTTTCGAGATGTGGCCTGAGCAGTTGCAATTGAAGCATCTGAGTCGTTCTTCGCCCGAACGTATACTTTGCCTTGATGTTGCTGCCGTTGTTAGTGTTGTTACGCGCTGTGGTAATTCTATATTGCGAAAAGCCAAAGCTACTTCGTTCGATGTTTTAAAATTTTGTAACTTGGCTTGAATTTGTAGCTGTCGATTCGGTATGCCATCGATTAGGTATTCTACAAACTCGGCATCGCTGAGTTTTAAATTGCTGCCTAGAATCCTCTTATCGTTGATGTAATTACCGAAAGACTCGTTTGCATCCCACGTGCGCTTCTCAAACTTGCGTCGCATACTCAAAACGTTTTCTTTGTTGGCGAACATTAGCGACATCTCATTGAGTATTTCATCTACTGTGCGTGTAAACATGGCATTTGTATTGTACCATGTAAGTGCTACGCCTTTTAATTTGAGACGAATCACGATGCCCAGTGCTTCATCACTAAGTCCGAGTGCTCGTTGATAATGCGTTAGCTGCGACCGCCAAATCTCAAAATTTTCGCCTCCATTGTAGTCAGATATAAGTTCCTTTATGGTTTCGAATGGAACTTCTGGTTTTACGTTGTTTAAGGTAATCGATCTTTTTTCGGATTGTAGCTGTAGTTTTAACTTAAGTAGTTCGACTTCCTTTTCTAGCAGTTGCATTTTTGTCTCAATCGGCGCTGTGATTGCGCTTTGTCGTACTTCGCTGCTTGTGTCTTCGTCGTTTTGCATTGCGTTCAAACCATTGTCGTTTACCTCGTCATTATAATTACCACCATTGTTGCTGTTGTTCGCGCCGTCGTGCTCATTGTTGTTGTTGTTGTTCGCGCCGTTGTCATCATTGTTGTTGTTGTTGCCCACTCCGTTGTCATCGTTCATACCATTATTCGCCCCATTTTCATGATTGGCATAACTTTTGTTGCTTTCTAAATTTCCGCTATCTACTCCAATACCGTTGGCTGTTTTACTGTTGCCTGCGCAATTACTGACATCATCAACGTGTTCATTGCGATTTTTCGAGCTTGTAGGCTTACTGGCTTTCTTTTGCGGTTCAATGATTGCTTTAATGGCCTCTTGGCTCATTGGGCATAAACCGCGTGTTTCAGCCGGCATCTCACTTAAGCGAGCAGCCAGCGACGCTTTGGCTCCACTTGCGTTGATGCCCAATGCGGTGCACCAAGCTTTAAGCTGCACTAGCGAATATCGCTCTGCGTCGATTTGCTCCTGGTCCATCTTTTTTTTCTTTTTTTTATTTCACAAAATAATTGGATTGGGCGTGGCTACGGTCACTTCTGACTGTAATATTTCCGATTTAAATAAAACACGTCTGCTCCTTTTGGTGATTTTAGCGAATGTCTTTATTCATTTTTTCATTAGAGATGATATTTTTTACAACGAATCACTTACTCGCTACTCTACTAGTTGTAGCTCAATTTATACCATATGTACCTATAAGGGAATTCACAGTGTGCTATACAATACTACAGTACCTATAAGGGAATTCACAGTGTGCTATACAATACTACAGTACCTATAAGGGAATTCACAGTGTGCTATACAATACTACACTATTGTGGTTCATAAGAAAAGTTGAGACATAAGAGGCTAGGCATCGCATTATGCAACATTCACGGAATTTAATAGTTTACCACACTCGTTGAGGTTTTATTGCTTTCGACCAGTACCAAGATCGGGCTGAAAACAGTTAATATTTACCTTGAATAAATTGAAAAATTACCAAAGAACCTAATAATAATCAGGAAATCGAAATTACAATTAAATTTGGTGAATGTTGGATAATAATTTTCGGTTGTAATACACCCTATGGACTCGGCACATCCTACAAATTGTGGCAAACATGCACAAGTGCCAGTACCACGACATGTGGCACTCAAACTTGCCAGGAGACAATAGGGGGCATGTACTTGCAGAACAAATAGATGATACGGCTTTCTGTACATTGAACGGAGACGCCCCAACGAGAGTATCGGGTAACTGCTATAGTTCGCCAGATATTTCTATCGTAAGTGCAGGACTATTGAACAACACCAATTGGCGACCCATACTCACGTTGGCGTCTGACCATCTCCCAATAGTCATTACCATCGAACGACCGACGGACTTTATTACACCTGAGCATGGTACAAGGCGGACTGAGACAGTTTTCAGACATATGCGGACGAATCCTTGGCTGCTTTATCCATTCCTACGGACGTACGCAAAGGCGAACGAGACTTCCGCAACATCATTGACTTGGCCTCTAAACGCTTCATTCCTGCGGGTCGAATATCCCAAATAAGACCAAATTTCCCCGCGGAGGCAGCGGCCATGGCTAGAGAAAGAGATGAAGTGCGAAGTCTCAATCCCGCAGACCCCCGTATAAGGGATCTCAACGCGGAAATTCGTAGATTGGTCGATAAACATAAACTGGCCAAATGGAAACAACACCTAGAGCAATGCAACCTCTCTGATGGTGTTGGCAAATTATGGACTGCGGTCAAAGCTCTATCTAATCCAACGCAACACAAGGATAAAGTAGATATTACTTTCGGTGACAGGGTGAAGAAGGACCCTAGGGGATGTGCGAACTCCTTCTGTAGACAATTTGTACTACATTCCCCGCCCGATAGAGCTAAACGTAGAACCCTGCGACAGGCGCGTAGATACAAAAACCAAAACACGCCCATTGTCATCACTGCCTCAGAGGTCAAGGAAGCCATCACACAGGCTAAGCCCTCAAAATCCATCGGCTCCGACGGCATTGCCATGAAGATGCTGAAACATCTAGGCCAGGAGGGACACAAATACTTAGCGGCTCTATTCAGTCTTTCACTGAACACTTTCGTCATTCCAGAAATATGGAAAAAGGCGAGAGTGGTTCCATTACTAAAACCTAGAAAGCCGGCAAACATAGGCGATTCATATCGCCCTATATCACTTTTGTCGCCGGTAGTGAAGACGCTAGAGTCCATTTTGCTCCCGTATTATACTGCAAATCTGCACCTGGCTAGTCATCAACATGGCTTCCGTAAGCTGCACAGCACCACCACCGCACTCAATGCCATTACAACGCAAATAAATAGCGGCCTAAATCAAAACCAACCAAATCACAGGACTATGTTAGTGGCACTTGACCTGTCGAAAGCTTTTGACACAGTCAACCATGCCATTCTCATACAAGATCTCTTTGAAACACAGATACCTGATGGGTTAAAGAGATGGACCGCTAATTATTTGAATGGTCGGCAGGCGTCGGTTAACTTTAGAAACGCAACATCAAAACCTAGACGTATTAGACAGGGGGTGCCACAGGGTGGTGTCCTATCCCCGACACTGTTTAACTTCTATCTATCGAAGATGCCCCCACCACCAGACGGCGTCACCGTCGTTTCATATGCCGACGACTGTACAATAATGGCGACGGGGAAGGGCCCCTATACTGATGAACTCTGTGCGAAAATCAACGGTTACCTCTGCTACCTTTCCAGGTTTTCACTGAGCGAGATCTGACGATATCTCCGACTAAATCAACGGCGACGCTTTTCACGACATGGACGCACCAGGTGAGAAATGAATTAGACATTTTCGTTGATGGCACTAAGCTACCAACTGTCAGCCACCCAAAGTTATTAGGGGTGACACTGGATAATACTTTCTCATCTGCTGGTCATGTGTCTGCAATGGTCTCAAAGGTACGTGGTCGCAACAAGATCCTCAAGTCACTTGCCGGCAGTACTTGGGGAAAAGACAAAGAAACGTTGCTGACTACATATAAGGCCATTTGCCGACCAGTCTTTGACTATGCTGCACCCATATGGTCGCCTAATGTACATAGCACCAACTGGACGAAGTTACAAGTCTGCCAAAATACTGCCATCAGAACTGCTACGGGATGTCTCCTCATGTCTTCCGAGTCTCACCTCCATCAGGAGGCAAAACTGCTCAATGTAAAAGAGCATGCGGAAATGCTGAGCAGGCAATTCCTTCTGAACTGCCACAAGCCAGCACATCCAAACCGTCATCTTTTGGACATAGATCCGCCCCCGAGAGACATAACAAACATCTCCGTAAGCATTATGATGAGATCCGGCATCATATTACCTTGCCGTTTGATCTGCAGAATCATAAGCGGGCTCTAACCGACATCCACACCGAGTCGGTAGACACTTTTGTCGGATCTCTACCTGTGAATCCCGTTCTGAACAGTCCTCCACCGGATATTGCTGAAGAAGAACGCACCTTACCAAGGGAGACAAGAGTCACCTTGGCACAGCTTAGGTCTGGATATAGTGTAAGGTTAAACTCCTACTTATCCAGACTTAATGATACAATCTCAAACACATGACCTGCATGTGGTAGGACTCCCCATGATACTCTACATCTCTTCAATTGTTCATCTCAACTTACTCTTCTAACCCCTCTGTCCCTCTGGACAAACCCTGTTGAAACTGCACGTTTCCTTGGACTCCCCTTAGAAGAGCTTGATGAAGATCTTCGGAATGATCATACACTCTAGACAGGGCAATGCATTGTTAACAACAACAACAACAAGGGCCAGTACCTGAAGATTTGACAAAATAATTTGCAACATTACCTATTTTTTTGCGATCCTTAAGACCGAGGAATGGCTAATTTTCAAAGATTTTTGCAATTTCTTTCTCCAAATGCCCTCTGCGAAAAAAGTTAGACTTTTGGAGGTTGTTGTTGTTGTTGTTAACAGCAAAACACCCTCCGAAGGTTTTGGGGTACTGCCCGACTGTCGTGGTAGCGATTTGGTATGACCAGTGGAACCTTCTAGGTCATGTCATCCCTCCATCCGTGAGGAGGGAGAAGATGGGTAATGAGAGGTGAGAGGCATCATATCCGTAGATCAACAATCGAGTAGCACGTCAATTACCTATGTGCATATTAGTCGCCTCTTACGACCGGTATGCCTACCTCGGGCATATTCTAAACCCCTAACCCGCAGGGGGTGAATTTTGGAGGTCCCTACAGCTAGCAGAGCAATGTTAGCAGAACATAAAAGTAACATGGAAAATTATGCGCTCATTATGGGTACCACGAAATAAATCCCAAATGAAATAAGTCCCACCAAAAAATGAAATAAGTCCCAACTTTAAGAATTGAAACAACTCCCAAAGAAGATGAAATAAGTCCCAATATTTGGCAGTTATTTCATAATGAGGCCGCAGTCCCAAGATAAATAAAATAACTCCCAATTCAATTGCTTATTTATTCAGTAGATATACGAGTACATATGTATATTTATACACAAGCAATACGTTATTAATTATACACCTGAATATGTGTAAGAAAAAGTAAAAACAAGTAAGGAAGTCGTAAGTTCGGGTGAACCGAACATTAAATACCCGCGGTAATTTTCGGAACGGGATAACAAAGATATAGGCCCTAGGAGGATTTACATAAAGTTTTTTTTCACCTATATTGCTAGTATATGTTGTGCCAAATTTCATGAGTCTGAAGTAATAAGTTTAAAAGTTTTGACCAGTCGAATATTCCAAATTCCTCCCACATCTAAACATTTATCAAAAATCATAATAGATTGATTGAGGGGTTCATCCTACCAACCTATATCATTTTAGCCATTTTCGTTACCGAATTATGTCAATTTATTAGATTTTCGAAATGTTCCATATCGAAAGTGAGCGTTGTCGGAAAGCGATTTCGTCCAATTACATCAGGTATACTCCCAACGATACTAGTATGCTTTGTGCCAAATTCCATCGCTCTATCGTAATCAGTTTAAAAGTTACGCCCAGTCGCATTTTCAAAAATGCCCCCCTAAAAGTGGGCAGTGCCACGCCCACTATAAAATTTTTTTGAAAAAAATCATAAAAGAATGACCAGGGGGATTCACCTATAAAATTATATCATTTTCGCCATTTCCGTTACCGAATTAAGTCAATTTAGGTGATTTTAGAAATTTTCGATATCGAAAGTGGGCGTGGTTGGAGGGCGATTTTATCCAATTTCATCAGGTATACTCCCAACGACACTAGTATGCTTTGGGCCGAATTCCATCGTTCTATCGTAATCAGTTTAAAAGTTACGCCCAGTCGAATTTTCAAAAATGCCCCCCTTAAAAGTGGGCGGTGCCACGCCCACTATAAAATTTTATTTGTAAAAATCATAAAAGAATGACCAGGGGGGGGGGGTTTATCTATAAAATTATATCATTTTAGCCATTTCAGGTGCCGAGATATGCCAATTTGTGTGATTTTCGAAATTTTCGATATCGAAAAAGGGGGCGTGGTTATCATCCGATTTCGCCCATTTTCAATAGCGACCTACCTTGGCGAGAAAATAACCTGTATACAAAATTTCATGCAAATATCTCAATTTTTCTCAAGTTATCGTGTACACGGACGGACAGATGGACGGACATGCCTTAATCAACTACTCTTTTAATCCTAAGAACTTTCATATATGGAACTCTATATCTATCTCGATTTTTTTGTGCCGTTACATACAACCGTTATGTGAACAAATTTAATATACCCTTGTACTAGTACTAGTACGTACATGAAATTAATTCAAAACCTCGTTATTGCACATATGTATATATATGTTAGTATGTACATTACTTAGAGCGCCACGCCTTACAGGCAAAAAAAAAAACAAGTAGGCTACCTCCCATCACATGAAGTGCTTTTGAAAAACATTTAAAAAAATGTTTTTTTTTTTTCTGGTAATCATAGATGTCGCCCAAATGCATTTTTCATCATATCTTCGCCATTTATTGTCGGATTATAAATTGTGATACACCAATTTTTTTGTTTCTGGGAGTGGGGTTTTCCTAAAACAAAGCTCATTGATCTCAGGCACTCCGTCGTGGCACCTACCCACCATATCTCAGTTGCTATCACCCTAATGAACCGATCTAATAACAGCAAATTAAAGACCGTAAAAATCGTAAATCCGCGCCCATTCCCCTTCCAACTTTTTTTTCCTTCCTACCTTTTCATAATCTCTACATATCGCTCATTTGCTGCAACGTCGTCATAACTCAAAAAATGTGATATTACAGAAAACGCATTTTTAGTTTTTGAATTGCTGTATATTTATATGGGATAAGTAATTAATTCTACCGCGATGCTGCGTGAAATGTTAAAACCTCGGATATAACACTTTGCCAGTTAATCAAACATATTATTTCCGATATATTAGTGATGTTAACTCAAAATTTGGGTTTTTTGAGTTATGACGACGTTGCAGCAAATGAGCGATATAATAAAATTGTAAATTTCTGTCTTTCTGTCGGTCTGTACATATGTATCTCTATGTTATCGGGCCAATATTTGGACCAGTCCTTTTCTACCTTTTGACGATCGAATTCAACTGTTTAAAACACCCCAGCGGTAATATTGAAAATATTTGTGTAATTTGTACTGAAATGTTTTCGGACTAGCTTTTAGTGCCAATATAGGAGTATTACATATAGACGTACCTTACGAAAACTAACACCACTTTTATTTTGTGTCTGACGAAAAGTAACACTTTCATTTTTTCTCTGAAGAAAATGTACTAGCCAAAAGTGTTAGTTTTGGTCAGAAAATAAAAGTGTTAGTCTTCTTACAGAATTTGAAAAGTCTTAGTTTTCGTAAAAAATTTGAAAAGTGTTAGTTTTCGTATGGCACGTCGATATATGATCGCAAGTAAGTATATTATACTATTTGAACCAAACACGTACGTACTGTGACTATTTGTTACAAAATAATATATATATGTAGTTAAAAAAAAAAATTAAAAATCACGCTTCTAAAAGATAACTTCGCAAAATTTTGAGGTTTGCTTTATTGCCACTCTGAAAGAAACCAAATTTTGTCTTATTACTCAAATATAGTATTTCATTGGCAGACAGGATCCCAAGGGGCTCATATCAAACCTGCGTAAGTCGTTCGGGCCAAGCCGCGCACGACCCGCCGTCATCTGGTCTTAATCGTTCGCTTTATTCACAAAGGCCCTATCTGACACATTTTTCGAAAATGTGTGTTTTCACATATTTTAGTATACTAGCAATAATAACGGAGATACACCAAATTTACAAAGCTATATTTGCATGCGTTCAATGTAAAAAACTTTTTGTTTTTGTTTCTGTTTACATACATATTTATAGGACAAATGTGCGGTGCGAACACTTAAAAGTCAATGATGCGTGCATATTCACTTTTTTGCTTATTGCTCAACTGTGCAACAAAAGGTTGACTTATTTCTCAAAGTGATGCAATAACACAAATTTGGTTTATTTCACATTCAGTTGAGCAATAACACAAATTTTGTTTATTGACGTTTGGGTTATTTCACCCCTCCCCAGTAGCACTAAGCTTAACTTGTTTTTGTTTTGCTTCTTTGCTTTCAGATTTGGCTTTCTTGGCTGTAGCTGTACCTTTTATTACCATTCCATTGCAGTTCAAAGGGTAAATCTACGGTAACATATGTATATCTACCAGGAAACAATACAATAAGGTTATTCGTATAAGGTCTTATTTGCATCGTCTTATGCTACACCTCTTAAGTTTACGACAAAAATAAAATTTGTTTACATTTTACTTTTTAAGGCTGGTTTTCACTAGGTCAAATTTTGACAACTTTTATCGACTTTAACGAAATAAGCAACCAAATCTTGATAAAATCGATGAAATTTGACACCATTTGACATAATTAAAACCAGCCTTTACATTTTAGCTTTCTGAATTTTGGCTTTCTGCGCAAAAATGTCGTTGTTTTTCTCACTTTTCCAAAATCGTTTGGAAACATACTCCATTATTAGGACTATAAATTTTTATGTTCTGCCAAAAAAGTGCTTTCTCCTCCTCTAACTACCTAGTTTTTAGGTTTCAAACTATGATTTATACACGTTCATATATACATAATTCCGAAGATAATATTTCTTTAACTTATTATTTCATGCTTTCGGTCGACTACTCAAATACAAATGATTGATATATCCATGATAAAAATACTACAGGCCAACACATCTTATGAGTTGTAGAAAGCAAACGATAGTTTGAGCAGAACAATACGCAGGCTCATTTTTTGCTGTATGAAATCATATTAAAATGAAGGGGATTGTTTCCAATACTCTGCCGAGCCTTTTAACTTTTGTTTTTTAGGGGTATAGGGGGTCCCACAGAGTACAAAACAACATGCCGGAACTGTCCCAGGCTTATATTTTACGTTACGAGAAATTTACACACCATGTTAAAGCACTCGTCAACACCTTTCATTTGACACCCATATTGTATGAAACCCGTCTAGGGCCACACCTGGTCCATATTTCGGGCACTACCGCGAAAACGGGGTCTCAAGTCGAAGAAATTTCAAAGGTATGCGTAGTGGAATTTTTTTTCCTGAGCCCAAAACCTATCGAAAAATCGATGGCGCGATATTGGTTAAAATACGACCCGCCCTAATATATACACTAGGGTGATTCAAATAAAAAAAAATTGTTTTTTTCGGTCTTACTTCCTGAAACTTTAGCAAAACTGCAAAAAATCAGCGCTCTAACTTAACCCTTAGGGGGGGTGGCTATTTTTTCCGCCCCTTCCCATACATTTTGTACGGGGAAAATGGCATATTTTTTCAAAGTCAATTTTCTTTTAATTTTTGTAGATTTTTTCAAAATATTTTTACATACTTTTTAAGTTAAAGCTTTGAAGCTTTCAAAATGGTAATCCATGTGTTGCTATCTTAACTATTAAAATAATTACAGCTATATAAAATTTACTAGATTTTATACGTGTTACTGTTTATGTGTGTGCAATAGTACGAAACTCAGCCTTTTTTAAATGACTGTAATTATTTTAATAGTTAAGATAATCGCACATGGATTACCATTTTGAAAGCTTCAAAGCTTCAAAAATGTAATTTTTCCCATACAAAATATCTGGGAAAGGGGGAAAAAAATACCCCAAAGGTTAAGTTAGAGCGCTAATTTTTTCTCTTTAATACCTAGCTTTTTAGGGGGTAAGACCAAGTCGACATTTTTTTTTTAATCATCCTAATGTACATAGATATATAGATTTGACAATTGCGGTTTTTGTGAGTTATTAACTGATCCTTCTGATTTATATTATTTCAGATAATTTTGTTTACGAGCTCTAGGCCAATAATCAAAAAAATACAATTGAAATTTTTCCTTTGATACTTTTATTTATTTGAATTTATCAACCGATCTTTCGATTTCAGTCTGAAATTATCATCAGGGCTGAAATAAATAAATTAATTTTTTTATAAAAAACATTTTGTTTTTACAAAAGAATTTTACAAAAAAAGGTTCACCAACTTCCTAATACACAACACTTACACTCTTGGCTGTGCCTGATCAACTAATTTGTTTTCGATCTTAGCAAGTCAAAAGAACATAAAAGTAAATTTAAACAAATAAACCACCGTAATTGCACACAAAATTTGGTATGAAAATAATGCTTAGGCTTGTGCACTTCAGTTACACTGTTGTTGTCTAACATGACCGAATGTCCCTCTTTCAGTTGTTGGATATCAAGAGCCACATTTTTCCGTATCTGTTTTGTAGTTGATTCGCTTTTCGCTCGGCGTGTTAATTATATTTAGCATTTCGAGTATGTATCTCTTTTTATAATGCTTTTATTGTTGTAAAATTTGAACATTGTTTAAATCTGGAGAGTGTCTAGTAGCGCTACAGTGTTAACAACACTGTTTTGTTATCACTAGTGTTGTTACGGTTTTTAAGATTTGTCTTATATCCGGATATCCTCGTCTTAAGTTTAGATTTTGTTGTTCCCACATTATCGCAAAAGTGGGACCCGTCACCTTTACATTTTATTTGATATATTACGTCCGATTTCTCTAGTTTTTCAATTTTACTCTTAGTGTTGCTATAAATTTGGCCATACATACCAAATTTTGTTTACAATTACGGTAGTTTATTTGTTTACATTTACTTTTATGTTCTTTTGACTTACTAAGATCGAAAAAAATGAGTGAGCAAAAGTGTAAGTGTCGTGTATTAGGGAGTAGGTGAACATTTTTTTGCTAAATAATTTTGTAAAAAAAATGTATTTTATAAAAAATTTTAATTTATTTATTTCAGCCCTGATATGATTTCAGACTGAAATCGAAATACCGACTGATCAATTCAAACAAATAAAAGTTATTCTTTTGATTATTGGCCTAGAGCTCGTAAATAAAATTTAAGGCCGTAAACAACATAAATAATTATTTCAGATATAAAGGTGGTCGGATGCCTGGATTAAGAACTGCAGATAGACGTCGATCACAAAATATTTTATCAACGTCTTCATTGATACCACGCGTAGTGCTTTCGCGTTTTGAGCCAAGACAATTTGAGCGCTTGAAATATAATAAAGTAGCTCTCATTAACCAAAGAAAAACTAGAAGCTGCCGTGGTATGAACATGGGCCAAAAAATAAGTGGAGGAGCGAAATTAGTAAGCCGAAATGACTCCCAAACAAATTTTAAGCCGATTATACCGCGAGAACTTGCAGCTGACTTCATAAAGCCTACACGATTGGATATTTTACTGGATATGCCGCCAGCAAGTAAAGACAATCAATTGAAACATTCTTGGAATTCAGAGGACCGATCACTTAACATATTCGTGAAAGAAGATGATAAACTAACATTTCATAGACATCCAGTTGCTCAGAGTACAGATTGTATAAGAGGAAGAGTCGGTTTCTCGAAAGGTCTCCACATATGGGAGATATTTTGGCCAACAAGGCAAAGAGGTACACACGCTGTCGTAGGAGTAGCCACCGCAGAAGCCCCTTTACATTCAGTCGGCTACCAAAGCTTAGTCGGTTTGTCGGATCAAAGTTGGGGTTGGGATTTGGGAAGAAATAAACTGTACCACGATTCTAAAAATTGTGCTGGAATAACTTATCCAAGCATACTTAAAAATGACGAAGCGTTTTTGGTCCCGGATAAATTTTTGGTTGCACTGGATATGGATGAAGGCACATTAAGCTTTATTGTTGACCAGCAATACCTTGGAGTTGCTTTTAAGGGACTAAAAGGAAAGAAACTTTATCCTGTCGTCTCTGCTGTTTGGGGTCACTGCGAAATAACAATGACATATTTTGGCGGGTTGGATCGTAAGTAAATTTTAAATTTTGGTATATACATACATACATGTAGTTAGTTTAATTCAAAGGCTGTAACTTAAGAAACATTTTACTGAACAAATGTTTTTGACCAATCATTGTAGGTATGCAGAATTTGGCCATAGTTAAATTGTTTTATGTACTTACACTTCAAATTTTTTGTTGACGGAATGACAATGACAATTTTCACTAATCATTTCACTAATTTTTTACAAAAGTTGACGTAAAAATACAGTATGTGTTTTTTACAATAAAATTAAAAGGTTTGTGCAAATTCAGAAAAATTCGACAAATTTTCATCAATTACTGCGAAATTTTTGCACAGAAATACATATTCGATTTTTCTTCTAGACCGATTGGCGTAACGGAAGCTCTGCTGCGCTCAGGATTGGCTGCTACCACCGTGACGTTGAGGCCTCCCCCGTTCAGCAGGCTGTCTTCCATCGCCGAGTTGTTCACAGCGCCTTCGCCAAATGAACTGGAGGTATCATGCTTACAGTGTGTATTGGGGTGTGGTTGCTGTGTGACCTTGCCCAATCCCGACTCTTGCGTCATCGTTCGTACACTCTGGGCAACGTGAGCTATCTAGGCTCGCGGCAGAAAGAGAGGGAGCCCCGGTGGGGCCACTCTGACATACTTGGTTTAAGGGCTCACCGAGGTCTTTTGTGCAGCGTCTGTTCACCATGAGGTGCGGCTGCAAGCGGGCGTCTGTCTTGAAGCAAGCGGCTCGCTATATAAATGTGTAAATATTCTCAAAAAAAAAACCCCCGAAACGGGTTGTGCGCTGGGTTTGGGACCCGCCACGTAAAAAACCGAATTCCAATGAAAATAAAAAGTACAAAGCCTCGGATGAGAACCCCCTTTAATGTTGACGACCCGGCAAAACGAATTATGGACTGGATGGAAGGATATTAGGGTATGTACGTGGAATGTCCGGACCCTTTCTAGGGAGCGTACCGCTGCCCGACTGGTTGATGTCCTCGCGAACGCAAAGGCTGACATCACCGCCCTGCAGGAAATGCGGTGGACGGGGCAAGGAAAGACGACCATCGGTCCTTGTGACGTATACTACAGTGGCCAGACATGCGGCAAAGCGCGTGGTGTAGGATTTGTGGTGGGAAAGAGACTTCGTCGCCAAGTACTAGCGTTCACTCCTGTGGACGAGCGTCTCACTGCGATCCGCATCAAGGCGAGGTTTTTCAACGTAACATTTATCTGCGCCTATGCACCGACTGAGGAGACGGACGACGCAGAGAAGGACTCCTTCTACGATAAACTTGAACAAGCCTATGATCGCTGCCCCCTGCATGATATCAAAATCGTGCTCGGCGACTTTAATGCCAAGGTGGGCAAGGAAGGAGTCTTTGGTCCTACAGTTGGAAAATTCAGTCTCCACGATATAACATCCCCCAACGGCACTAGGTTGATTGACTTCGCCGCTTCCCGCAATATGGTCATCAGTAGTACCAGGTTCCAGCATAAGCTAATACACCAAGCCACCTGGCTGTCCCCTGATCAAAGAACAAGAAACCAGATTGATCATGTCATGATCGACGGCAGACACAGCTCCACCGTTCTACACCTTTTTCAGTTTATATTCAGAAAGTTACATTTTATATTCAGAAAATTACAATTGATATTCAGAAAGTTACAATTCATATTCAGAATTACCATTTCATATTCAGAAAATTGAAATTCATATTCAGAATTTCCATTTCATATTCAGAAAATTACAATTGATATTCAGAAAGTTACAATTTATATTCAGAATTTCCAATTGATATTCAGAAATTTACAATTAATATTCAGAAAATTACAGTTAATATTCAGAAAGTTACAGTTCATATTCAGAATTTCCATTTCATATTCAGAAAGTTGCAATTGATATTCAGAAATTTACAATTCATATTCAGATAGTTGCAATTCATATTCAGAGTGTTCATTTCATATTCAGAAAGTTACAATTGATATTCAGAAAATTACAATTGATATCAGAAAATTAAATTTGATATTCAGAAAGTTCCATAAAAAATTAAATTTGATATTCAGAAAGTTCCAATTCATATTCAGAAAATCTCTTTGTACTACGCATTTAAAATTTTTTCATATAAATTTGGATTTGAATATCAATTTTAATTTTCTGAATATCAATTGCAACTTTCTGAATATGAAATGAACACTCTGAATATGATTTACAACTATCTGAATATGAATTGTAAATTTCTGAATATCAATTGCAACTTTCTGAATATGAAATGGAAATTCTGAATATGAACTGTAACTTTCTGAATATTAACTGTAATTTTCTGAATATGAATTGTAACTTTCTGAATATCAATTGGAAATTCTGAATATGAAATGTAATTTTCTGAATATCAAATGAAAATTCTGAATATGAATTTTAATTTTCTGAATATCAATTGGAACTTTCTGAATATAAACTGAAAAAGGTGTAGACGCGGTCCCAATATCGACTCGGACCATTATCTTGTTGCAACCAAGATACACACACGCCTCTGTGCAGCGAAGAAAGTACGCACAGTAACGGAAGGAAAGTTTGACGTCGAGAAGTTGCGCGTGACACAGACAGCTGATAATTTCTCCACTCGACTCTCACACCTGCTATCGGAGAGCAATCCTCGACCTAACGATTTAACCGAACAATGGAAGCATATCTCTCACTCATTACGTACCGCCGCTGAAGCCACTATAGGGTTTCAGCGAGCCCGCAAGAACAACTGGTACGATGAGGAATGCACCACAGCCTCGGACAAAAGGGACGCTGCCTACAGGGAGACGTTGCGAACGGGCGCAACCCGCAGTGTATGGCAACGCTATAGTGAGGCCAGGAAGGAAGAGATACGCCTTTTCAGAAAAAAGAAAAGTGAGGCCGAAAGGCGTGAGTGTGAGGAGCTTGAGATGCTAGCTGACAGGAATGATACCCGAAAATTCTATGAAAAGATCCGGCGGATGACGGAAGGTTTTAAGACCGGGGCAAGCTCCTGTAAGGACAATAATGGCGACCTGGTAACCGACGTACAAAGTGTACTTAAATTATAGAGGGAGCACTTCTCCTCACTCTTAAATTGCGAGGGAGACGTCGAACCCGATACCCCAATCCCTGACGATGGAAAAGTCGTCCCACCACCTGACTATGATGAAGTGAGGATAGCTATATCCCGGCCAAAAACAACAAAGCGCCTGGAAAAGACGGACTACCCGGCGAGCTGTTCAAACTCGGAGGCGAAGAGCAGACGAATGCATGCCTCCGGATTGGAATTTAAGTGTGCTTTGCCCAATCCACAAGAAAGGCGATCCCGCTAACCGCACCAACTACCGCGGAATCAGTCTTCTTAATATCGCATATAAGGTTCTTTCTAGCGTGTTGTGTGAAAGGCTGAAGCCCATCGTAGACAAACTGATTGGACCTTATCAGTGTGGCTTTAGACCTGGTAAGTCTACCATCGACCAGATTTTCACGATACGCCAAATCCTGGAGAAGACCCATGATAAAAGAATCGGCACACACCATCTCTTTGTCGATTTCAAAGCCGCTTTTGACAGCGCAAAAAGGAGTTGCCTGTATGCCGCCATGTCTGAATTTGACTTCCCTGCAAAGCTTATTAGTCTAAGAGCCGAAAAAGGGGCGACCTTACCCGAACGAGTAAGAAAATGAAATGCACTTTATATCATAGTTCTTAACGTAAATAATACTTTGTGCATGGGTTGCCTAAGGAAATCCGGTCAAGGACATTCCCATGAGCTTAAGCCTAATTTTTTGGGACGATATGTTGTGTTCTGCTGCCGCTATAGCGTTCGGAAAATTATGAAAAAATTACCAAAAAAATTAGCGATATTTTCCTTAAAAATGCAATACAATATTTTTTTATTAATATTTGGGAAAAAATTTAAGTAGTTCTTTGAAGCGCTATTTCTTATGAACAAGATTGCATATTTATATTGATAGGTGTCTGTTAAGTTAGGGTTAGGTTCAAGTGGCTGCCGCAGAGGCACACTTAGGCTAGTTTTGAAAGGCCCGTTGTGATACCACCAACACAAGGAAAGTCAGTCCCGGGACCCAGCCAAATGGAAAATCCCTGAGTTGTTGGGATTTTCCACATAGCAGAATCCCGGGACTGACACTCCTAAACCGACACCGTTACTCCTCCTCGAACCACTTAGATGACTTTATGAAGGCCATCAAGTCCTTTATGTCCAGTTCCGCGATCTGGCTTAGGCTATCCAGGAACGGAACTCCCAAAAAGCGCGTTCTCGCGCCGCTTAAAGCCGGACAGTTGCAGATGAGGTGTTCCGCTGTTTCCTCCTCCTCATCATCTTTGCAACTCCTGCAGCATCGTCGGTAGGGCACACTTAGCCTTTCTGCATGCCTACCAATGAGGCAGTGACCGGTTAATACCCCTATCAGTATGCAGATTTCCCTCCTAGTTAGGGCATAAATGCGTCTAGACCTTTTAAGATCCCATTTTGGCCAGGTTTGTTTCGATATCCGACACCCTGGGGATTGCAGCCATCTTTCGTTGGCTTGACGGAGTGTGTGCTCCTTCAGCATTAGTTTGCATGTGGCAAACGGCATACCTAAGCGCTCTTTATCCTGAAGAACCTGCTTGGTCGTGCCCTGCCTGGCAAGCTCGTTTGCCTTACAGTTTCCCTCAATGTCCCTATGTCCCGGCACCCATATGAGGTTTACGCGGTTCTGTTGGGCCATCTCCTGAAGAAATCGACGACAGCTGAGCGTTAGTTCAGAGTTGAACGTGTATGAGCCAAGGGATTTGAGGGCCGCTTGGCTATCGCTGAAAATAGCGATATCTTCTCCGATAACACGTTTGCTTAACCAGGCCGCGGCGTCTAGGATTGCCGAGACTTCCGCCTGGAAGACGCTACAATGATCAGGTAACCTGAAGGAGAGCTCAAGGTCCAAATCCCTTGAATAAACCCCTCCTCCAACTCTGCCGTCCAACTTCGAGCCGTCGGTGTATATGGAAGTGCCACTATTTGTTTCGGGACACCAATCCGTCCTCTCCCAGTCTTCTCTGCTGGGAATGTTTATTTTGAAACAGCTATCCCCGACTGTAGTGGTCGCACAACGATTTGTGCTTAGAGGGAGAAAGCTGTAAGATTCCAGAATACTGGAGTGTCCAATAGTACCCGCACCCCAACTGGAGGTTTCTCTTAGGCGCAGAGCTGATGCCGCTGCTGACCGAAACCCTTCCAGATCAAGTGGCAAAATGCCCAGAATGACCTGGAGGGCTTCGTTGGGCGTTGTCCTTAGCGCACCGCTTATACAGATCATATTGGATCTATGGACTTTCCGCAACAGATTGAGGTATGTTGCCTTGCTCAGCGCAGGCCACCATACGACGACTCCATATAGCATGATTGGACGTATGATGGCCGTGTAGATCCAACTGCATACTCTAGGGCTGAGCCCCCATTTTTTGCCAATGGCTCTTTTGCATGTGTAAAGAGCGATGCAAGCTTTCTTCTGGCGCTGAAGAACATTCTCCTTCCAATTCAGTTTCCTGTCCAGAACTATGCCTAGAAACTTGGCCTTATCCGACAAGCCCAGGCGCGTGCCATCTAGTTCTGGTAGGCTTAGTGGCGGTATTTTGTACCGGTTTGTGAAGAGGACAAGTTCCACTTTCCCCGGGTTGATACTAAGTCCGCAGCGAGAGGACCACGTCGAAACTTCTCGCAGCGCTACTTGCATCAGGTCACACAGAGTTTGTGGGAACTTGCCTCTGAATGCAATAGCTAAATCGTCTGCGTATGCCACTATATTCCCCCCCCAAACCCCCCCCCCCCCCCCCCCAGCTTGTGTCACGTAGCAACGAGTTGACTGTGAGGTTCCATAAAAGCGGGGAAAGAACACCACCCTGGGGTGTTCCCCTTGTGACATAGCGTCATAGCTCAACCGTACCAAGTGAAGAAGCTATTTTCCTTCCCCTTAAAAGTTGGTCAATTAAACCAGTTAGAGGTCTATCTACGCCCAGATTAGTTAGAGCGGAGTTGATAGCCTCCGGGCTTATATTGTTGAAAGCCCCCTCAATGTCTAGGAAGGCCACGAGACAGTAGTCCTTTTCACACAGCGATTTCTCAATGACAGATACTAGGCTGTGCAGAGCGGTTTCTGTTGATTTACCCTTGGTGTATGCATACTGATAGCTAGAGATTAGGTTGCTATCAATAGTCGTTGAGAGGTAGTCGCTTAGTTTCCTCTCAAAGGTTTTGAGTACAAAGGACGAGAGACTGATCGGTCTGTAGTCTTTTGGCTCGTAGTGGGATGCCTTCCCAGCCTTAGGGATAAACACTACCGTGGCGCTTCTCCAGGAGCCCGGAATGTGGTTGAGAGCCAGGCAGGCTGTGAAGAGAAATATCAGCCATTTAGCTGATGTCTCCAACGTGTTTATAAGTTGCGCGGGGATAATCCCGTCCGGCCCGGCGGCCTTATACGGTTCAAAGCTCTTAACTGCCCACCTTACCCTTTCCTCAGTGATGGGTATTTTTACTGCCAGGTTTGTTGCAGGTACTAGTGGTGCGTCATGCAGATTCCCCGGAAAATGTGTATCAAGAGCAGCTCAAGGGTTTCCTCTTCCGTGCTGGTCCAGGATCCGTCAGTTTTTCGCAAATAGCTGATGGCTGTTTGACTTTTCGAGAGGACACGTCTAAGTCTCGCTGTGTCGTCGACCTTTTCGACGCCAGTACAGAAATTTCTCCACGAAGTTCTCTTCGCCTGTCTCAGAGCTTTTTTGTAGGCCCTAAGTTTAGCTTTCTACTCGTGCCAATGAGGCTCAGAGCCGAGGCTCTTGGCCTTGTTAAATTGTTTCCGGCATGATTTGCGGAACGAGTCCAAATCGTAGGACCACCAATGTGGCCTGTGTTTACCGCGTGGTTTTGGCACTGGACAAGCCTGTCCTAGAGCATTTGAGAGCGCCGATGTAAATGTAGTAATAAGATCCTCCAGCTCCTCTACTGATGAGGGGGCTTGTGAGGGCAGTACTGGGGGGTCTCTGTCTAATATTTCATTGTGTAACTGCCAATTTGTGTTACGTGGATTGCGCTTAATGATTGGTTGTTCTACAATAAAGTCTAAAAACATTTCTATGTAACGGTGGTCGGAGAATGAATGTTCGTCCAGAACCCGCCATTTTCTGACCCACCCATAAGCGCCTTCACTACAGATAGTGAGGTCTATGACCTCCCTACGGGTCTTAGTGATAAAAGTAGGCTCATTACCCACGTTACAAATTACCAGGTTGGTTGTTAAGAGGTAACCAAACAGAGACTCGCCCCTGGCATTGATATCGGAACTCCCCCATTGGACATGGTGAGCATTAGCGTCCGCTCCAATAATAAGATTACCCGTGCAGAAATTTGACACCAGGTCTTTCACCTCCGTTTGTGGTGGGGGTTCTTCGGCGTCGTAGGGCATATAGACCGACGCCACCGTCAGGCGGGTGCTGTTGACCGTTAGACTGATAGCGGTAATATCACCATTGGTGTAGTTAGGTAGGAGAAAGGAGTTCAACTCCGACTTGACCAAAATACACGTTCGGACTTTGCTCTCCTCGCTGGCTCGAATGAGCTTGAAGCCCTTAGTCCCCAATCCGCAGATTCTCGAGCTATTGAGCCAGGGTTCTTGGATGAGGACCACATCCACGTCACCTTTAGAAAGACGACTACTTAAAGCAGCCAAAGCCACTTTAGATTTGTGCAGATTAATCTGAAGCACCACCAACATGAGAGCGCACAGACTTCCCTGCCGTCCCCATGTCGTCGAGGTTTGCCCCATCCCGGAGGTTGCCTATCAACGACGAGTTATTCCGATTAACTGCCCGATATGGCGTTGCAGGAGTCCTGCTGCCTGTAGCGTTAGATGTTAATCGCTCAGCGTTGGCTGCTACCACCGTGACGTCGAGGACTTCCTCGTCCTGTAGGCTGTCCTCCATCTCCGAGTTGTTCACAGCACTATCGGCAAGGGACGTGGCGGATAACATGCTTTCCGCATCGGAATCCACCGCTTCCTCTTCTGGTAATTCGTTTTCCGGTTCCCCCGGAGCAGCCGGTGTGTGGACCAGATCCAGTATGCCCCAGCATCACTGGACAACGGATAACTCGTAAGAATTACAATTGATTTACTCGACCAACAAAATACCTTAATTCTTTCGAAATTTTTAAGTTAAAAAAAAAAAAATTCTGATATTCTAACTTTAGAGCTAGAGAACCCAAATCCTTGGCCAGATTTTGGTTTTTTGCTCAATTGTTAGCAGCATTGCTACTTAAAGAAGAAATGGAACTTACAACAACAAAGAAAAATCCCAAACAACTACAAAAACAAGAGCAGCAGAATCTTATTTGTTTTTATTGCTGTGCTACTTTGAGCGACTAAATTACCTCAAACTATGACAGACACCTATCAATATAAATATGCAATCTTGTTCATAAGAAATAGCGCTTAAAAGAACTACTTAACTTTTTTTTCCAAATATTGATAAAAAAAATTTTATTGCATTTTTAAGGAAAATATCGCTAATTTTTTTTGGTAATTTTTTCATAATTTTCCGAACGCTATAGCGTCCCAAAAAGTTAGGTTTAAGCTCAAGGGAATGTCTTCTATCGAATGCAAAAAAAAAATTCTCGGATATCTCAAAAGTAAAGTTAATGTACTAGGGTATTAAAATTTTCAAAACAAATTTTTTTTGAATGCACTCACTTTAAAGCTAGGCAACCCTAATCCTTGACCGGAATTTGGAAGGCAACCCTATTCCATCGGATTCGCAATGAAATTTCCTTTACTACGGTATACATTTCATTCTCTTACTCGTTCGGTGAAGGTGACCTCAAAAAATGCACTTTTCAAAAATTATTTAAAAATACCCTTGACCGGATTTCCTTAGGCAACCCATGCGCAAAGTATTATTTACGTTACGAACTATCATATAAAGTGCATTTCATTTTCTTACTCGTTCGGGTAAGGTCGCCCCTTTGTCGGCTCTCCGACTATATACGGCTTTGCCAAATGACGTGGAGCAATACCAACAGCTCCGTCAGAATCGCGAAGGACCTCTCTGAGCCATTTGAAACCAAACGAGGCTTCAGACAGGTCGACTCCCTTTCGTGCGATTTCTTCAATCTGATGCTGGAGAAGATAATTCGAGCAGCAGAGCTAAACCGCAATGGTACAATCTTTTACAAGAGCGTGCAATTGCTGGCGTATGCCGATGATATTGATATCATTGGCCTTATCAACCGCGCCGTAAGCGCTGCCTTCTCTGGACTGGATAAGGAAGCGAAAAAAGTGGGTCTTGCCGTGAACGAGGATAAGACGAAGTATTTGCTGTCATCAAAGAAGGAATCGGCGCACCTGCGCCTTGGCAGCCATGTTACTGTTGATAGTTACAAATTTGAAGCTTTGAGGGACTTCGTCTATTTGGGAACCAGTATCAACACCGAAAATAATATCAGTCTAGAAATCCAGCGGAGAATCACTCTTGCCAACAAGTGCTACTTTGGACTGAGTAGGCAATTGAGAAGTAAAGTCCTCTCTCGAAGAACAAAGATCACGCTCTATAAATCTCTCATCATACCTGTCTGATGTATGGCTCAAATTCATGGACAATGTCAAGAGAAGATGAGATGGCCCTTGGAGTAATTGAGAGAAAAGTTCTCCGGAAGATTTATGGTCCTTCCCGTGATGCCAATGGCGAGTATCGAAGGAAATTTAACGATGAGCTGTACGAGCTCTACGCAGATCTGACCATAGTTCAGCGAATTAAAGCCCAAAGACTCCGCTGGCTGGGCCATGTTATGCGAATGGACAAAGAAGCTCCAGCACAGAAGGTTTTCCTATCGTCGCCTGAATTCGGCAGCAGAGGAAGGGGGAGGCCTCGACTGAGATGGAAACAACAGGTGGAGGATGACTTGAACTCTCTTGGGGTTTCCAATTGGCGTTAGTTATCGCTAAAAAGGAATGACTGGCGTGCTTTGATATGCAACGGCCAAAATCGCTTAGGCGGTTAAGCGCCAATAAATGGTGATGATGATCATGCTTGCCGCGTTGGTGCCAACCCGCATCCGTAACCGCCGCGGTGCCACCTGAAGACTCCAAATAAACGTCAATAACAGCGTTTCCGAGTGCGTTCCGGACGTGCCGCCACTGGTCCTTGGGGATGCCCAAACGGTCGTTGCCTCGGTCAAGAATGGCTATAAGGATCCTGTCCTTGGTTACTTCAGCAAAGCTTGGTTTACCCACTCCGGGGGTGTTTTGATGCCGCTTTGGATGAGGTTTCAACTCCACGTCCGATCGCTGGCGTTTGAAAGGGGGTCTTTCTACCCTCTTTGGCACATAAGTGCTTTGGAAATCCGGTATCAGAGATTGCGCTAACTCCACCGACTTCCTGGAATTCGGCGAAAGCGTTTCCTGCGGAATTTCCTCATATTTCTTAAGGATCCTTGCGGCCAATCGTTTTTCCAAGTACGCAGAGCGGAGGGAAGATGTCCCATGGGAGTACCGACCCGTAGTTGATTGGTGGAAGTTTAGCATCCACCGTTGTCCGCTTAACTGTGTAGGCAGCCGCACTGGTGCTAGCTCACACAAAGTCATTCTTTCTTGATAAAAATTTGGTGGACCGACTCGTAGTTGCCATCGCTGTTGGTCTCCTGGTTAATTTTGGAGTGGACGCTGTCCTCCGACGTTTTTTTTCTACCTCCAGCATAGCTCCCCTCTGCTGAAGAGTGAACGAAGTTTATGTTTGTTGTTTTAAATTTGTTTTATTGTTCATCTTGTTCGTACGACCCATCGCCGGACAAGGCCAGCTTAGGGTCACGAGAAGAGTAGGGGAAGTGTGTCGTCCACCGCAGCAAAGCCCCGATGTAGTACCGGGCGGCGCTATGATCACGAGGGTAGCGTAGCCCTGTGGCTATCGACTTAAGCCCTAGTACCGCGGCAAGGTGTCCACTAGGGTGGATCGACAAAAAAAAGTGTTTCCAGTCCACCCCTAGGATTAAAGATATTTTGAAGCGATCGCAAAGAAATTTTTCTTTTTTGCCACACCCCCCTGAAGGGTTATTTACTTTTTACTAAAAATCGATTGGCATAGATCGCCTAATAGAAATATATACAACCAACTTTTTTTATTTTTGACTATTATATTTACTCTTTAAAGAGCACACTGATGCCAAGTTTTAAAAAATTAAATTACTTTTGTGCGATCCAGAAGCGTATAACTGTTAAATTGCACCGATTTTGAGTTGTGACTCTTTTTGCAGACCCAGAAATGAAGTAATATAATTCTGAAGCTCTTTGACACGCTGAATCTGAAGTCAGATTTTTCAATTTAGTTCTGGTTTTTGAGATATCCATGCACAAAGGTGGAAAAAACGCATTTTTTGCTATATTCATTACTCTATTACTTCATGAAAACTTATTTCCGTTTAAACCTGCATATATCTTCTGAAAGATTTTTCAGGTATAGTATGTACTACATACCTACATTTAGCCTGAATTACGTTTTACAAATATACAAGTATAAAAATTTACAAGAATAGCTCGTTTAAAGTTATTAGATATATTTTAATTTAATTTAAATTAGTTTAATTGTTTTAATATACTTTTATCACATATTGTTTTTGGGATTGTTAAAGCTACTTGTATCAGTAATAATATAAGTAAGCTACCTAAAAGTGTACTTCATATATCGGTTAAAATATAGCAAAGCTAATGAACTTAAAAGAGCAATATCTCAAGTTCTGAAAGAGTTATCTAAAAAATCAAAAAAGAAATTTCAAGGGAAATGGTACTGATTTCTAAGGGTTTATTAAGTTTTTAATGAAAATTTGATTTAATGAAGAAATTGAGTGTTGAAAAAAATGATAATAGCAAAAAATGGTGTTTTTTTCCCTTTTGGGCATGAATAACTCAAAAACCAGAACCAAATTTACAAATCTGACTTCAGATTCAGATTCAGCATACTGAACGCCTTTAGAAAAGTATTGGTTCAAAATTTGTCCGCCTGTGTAATCTTTTTATACCTTTCATGAACATGAAATGGTATTATAACTTTGGTCCGATGTTTGTAAATATGAGAAGAAGAAGAGATAGACCCATCAATAAGTATACCGAAATGATCAGGATGACGAGATGAGTTGATTTAGCCATGTCCGTCTGTCTGTTTGAACGCAAACTAGTCCCTCAGTTTTTGAGATATTTGGCTGAAATTTGGTATACGGCCACCATTTTCCAATATAGGAATCATTTGTCGGAACCAGCAAGATCGGACCGATATTTCATATAGCTCCCATACAACCGATTATTCCAATAAACGGATTTTGGGCTATAACTCCTGTAATTAAACACGTAGGAACGTGAAATTTGGGAAGCATCGCTATTTTTATATGTGAAATATCGATGTTGAAAATCATCGAGATGGGATAAATATTTCACATAGCCCCCATACAATCGATTGTTCCGATAAGCGGATTTTGGGCTATAACTCCTGTATTTAGACACGTAGGAACGTGAAATTTTGGAAGCATCCCTATTTTTATATGTAAAATATCGATGTTGAAAATCATTGAGATGGGATAAATATTTCACATAGCCCCCATACAATCGATTGTTCCGATAATCGGATTTTGGTAGATAACTCCTGTAATTATATCGGTAGGAACGTGAAATTTTGGAAGCATCGCTATTTTTATATGTGAAATATCGATGTTGAAAATCATTGAGATGGGATAAATATTTCACATAGCTCCCATACAATAGATTATTCCGATAAGCGGATTTTGGGCTATAACTCCTGTAATTAAACACGTAGGAACGTGAAATTTTGGAAGCATCGCTATTTTTATATGTGAAATATCGATGTTGAAAATGTTGCTGTTGTAGCGAGGTGTGGCCCTGCCTAAATTTCAGACAGGGTCACCTCGAGTGTACCGCTCTTGGCCGGGTCGATATAAGAAAACGGCCCGGGTCGTTTCGGCACGATGGGTACAGCACAAGTACTGGTACCGTTCTCTTAGAACCGGCAATACAAGAAACTAGCCGTGTAGGCTATGTAGATCATTTAGCGATACCCAGGGTGCACCAACTGGGAGGCGACCTACTTTTACACCCCTTGTTGAAAATCATCGAGATGGGATAAATATTTCACATAGCCCCCATACAATCGAAGCATCGCTATTTTTATATGTAAAATATCGATGTTGAAAATCATTGAGATGGGATAAATATTTCACATAGCCCCCATACAATCGATTGTTCCGATAATCGGATTTTGGTAGATGACTCCTGTAATTATGTAGGTAGGAACGTGAAATTTTGGAAGTATCGCTATTTTTATATGTGAAATATCGATGTTGAAAATCATTGAGATGGGATAAATATTTCACATAGCCCCCATACAATCGATTGTTCCGATAAACGGATTTTGGTAGATAACTCATGTAATTATATCGGTAGGAACGTGAAATTTCGTAACTGTTGCTATTTTAGAATGTGGAATGTCGATGTTCAAAATCAATGAGATTGGACCAATATAACACATCGCACCCATATAATCGATAGTTCCGATAATTTCGGTATGAGCTAAAGTTAAATTTACACAGGCTGCACTGGGATCAAACAGTAAAAATCGTGACGCTTATTCATGAAAGGTATTTAGCCTTCGGCACAGCCGAAGACAGCTTTCCTTACTTGTTTTTACTACTTTGCAAATATTTTTAGATGTTAACCCAATATGCGACCGGTATAATCTAGTTACGAAAGAGTATACCAGGTTCAGCTATGAATATTATTATTATTAATATTATGTCCATTTAATTAGTTATTTAAGTTGATTCGTTTATTAATATGCTTACATTTTTCAGCTGAACCTCTGCCATTAATGGACCTTTGTAGAAGAACCATTCGCCAAAAAGTAGGACGTTTGTATATGGAGGAGCGTATCCAAGAGTTACAACTTCCTCTGTCCATGAAGAAGTACCTTCTATACAAAAATCGAAGATAATACTTCAATTTAACTATTTAAGATATGACTTACACTTAAAGTAAATTCACTGTCAAACCGTATCATTAAGTATTTAGCTGTTTGCACTATTACCCACGTAAGACCTTTAATTTTTGATTTATGTAACGAGTCTTAAATGCCAAAGTAATGTGAGTGACAAAATTATAGATGTTATCTTTTTGATGAGTTGAGTTAGAAAGGAATCGCCGAATCGCTCGACAAAGTGTGATAACAATATTGGCAAACGTTTTATGAAAAACCATGGTTAAAAAAATTTTTTTAGAATCAGGCTTTTTTTTATTTCTGTGACAATAAAGGCTCATTTACACGGGTCGATTTTTATCGAACCACTTGGGTTCAACCCTTAAATACAAGGTGAAGATCAATCGAATTGCTGTTTACGCAGTCGATTGAAAAAAGGTTAGAAAAATCGTCCCGTGTAAATCATCCTTAAGACAAAGAAACCGAAGTATTTTTTGGAATTTTTCAGTAGAGCTCTTTGAAGCTTAAAATTGAAGTGTCACTGTATGGTATTGTTATGGTTTGTTTTATATAAAATCCACAAATTTCAAGCTAAAGCTATTCAAATTTGTGTGATAACAGATTTGTATACGCACAATGCTGGTAATATTTTTGTTCAGTTTTGAGTTTAGCTGTTCTTGCTTATTGCCAAAGATTTGCACGGTGCCTGAACCATATTTAAATACGAAGTTAGCACGTCAATCATTTTTTTTTTAAATCTTTATAGGCCCTATACACGATGCGTCTGAGTCAAGAGTCAGTGTAGGTGTATTAGTGAAAATGACTCAAGAAAACCAAAAAGAGTTTGATATAATGACGGCGAATCAACACGTACACAAATGACTCGCGAGTCAGACGCACTGTGTATAGACCCTATTACACTTTATAAGACATTTAATGAATGGTAATCTTTTTTTTTGAAGATTTCACTAAAACGTAACATTTTTTTTAGTTTTAGATCTTTACCCAAAAACGCAGGTTTTTGTAGTTATAACGGCGTAAAAGATTTTTGATTAAAGTGACACATTTTTAGCTTATTATATATTTACATTCTTAAAAGGAGTTGCAACTTTTCGAAAAACTAGAATTAAGTCAGATTATTAAAATAAAGCTTTCTTTCCTTTTTTCATTGGTTTATCTTGTTTTCCCAAAAATCGCTGAAACAAAGAGTTATTGCAAAGTAACGTTTTTCTTAAATGCTAACAAAATTTACACTTCCAGAGAAAAATTATTTTTGACCCCTTTTAAATGCAAAAAATCAAACGGTTCACTTTTTGATATTATCCACAGAGAAAGGGTGGCTTAGCTCGGGGACGGATGCAAAAATTGAAATTGTATACATACATTGATAGCAACTTAACGTTCTGCTAACATACTTGCACAAAATTTTGCTATATAATGTTAAGACTACGTTTACGTTGGGCCATAAACTCAAGTTAAAGGGACATTTTTTGAGTTAAAACATATAGCTGTTGTCAATAAACTCGAGTTTATGGCTTAACGTGAACGCAATATAAAAGTTATGACACATCTCATTTGATATTACGCTTTTTTCCCACAGAAACTTTAAAGGAAAACTGAAATAAAAAGTACAAAAATATTTATATGTAGGTATGTATATTTTTTACCCCGATTTGTAAAAAAAGGTGCTCGGGGGATTATTTTAGTTTTTTTTTTCTTTCGCAAAAACAAATTAGTTTTGATGTGCTTTGACTTCGTATTTAAAATTGGTTCAGGCATGCCGTGATTGCATTGTCGATTCATAAATGCATGCAAATTTTACTTTCAAGATATGATTACAGACAGAGAAGGGGACAGGTGAAAGTAAATAAAACAATGTTTTTTTGTCACTTTGGTTATTTGACAACTCGGTATTTACAATAGCAAACGCATTAAGTGTACCCTTCCAGACAGTACTATGACATTCCGTCAGCTTTGTAATGTTGCCTTTGAAAACGTGATAGAAAATCCTGATGTAAATATCAGCTGTTTTATATTTACATCACGATTTCCCATCACGTTCTCAAAGACAACATTCCAAAGCTGACTGAATGTCATAGCACTGTCTAGCAGGGTAGTTATATAATTTTTACTTTTGACACAAATTGAAAAATCGAATTAAGAAATATATTTTATTTAGCTAAGCCAATAAGTATCTGAAATATATGTATATTTAGTCTTGTTCCAATTACACAGCGAGGGATGTTTTGAAATGTATATATATAATATAGGAATGGCTTAAGTACCTACTGGTGCCGCTTTATAGCGGTCGTAACATTGCGCAATTCATTTGGCAACGCTTTTTTTCGCCGTCATTCTCGTAATGATGAGAATAGAATCAAATACTTTTTACATAAACCCAATGCAAACATTTATACTTTTTTGAGAAAAAAATTTCCAATACATAATATAAAAGTTCAAGAATGGAAGAAGAGGAAGAGGAAAATTTTTGAAGTTCAAGTCGGCTGAATTGGGCGCAACTTATATGTTTATAAATGACGGTGAGTATATAGCGGTTCATTTTCGAGGAAAACAAGCCTTTAGTGGATTTCGGTAAACAGTGGGTAGGTTAGGTTAGGTTCAAGTGGACGCAGACGTACACTTAGGCCAGTTTTAAAAGGTCCGTTGTGATACCACCAACAATAGGAAATTCAGTCCTGAGACTCGGCCATATGATCCCTGTATTGTCGGGACTCTCCACATAGCAGAATCCCGGCATTGACACTCCTAAACCGAAACCGTTACCCCTCTCCGAACCATTTAGATGATTTGTTGTTGTTGTTGTTGTTGTTGTTAACAATGCATTGCCCTGCCTAGAGTGTATGATCATTCCGAAGGTCTTTATCAAGCTCTTCTAACGGGAGTCCAAGGAAACGCGCAGTTTCAACAGGGTGGGACCAGAGGGACAGAGGGGTTAGAAGGGTAGGTTCAATTGGACAATTGAAGAGATGTAGGATATCATGGGGGGTCCTACCACATGCAGGGCATGTGTTTGAAATGGTTTAAGTAAGAGTTTAACCTCACACTGTATCCAGACCTAAGCTGTGCCATGGTGACTCTTGTCTCCCTTGGTAAGGTGCGTTCTTCTTCAGCAATATCGGGTGGAAGACTGTTTAGAATGGGGTTCACAAGTAGAGATCTCACAAAAGTGTCAACCGACTCTTTGTGAATTCCGCAGATCAAACGGCAAGGTAATATGATGGATCTCGTCATAATGCTTACGGAGATGACCGCTTATGTCTCTCGTCTCGATCTGTGTCCAAAAAAAGGCGGTTTGAATGTCCTGGCTTGTGGCAGTTCAGAAAGAATTGCCTGCTAAGCATTTCCGCGTGCTCTCTTGCATTGAGCAGTTTAGCCTCTTGATGGAGGTGAGACTCAGGAGACATGAGACATTCCGTAGCAGTTCTGATAGCGGTATTTTGGCAGACTTGTTGTTGTTGTTGTAGCCGTACTTTACCCTGCCTTGTCGGAAGATCCACTTATAAAAACTTACGTGACAGACCAGACAGGGGGTGTACGGTTGTTGAGAGTCCTTTGCCGGATGAATCCGGTACGTTCCGGTACTCGCTTGCGGTACTGCCCGACTGTCTTGGGAACGATTTCGTGGATTTTAGTCGCCTCTTATAACCGGCATACCTACCTCGGGCATATTCTAAACCCCTAACCCACAGGGTGTTGTAACTTCGTCCAGTTGGTGTAACGCACGTTAGGCGACCATATGGGTGCGGCATAGTCAAAGACTGGTCGCCGCCAATGGCCTTATATGTAGTCAGCAACGTTTCTTTGTCTTTTCCCCAAGTACTGCCGGCAAGTGACTTGAGGATCTTGTTGCGACCTCGTACCTTTGAGACCATTGCAGACACATGACCAGCAAATGAGAAAGTATTATCCAGTGTCACCCCCTGTTGTTGTTGTTGTTGTAGCGAGGCGTAGCCCTGCTCAAATTTCAGACAGGGTCACCCCGAGTGCATTGCTCTTGGCCGGGTCGATATAAGAAAACAGCCCGGGTCGTTTCGGCACGATGGGTACAGCACAAGTACTGGTACCGTTCTCGCAGAACCGGCAATACAAGAAACTAGCCGTGTAGGCCATGTAGGTCATTTAGCGTTACCCAGGGTGCACCAACGGGGAGGCGACCTACTCTTACACCCCGTCACCCCCAGTAACTTTGGGGGAGGCTGACAGTTAGTAGCTTAGTGCCATCAACGAAATGTCTAATTCATTTCTCACCTGGTGCGTCCATGTCGTAAAAAGCGTCGCCGTTGATTTAGGCGGAGATATTGTCAGATCTCGCTCAGTGAAAAACCTGGAAAGGTCGCAGAGGTAACTGTTGATTTTCGCACAGAGTTCATCAGTATAGGGGCGCTTCCCCGTCGCCATTATTGTACAGTCGTCGGCATATGAAACGATGGTGACGCCCTCTGATGGTAGGGGCATCTTCGATAGATAGAAGCTAAACAGTGTCGGGGATAGGACACCACCCTATGGCACCCCCTGTCTAATACGTCTAGGTTTTGATGTAGCGTTTCTAAAGTTGGCCGACGCCTGCCGTCCGTTCAGATAATTAGCGGTCCATCTCTTTAACCTATCAGGGAGCTGTGTTTCTAGAAGATCTTGTATGAGCGTGGCATGATTGACTGTGTCAAAGGCTTTTGACAAGTCTAGTGCCACTAACACATTCCTGTGATTTGGTTGGGGCTGATTTAGGCCGCTATTTATCTGCGTTGTAATGGCATTGAGTGCGGTGGTGGTGCTATGCAGCTTACGGAAGCCATGTTGATGACTAGCCAGGTGCAGATTTGCAGTATAAAACGGGAGCAAAATGGACACTACCGGCGACAAAAGTGATATAGGGCGATATGAATCGCCTATGTTTGCCGGCTTTCTAGGTTTCTAGGACTTTACCAAGGCCATCAAGTCTTTTATAGATTATCTAGGAAGGGAAACTACAGTATCGTTAGTAGGGCACACCTAGCCTTCTGCGTGCCTTCCAATAACCCCACAAACTATGAAGCTAGATTACGATTGGAGGTACATTCGAGAGCTAGCCCCATTCTCCAATCTCTAACGTTAGGGGACAACTCGAGAAACACTCGAGAATAACAGAGTTCTCCAACAAAATGGGACATAATTCTCAAATCGATAATTCAGATAGTCGAAGCGTCAATTTGCTCGGCTAATTCCCGTCTTCTGCCATCCACAGAAAGACGTGAGTGCCACATATCGTGGTGGGCATTAAAATCGCCCATGATGATACGGTTATCGCCACGAAGAAACGCACTAAGGCCAAGGCCATAACTTCTGGGACATCAAGTAACGGGAGGGATATAGATATTTATCAGCTCGAGATCAACACCTCCAGCCTGTGCAACTATACCCTGACACTCTAAGGGCCACTTGCATAAAAGCCGATAATAGGTTATTAACTTGACAGGTAACCATACAAAATACGTCAATTAAACTCCGATTAGTCGTTATCGGCCTTTATGCAAGCGGCCCTAAGGGTGAGTCTCTTTGGTCGGTGTTGATTACAAATTCCCTATACTGCACTGTTTGGTGGACTAGGAAGGCGAGACCGCCCCACTGGCTCGGAGATCCGAGTGAGAGTCAAGTTTTGTCTCCTGGATTGCTGCGCTTTTGATTTTATGCAGCTGCATAAGTTTGGTTATCTCCGCTATCTCGTTCATAATTGGCTGTTCAACAGAAAATCTAAAACTAGTTCTATATGGTTAGGTTCAAGTGGCTGCCGCAGAGGTACACTTAGGCCATTTTTGAAAGGCCCGTTATGATATCACCAACACTAGGAAAGTCGGTCCCGGGACCGGCCATATGGAAAATCCCTAAGTTGTTGGGATTCTCCACATAGCATAATCCCGGGACTGGCACTCCTAAATCGACACCGTTACTCCTTCTCGAACCACTTAGATGACTTTATGAAGGCAACTAAGTCCTTTATTTCCAGCTGCGCGATCTGGCGTAGGCTATCCAGGAAGGGAACTCCCAAAAAGCGCGTTCTCGCGCTGTTTAAATCCGGTCAGTTGCAGATGAGGTGTTGCACCGTTTCCTCCTCATCATCATCTTTGCAACTCCTATAGCATCGTCGGTAGGGCACACTTAGCCTTTCTGCGTGCCTACCAATAAGGCAACGCCCGGTTAAAACACCTATTAATATGCCGATTTCTCTCCTTCTTAAGGCGTGAATGTCTCTAGATCTTTTATGATCTCATTTTGGCCAGGTTTGTTTGGATATCCGGCACCCTGTAGATTGTTGCCATCTTTCGTTGGCTTGACGGAGTGTGTACTCCTTCAGCGTTAACTTGCATGTGGTAAACGGCATACCTAAGCCCTCTTTATCTCGAAGAACCTGCTTGGTCGTGCCCTGTCTGGCAAGTATCGGGACACCGATTCGTCCTCTCCCAATCCTCCCAGCTGGGAATGTTATGTTTCTATCTCCGACTGTTGTGGCCGCACACCGATTTGTGTTCAGAGGGAGAAAACTTTAAGATCCCAGAATACGACTCCATATACCATGATAGGTCGGCTAATTCCTAAGGCGCCGAAGAATATTCTTCTAGTTTAATTTCCTGTCCAGGATTTGGCTTTGTTAGCCAAGTTCAGGCTCACGCCATTAATTTCGGGTCCAGCGGCGGTGTTTTGTACCGGTTAGTTCCATTTTTCCCGGGTTGATACTAAGTCCGCAACGAGAGGGCCATGACGAAACTTCTCGCAGTGCTAATTGCATCAAGTCACACAGAGTTTGTGGGAATTTACCCCTGTATGCAATGGCTAAATTGTATACCACTGTCGTCCCGCCCCTAGCTTGTGTCTCGTAGCAAAGAGTTGACATTGAGGTTCCGTAGAAGCGGGGAGAGAACACCACCCTGAAGCGTTCCTCTTGTGACATAGCGTGATAAATCAACCGTACCAAGAGATGAAGATATTTTCCTTCCCCGTAGTAGTGGATCGATTAGTCCAATTAGGGATCTGCTTAAGGCCAGATTAGTTAGAGCGTTATTAATAGCCTCCGGAATTATATTGTTGAAAGACCCTTCAATGTCAAGGAAGGCCACGAGACAGTAATCCTTTTCACCCAATGATTTTTCAATGACAGAGACTAGGCTGTGAAGCGCAGTTTCCGTAGATTTACCCTTGGTGTATGCATGCTAATAGCTAGAGATAAGGTTGCTATCAATAGTAGAATGCAAGGGACGAGAGGCTGATAGGTATGTAGTCGTTAGGCTCGTGGTGGGAGGCCTTCCCAGCCTTAGGAATAAACACTACCGTGGCGATTCTCCAGGAACAAGGAAAGTAGTTGAGAGCTAGGCAGGCTGTATAAAGAAATGTCAGCTCTTAACTGCCCCCCTTACCCTTTCCTACGTGATGGGTATATTTACTGCCAGGTTTGTTGCAGGTGCTAAGGGTGCATTATGCGAGTTACCCAGGAAATGTGTGATCAAGAGCAGCTCAAGCGTTTCATCTTACGTGCTGGTCCAGGATCCGTCAGGCACATAGCTGATGGCTGTTTGAGGGTTCGAGAGAACTCGTCTAAGTCTCGCTGTGTCGTCGACCTTTTCGAAACCAGTGCAGAAATTCCTCCACGAAGTTCCTTCCCTGCCTCAGAGCTTTTTTGTTTAATTTTATATTCGAGCCCGCTACACTCACCGTCATCAGCAGCACCGTTTTTTTGTAAACTTACATGCAAAAATCGTTGGATTATGGGTTCCAATTTTTTTTTTATATTGGAATACTTCAATAGTAATCGTTTGTATACCACATCGGACCACCTTCAGCTTTTTGAAAGCCGATCATTGCTCGTGCCTTATCGACGAAAATCACGACACTATCGCTCTGGCAGTATGTACTCCAAGGAGTAACAACATTGGAGTACATTGCAAAGTACCTACTCTGACTGGGGGTACTCCATGGAGTAGCAGAAACAAAGCGAAGGTTGGAGTAGGTGGTCCAGTCCTAGGACATCGCAATGTTAATTGGAGCACAATTTTTATATGAAAAGGGATTACATTTGGAGTACTCTGATGCTCCAATTGGAGTACTCTTTGGATAGGAAACCCTCGATTTTTGCAGGGGTCCATTTGAAATTGCAAATTTGCGGCCACTTTTCTTTATTTTTCTTTTCTAAATTTTTAAAATATTTGTTTGGAAACAAACCCAAGCCACTGCTAACCGCATTGCAAACACACACATTTTTTATTTGACGAATTTCCCAAAATTATGTTAAACTTAACCCAGATAACCCTAATGTCCTATATATAGGACGGTAGGTTCATGTATTATCACGAGCACGCGTGGACGCTAACAAATAACGGGAACGCGCTGTTACACTCAGCAGACATTGCGCAACTGCGTTAATAGTTGTCATATGCTCTTTTGCTATAGAAGTGTGAGGTATCGAAAAAGAAGACCACGGTTTGTGTGAACGACGACGTATTCTCATACCCACAAATATAGCATTTGAGCTTGCAAGCCCGCCTTTGCATGAAATGGCTTCTCAAAAAATGCCGAAAATAGGCTTAGCGCTTGCCAAATTCTTCTAACCAGATGGTAGAAATAAAAATTTAAATCTGTGGTTATAAGCAATAACAGCCTAAGTCGACTTAAGAAATTGGACCAGTTGAAATTTTTTCTGGCGAATTTTTGTAACAAAACTGTTTTATAACTACGGCAAACGTATTGAATTTAATTATTTGTAAAGAAAGTAAATAAAAGACCAATGAAAGTCTTGAAAAATGTCTCGATGTTGCTATTCAAAATCACCAGCAAAAATTTCAACTGGTCTAATTTCTTAAGTCGACTTAGGCTATTATTGCTTATGACCACAGAAATATCTTTACATATTAAACAAGGCCCTAATTGACACATTTTTCGAAAATGACTTTTTTACATATTTAAGTATAATATATAGTTAAATACACACTCTCATTAAATTTCAAGGAGTTACTAACAGTAATAACGGAGATATTCCAAATTTACAAAGCTATATTTACATGCGTTCAATGTAAAAAAAATTTTGTTTTTTGCTTCTCTTGTAAATTTTTTTTATGTCAGTTAGGGCCTTTGTGAATTAAGGTGACGATATGTAAATGTATAATTAATTGCTGTCATTAAATAAATTATAAAATGTGTTAATTGTTATGCAATTTCCCTCGTGAAGGGTGGACACCTTGCCACGGTACGAGGGCTTAAGTCGATAGCCACAGGGCTACGATGCCCTTGTGATCATAGCGCCACCGGTACTACATCACGAGAGAAGCCAAGCCTCTCTGGCGCGACGACTAAGATCTTCCCCCTCCCAATCCAGGGTGTTATGCGACCACGTGCCCATTGGACGTTTGCAGCCCGGAGGCAAATCGTGGCTGTAATCGAACGGAGCCTCTCTGATACCGGGCCGCCTCGGAGAGTAACTATGGCCTTACCGCGGTATGGGGCTCTGCCGCGGCGGACGACACATTCCCCTTACTCTTCCCTTGACCCTAAACTGGCCTTTGGCCTTGCCCGGCGAGGGGTCGTACGAACAAGATGATAAATAATAACAAAAACTCTAAAACTAAAGATACAACAATGTATACTGCACAGCAGAGGAGGAAAATGCTGGAGCAAGCGAGAACGCAACGTCGGAGGACAAACTCCATTTCTTTATTAGCCGAGAGATCGACAGCGATGGCAACTACGGGTCGATTAGCTCTGGATAACAAGGGGGCAATCCCCAAAGTAAGTACCGGTACACACAAAGTGAAGCCAACAACGGCTGATGCTAAAGTCCTAGTAAGTGCCGGTACCGAAACCAAGTCTTTAACGTCTGTGGCAGTGGTCTCACGACCTGGCCCCAGAGATCCAAATAAGGGAACGACCGCGATGGCAACTACGAGTCGAAATTTACCCCAAAAGACATCTCCCAGTCGCTCCGAGTACTTGGACAAAAGAGCGGCCGCGAGGATCCTGAAGAAATATGAGGGTATTTCACAAGAGACGCTATCGCCGAATGCTAGAAAGACGGTGGAGATGGCTGAAGCTATCTTACCGAACTTCCAAAGCGATTACGCGCCAGAGATCGGACGTGGATTTAAAACCTCACCCGAAGCGGCAGCAACACGCCCCCTTAGTGGGTAAACTCAGCTTTGCTGAAGTAACTAAGGATAGGATCCTCATAGGCGTCATTGACCGAGGTAACGAAAGCTGGGCCATCCCTAGGGACCAGTGGCGGTACGTCCGGAACGCTATCGGTAATGCCCTTCTCGACATTATGGATGAGTCTCCGGGTGCCACGCCGATGGGTTCTGATGCGGGATGGCACCAGGGCCGAAACAAGGTATTCGCTTGCGAGGATGCAAAAGCTGTTGCACTGTACAAGGCAGCAGCTGCAAGACTGGGTGCGATCTACCAAGGGGCAAGAATCGAGGTTGTCGACTGGAAGGACATCCCGGCTCGGCCAAGGGCAAGAGCGTGGATTCCTGCTATCCCCGCTGAACCTGAGAGAATTCTCAGGATGCTGAGGAACATGAACCCGTCTCTCCCGACGCAGGACTGGGGTGTTAATCTGGTCGAGGATGCGGTAGGGCCTGACAGGCAAGTGGTCTTCACCTTGACTAAGGAAGCACTCGAGCCCCTTAAACTGTGCAATGGACGAGTGCACTACGGCATGGGTCAGATCGTGATCCAAGTATACCGCGGCGATGCACAGCGCGCTGCTATTTCGGCTGCACCGGAGGGCTCGGACATCGCAGTGCCGGTAGAGGAGTCGGAGATGTCCGACTCGGAAAGTATGGTATCTGCCACGTCAAATGGCGAAGGAGCAGTGAACAGCTCGGAGATGGGAGACAGCCTGCTGGACGGGGAAGACCTCAACGTCACAGTGATAGCAGCTAGTCCTGAGCGCACCAATGCCAATACTGCCACAGTTAGTAGGATCTCGGCTACGCCAAATCGTGGTCTGAACAAATCGTCGTTGAAAGATAAGCCTCCAGACGAGGTGGAACTTGACGATACGGCGGTGGCAGGGAAGTCTGAGCGCTCTCATGTTGGTGGTGATTCAGATAAACCTGCACAAATCTAAAGCAGCCTCGGCTGCTTTAATCAGTCGTCTCTCTAAAGGCGGCATAGATGTGGTCCTCATCCAAGAACCCTGGGTCAACAGCTCAAGGATTTGCGGTGTGGGGACTAAGGGTTTTAAGCTAATCCAAGCCAGCGAGGGGGGCAGGGTTAGAGCCTGTATTTTGGTTAAGTCTGAGCTGAATGCCTTTCTCTTGCCCAACTATACCAATGGTGACGTTACAGCTGCCAGTTTAACAGTCGACAGTACCAGTCTGACGATGGCATCGGTCTATATGCCCTACGACGCCGAAGAACCTCCGCCACAGAGGGAGGTAAAAGACCTGGTAGCAAATTTTTCCATGGGTCATCTTATTATCGGAACTGACGCCAATGCTCATCACGTCCAATGGGGAAGCTCCGATATCAATGCTAGAGGAGAGTCGTTGTTTGATTACACTACTCGATAAGAAAAAACTCCAAGAATAAAATAGGCCTTTCCTAAAGTAAAATTTTCTCCTGATTCCGAATATGACTTCCATTTTCCTGTGGCAGATCTAGTTTCCGAGATATCGGCGAAAATATGAAAATTCCCATTTTTGCAAAACACTACTTCATATAGGTACGGCAAAAATTTGTATTTTTAATTTTTTCGATTTAAACTGTTGAATTATACATTTTACTAATTCCCACAAACATTTTTTGCCTTCACCTCCCTTAAGTATCTTCAGTAGTTTGGCCACCATGCCAAAAAACGTTCAAAAAATTTTGAAAAAAAACGAAATTTTTTACAAAATTTCAGATTTAACCACTTTAAAATCGGAAAAATTCTATGGACGAAAAAAAGTTAGCCCTCCTATGTTCTAGGAAATTTAATTACGAAAATTTTAAGCATACCTACTACTATAGCCCCGTTAACTTGCAAGCGTCTATCCTACAATTTTTTATAGAGAAAATTTTTATTCAAACTACGTTTTTATTTTTTTATAACGTTTTATTAGAGACATTTGTTTGCACGTTAAACTGTATTCAATTGAGTAATATGAGTATAAATCAGAAATTCAGCAAAAAACAACAACGAAAACAACATTAAATAAATACATATCTACATCTAAAAAATGCAAATTGGGCGATTTGACCGTGGTCGTCAATACTGAGGGACGTGGGTACTTTTAACTACCCGTTTATAATTTTCTGGGTTTGTCTCCCGTATTATTGTCCAGCAATAATCTCCCATCATTTCTTCATTCCAAAAACCTTGGTAACGTTTTTCAAAAATCATGAGGTCTTGGTGAAACCTTTCACCCTGTTCATCACTTTCAGCACCTAGGTTTGAGGGAAAATTATCCAAATGTGAATGCAAAAAATGCATTTTGAGGGACATGTTGCATTTCATAGCTCTGTAGTTTTTCAACAAGGCTTTGACCATCTCTCTATAGTTGGGATCTTTATTGTTGCCAAGAAATCCACTAACGACTTGCTTAAAGCTGTCCCAAGCCGCTGCTTCTACTGATAAATGATTCGCAAAATTTTCGTCTTTCAGCAACTTTCTAATTTGCGGACCAACAAATATACCTTCTCTTAATTTGGCTTGAGTTATTTTAGGAAAAAATTTCGTTAGGTACTGGAAGGATGGCGCGTCCTTATTTAAAGCCTTTACAAAATTTTTCATTAATCCTAATTTGATGTGAAGTGCTGCCAAACTACCTCGTTCGGGATTTACTAAAGGCGGGTTTGCGATATTGAAGGCACCTGGTTCGTACTCAGCTCTTGGTGGCCAGTTTTCCTGAATATAATGGGTTTCTCTAGCACGGCTGTCCCAAAGACAGAGAAAACAGCAAAATTTAGTGAAACCTCCTTGAAGTCCGAGAATTATAGCTACACCTGGGATGTAGATATTTCATATACTATTTATTTTAAATTGTACCACCGAAACTGCTTACCTTTAAGTCCGCAAAAATTTTCCAATTAAATTGTTTATATTGAATGAGCTCAAGTAAATTAGATATACTTAAATAAGTTTCTTTAGTATTCTCAGAATGTGCCACTGGTATTGACGGTAACGAATTTCCTTTATGGAGTAATGCTGCCTTTAAACTATGCTTTGAACTGTCTATAAACAAGCGCCAATCATCAGTTTTATTTTCTAATTTTAGTGCTTCAAATAAACCTTGAACATCATTGCAGTAGCAAATATTTTCACTTTTAGTAAAAAAAGAAGAAAAAGTCTTGTGTCTATTTCGAAATTTAGTAGTACTTGTCGAAGGGCCCAGGCTGCCCCATTGCTGCAATCGAGATCCTAGAACTTCGCTATCAAATTTCGATAATTTCAAATCTCTGACCAAGTCATTAAGTTCGGCTTGTGAGACTCGATGTGGGACCTCTCCTACTTTTTCACTGTCTGAGTTTCCGAACATATAATGTCCGCAAATAAAGCAAAAATCATCCGGATTATTTTTACATTTAAAATCTCTTTTGCAACAAGCCATTTCGTAAACACTTCTACCGATATAGTATGTATAAATTTGTACTAAAATTTGCAAAACAAAATTTATAACAAACAGTAATGACAGTTAAATAATTGATGTCTTTTTAAATTCATTAGACCCTAAGGTAGAGTGACCAAATGAAATGTCTCGCCAATTTTATCAAAGTAATACTAAAATTTTAAGATAGACGCTTGCAAGTTAACGGGGCTATAGTCTCAACGGCACGTCCGATTGTTGTACTGGTATGCTTAAAATTTTCGTAATTAAATTACCTACAACATAGGAGGGCTAACTTTTTTTCGTCCATAGAATTTTTCCGATTTTAAAGTGGTTAAATCTGAAATTTTGTAAAAAATTTCGTTTTTTTTTCAAAATTTTTTGAACGTTTTTTGGCATAGTGGCCAAATTACTGAAGCTACTTAAGGGAGGTGAAGGCAAAAAATGTTTATGGGAATTAGTATAATGTATAATTCAACAGTTTAAATCGAAAAAATTAAAAATACAAATTTTTGCCGTACCTATATGAAGTAGTGTTTTGCGAAAATGGGAATTTTCATATTTTCGCCGATATCTCGGAAACTAGATCTGCCACAGGAAAATGGAAGTCATATTCGGAATCAGGAGAAAATTTTACTTTAGGAAAGGTCTATTTTATTCTTGGAGTCTAAAGTTGATCAAAATTTGTCGAGTAGTGTTATTTGTTAACAACTAACCTGGTAGTTTGCAACGTGGGTAACGAACCTACGTTTATTACTAAAACCCGTAGGGACGTCATAGATCTCACTATTTGCAGCGAAGGCGCTTATGAGTGGGTCAGAAAATGGCGCGTTCTCGATGAACACTCATTCTCCGACCACCGGTACGTAGAATTAGTTCTAGACTTTTCTGTTGAGCAGCCGGTTATGAAAGGCAACCCACGTAACACTAACTGGCAGCTACACAATGAAATACTATCTAGGGACTTGCCAGCACTTCCCCCACAAGTCCCCTCATCAGTAGGGGATTTGGAGAATCTGGTAAAGACCTTTACAACGGCGCTCTCGAATGCCCTAGAGCAGGCTTGCCCAGTGCCAAAACCACGCGGTAAACATAGGCCGCATTGGTGGTCCTACGACCTGGACTCGCTCCGTAAATCATGTAGGACACAATTTAATAAGGCCAAGAGCCAACTCATAAACACGCTGGAGACATCAGCCAAATGGCTGGTATTTCTCTATACAGCCTGCCTGGCTCTTAGCTACATTCCGTGCTCCTGGAGAAGTGCCACGGTAGTGTTTATTCCTAAGGCAGGAAAGGCGTCTCATTACGAGCCCAAGGACTATAGGCCGATGAGTCTCTCATCCTTTGTGTTCAAGACCTTCGAGAGGATAATAAATGACTACCTCTCCTCTACTATTGATAGCAACCTGATCTGTAGCTATCAGCATGCATACACCAAAGGGAAATCTACAGAAACTGCGCTTCACAGCCTAGTTTCTGTTATTGAAAAATCGCTGTATGAAAAGGAGTACTGTCTTGTGGCCTTTTTAGATATTGAAGGAGCCTTCAACAACATAAGCCCTGATGCTATAAACACCGCTTTAACAAGTCTGGGCATAAGCAGGTCTCTTATTGGACTTATTGATCAACTGCTAAGGGGTAGACGAATAGTTTCATCACTGGGCTCGGTTGACTTATCACGCTATGTCACAAGGGGAACGCCTCAGGGTGGTGTTCTCTCCCCGCTTCTATGGAACCTCACTGTCAACTCGATGCTGTGAGACACAAGCTGGGGGGCGGGAAGGTAGTGGCATATGCAGATGACTTAGCTATAGTATACAGGGGCAAATTCCCACAAACCCTGTGCGACTTGATGCAAGTAGCACTGAGAGAGGTCTCCTCATGGTGCTCGCGCTGCGGACTGAGAATCAACCCGGGAAAAGTAGAACTGGTTCTCTTTACCAACCGCTATAAGATACCACCGCTAATACTACCAAAACTGAATGACGTGCACCTGAACTTGGCTGACAAAGCCAAGTTCTTGGGCACAGTTCTGGATAGGAAACTAACCTGGAAGGAGAATGTTCTTCAGCGCCAGAAGAAAGCGTGTATTGCACTCTACACCTGCAAAAGAGCCATTGGAAAGAAATGGGGGCTCAGCCCCAAAATATGCAAATGGATCTACACTGCAATCATTCGACCAATCATGCTCTATGGAGTTGTGGTATGGTGGCCTGCGCTGAGCAAGGCAACAAACCTTAATCTGCTAGGTAAAGTACACAGATCTTGCATGATCTGTATAAGCGGTGCGTTAAGAACAACGCCCAATGAAGCACTCCAGGCCATTCTTGGCATTTTGCCACTCGATCTGGAAGGGCACCGAGTAGCAGCAGCATCGGCTCTGCGTCTAAGGGAAACGTCCGGCTGGGGCGCAAGCACTACTGGACACGCCTGTATTTTGGGATCCTATAGCTTTCTTCCGCTGAGCACAGATCGCTGTGCGACCACAACAGTCGGAGATAGCGGTTTTAAAATCAACATTCCCAGCAGGGAAGAATGGGAGAGCACGGATCGGAGTCCCGTCACTCATGGCGGCACTTCCATTTATACTGATGGCTCGAAGTTAGACAGCAGAGTTGGGGGAGGGGTTTATTCAAAGGATCTGAACCTCCAGCTCTCCTTCAGACTACCTGATCACTGCAGTGTCTTCCAGGCTGAAGTTTCAGCAATCATGGACGCCGCGGCTTGGATAGGCCAACACACTATCAGACAGGACATTTTTATATTCAGCGACAGCCAGGCGGCCATCAAATCCCTTGGCTCTTACTCGTTCAACTCTGAACTGACGCTCAGCTGTCGTCGATTTCTACAAGAGATGGCCCAACAGAATCTCGTTAACCTCACATGGGTCCCGGAGCATAGGGACATTGAGGGAAATTGTAGGGCAGACGAACTTGCGAGGCAGGGCACGACCAAGCAGGTTCTTCGCGATAAAGAGCGCTTAGGTAGAGTAACTTCGGGTATTATGGTATACCTATTTCTTTTTAGCTCATAACTTACAAGATATGCACCCGAAGCTTTCCAAATTTTGTGCATATTATCAGTAAAGTATTGGCTATACGAATATGGAACAAGAACTGGTTTACAACAGAAAAAAAACATTTATGAGCAAATATATAAAAAAGGCAAAAATTGGCACTTTGAAAAAAGTGCGGGTAATTTGGTATACATGGTTCGTTTAATATGGTATACTATACCATATTACCAAACCAATATTACGGCTAAATAAAAACCAAAGAGTTAATTATAAGTAAAAAAAAACTATAATATATAGTGAATTTTTTATTAATCAATTTAAATAAAATTAACAATATAGCCTCCTTGGCGCCGAATTTATGTCAAAAAAGCCTTTTGGGCTAACGAAAAAACCAAATTCATTATAAGAGAATTTACCAAAAATTGAGTGTTAAATTATAGTTGTTTAATGAGCGAAAAAGTAGGTGGTGCATCCTTCATAAGGAGAGGATGATTGTTTTTCCTTGGGAAAATAAAATAAGGTGGCACAAAGCATCCACCAGCACTCATGCACGTTATAACAGTAATGAGGGAACCGCGTTCTGCGGAAGTCATAGCGCCAATTTGCCTTTTTCCTTTTTGTACGATTACTTTTGGTTGTCGAGACTGCACTACTGACAATCCTGTTTCGTCCACATTCCAAATATTTGTCGCTGAGAAATTGTGTTTGATATATTCCTTTTCCAATAAGTTGAAAAATGAAGCCATATTTTCACGATTAAATCCCTTTGCTCTATCAAAAGATGTACCAGTCGGTGTTCGCAAGCCTAACTTTTCGCTATGTCTTTTGCAAAATCCGTACAGCCAATCTTTCGCTGCACATTTTCGCATAGTATTAAATTTATTAGGGATGTCGTTCTTTATTGCAATTTGATATGCAAGTGACCTCAAATCCCATCTCGTTAGCCCCCAAAAGCGAGACTCCATCTCCAAAGCGTATCTTACTATATCGTTTTCGATCTCTGGGGCAAATACTGGTTTTCTTCCGAGTTTTGCTGAAAGCAGCTCCTCAGCCGGCTTTTCACTTCTAGCCATGTGCTGCAGTGTGGTGTGGGGAACCTCGAAAACTTTTGAGGCCAGTAAAATACCCATTTCGTCATTTTTTAATGCGGCAATGGCCTTGCGCATGTTTTCAATACTCCACTGCCTTCGTACACCTTTTTTCGACATGATTGCTGTAAAATTCCACCTTTAAATTAAAGCACTAGCCTATTGATAATACAGTAGGGTAATATGGTACACTATACCATATTGGCCGGTCACAAGTGTACCATATTAGACGCTTTTTTGGTTTTCTGTGTTTTTAATTTTTTTTATGGTCAAACCCCTATTTGGCTTGAAACTTACCTTTTTGAAATGAAATATGGGCTTTAATTTATCGATTAGGAATATATCTGTTATAGTAAGATTGTTGCTGCCACTAAAAACACCGTTTCTGCTACACTATCTTAAAAAGTCAGACATGCGAAACCACCATTGTTTATCCCTCTATAGTTTGGCAACTTCTTTTCTTCTTCTTACGAATTTGAGTGGAAGGCACTGGCTGGGTGACTCCAAATGAAATGGAATGAAGGAATAGTATGAAGCCCAATAAGCCATTTTGTTTGATATCAATCTGAGACGCATTTGAGATGAAACCTTCAACGTCAATTCTCACTTTTTGAAAACTTAATATCAATTAATCAATCAATTAATTTTCGATTTAGTGATAAACTACCAGTAGCAGGTAAACTTTTTTGCTAAATGAGTATTAACTTGAGGTATAATTAAATATAAAAATTATACCATAAATGTCCGGCAGTTTCTACCTTGACAGTTTTTATACATACGACCCCCTATACCATTCCCTAAAATAAATTTTGTCCAATCGTGGTACATTATTGACCCTCATTATTTACCAAACGTTTGAGAAAATATTTTTCTGTGCTTATGGGGAATATGCTGTGCGTGTGTATTAGTGTGTTTTTTGCGAGTTGCGCTACTATATAAGGTATACAATGGAAACCACGTGTTTTTAACAACTGAATGAAAACTAAACAGCTGTCACCTTTGTAATCTTTTTTCTATTCCTCTTTCTTTATTTAACAGCTGATGTCGAAGTCGGCGTTGCCATAGTGCAAGTAGTTTAAGAGAAAAGCAGGTGTACCATATTAGCCGCCTATACCATAATACCCGAAGTTACTCTATGCCGTTTGCCACATGCAAGCTTATGCTGAAGGAGTACACACTCCGCCAAACCAACGAAAGATGGCTGCAATCTCCAGGATGCCGGATATCCAAAGAAACCTGGCCGAAATAGGATCATAAAAGATCAAGACAAATTTATGCCCTAAGGAGAAGAGAAATCTCCATATTAATCGGCGTATTAACTGGGCACTGCCTCATTGGTAGGCACGCAGAAAGACTTGGTGTGCCCTACCGACGATGCTGTAGGAGTTGTAAGGATGATGAGGAGGAGGAAGCGGTGGAGCACCTCATCTGCAACTGCCCGGCTTTAAGTGGCGCGAGAATGCGCTTTTTGGGAGTTCCCTTCCTGGTCTGCCTACGCCAGGTCACGGAGCTGGACATAAAGGACCTGATGGCCTTCATCAAGTCATCTAAATGGTTCGAGGAGGAGTAACGGTGTCGGTATAGGAAAGTCAGTCCCGGGATTCTGCTATGTGGAGAATTCCGTTAATACCGGGATTTTCCATATGGCAGGGTCCCGGAACTGACTTTCCTAGTGCTGGTGGTATCACAACGGGCCTTTTAATACTGGCCTAGGTGTGCCTCTGCGGCAGCCACTTGAACCTAACCTATGCAATTTATCTGGAAAAATTAGGCAAGCATTCATTTTTTAGCGCGTATTGGGAACTGGTTCGGTAACCTATTCAATTATAAATGTTAACCAAATGTTAGCTGGCTCGCTGACTTATTCAATGTTAACAGCATGTTCATCGAAACATTGACTGCTTCATAACATAATGTTAGCTAGTTGTTAGCAGTTTCGGTAACCGTTTCAACAAATACTATTAACAGCATGCTTGCCAAAACATTGACGACTTCAACAAACACTGTTAACTACATTTTAACCAAAACAATTGCCAGTTTATGAAAGATAATTTTTTTATAACAGGCAGTTTTGAAGAGTACAGGTATACTTGATAGCAAATGGAAAATTCGATAAGTGCAAGGGAGAGGCAAAGTGTAGACATGGTTAAAATTTTCACTCGGCCTGAACAAAATTAGCTTCCTCGGTAACCGTATGAAAAATGAATGAAACCAACTATTTAACTTGGTTGCTAGGGAAACAATTGAAAAGTCTTAATTGTTGTTTGTAAAAAAAATTTGAAGAATTTTATTGAATTGTCACCGCTATGACAATGACGATGACGAAAAATTGCCACCGTAATGAGGGCCGCTATGCTTGAATGCTTGCCGCTATATTACATTACGGTTAACTTCACCGTCTTTTTACTCAATTACTTTTACATGACAGTAAAGCCTTAACTGCCACCACCGTGACGGCGAGGTCTTCCCCGTCCAGCAGGCTGTCCCCGTCGCCGAGTTGTTTACTACTCCTTGACGTGGCGGATACCATAGTTTCCGCGTCGGACGCTTCCTCTTCCGGTACTTCGATATCCGAGTCCTCCGTAGCAGCCGAATCACTATCTGACCCATACCGTAATGCACTCGTCCATTGCACCGTTTAGGGGGCTCGAGTGCCTCCTGTTGTTGTTGTTGTTAACAATACATTGCCCTGTCTAGAGTGTATGATCATTCCGAAGATCTTCATCAAGCTCTTCTAAGGGGAGTCCAAGGAAACGTGCAGTTTCAACAGGGTTTGTCCAGAGGGACAGAGGGGTTAGAAGAGTAGGTTCAGATGAACAATTGAAGAGATGTAGAGTATCATGGGGGGTCCTAGCACATGCAGGGCATGTATTTAAGATTGTATCATTAAGTCTGGATAAGTAGGAGTTTAACCTTACACTATATCCAGACCTAAGCTGTGCCAAGGTCACTCTTGTCTCCCTTGGTAAGGTGCGTTCTTCTTCAGCAATATCCGGTGGAGGACTGTTCAGAACGGGATTCACAGGTAGAGATCCGACAAAAGTGTCTACCGACTCGGTGTGGATGTCGGTTAGAGCCCGCTTATGATTCTGCAGATCAAACGGCAAGGTAATATGATGCCGGATCTCATCATAGCGCTTACGGAGATGTCTCCTTATGTCTCTCGGGGGCGGATCTATGTCCAAAAGATGACGGTTTGGATGTGCTGGCTTGTGGCAGTTCAGAAGGAATTGCCTGCTCAGCATTTCCGCATGCTCTTTTACATTGAGCAGTTTTGCCCCCTGATGGAGGTGAGATTCGGAAGACATGAGGAGACATCCCGTAGCAGTTCTGATGGCAGTATTTTGGCAGACTTGTAACTTCGTCCAGTTGGTGTTATGTACATTAGGCGACCATATGGGCGCAGCATAGTCAAAGACTGGTCGGCCAATGGCCTTATATGTAGTCAGCAACGTTTCTTTGTCTTTTCCCCAAGTACTGCCGGCAAGTGACTTGAGGATCTTGTTGCGACCACGTACCTTTGAGACCATTGCAGACACATGACCAGCAAATGAGAAAGTATTATCCAGTGTCATCCCTAATAACTTTGGGTGGCTGACAGTTGGTAGCTTAGTGCCATCAACGAAAATGTCTAATTCATTTCTCACCTGGTGCGTCCATGTCGTAAAAAGCGTCGCCGTTGATTTTGTCGGAGATATTGTCAGATCTCGCTCAGTGAAAAACCTGGAAAGGTCGCAGAGGTAACCATGTAACATCTTCGAGTGCCTCCTAATTCAAGGTGGATCCCCGACCAGATTGATACTCCAGTCCTGCCTAGGGAGAGACGTACCTATTCATGATCCACAGCATCCTGAGAATGCTCTCCGGTTCTGCAGGAGTGGCAGGAATCCTTGCCCTTGCTCTTGGTCGAGCCGGAATATCCTTCCACTCGATGAACTCAATTCTTGCCCCTGGGTAGACTTCACCCAGTCTTGCAGCTGTTACCTGGTAAAGTGCAACAGTTCTTCAATCCTCCAGCGAATAGTTTGATCTGAGCCGCATCAGTACCTCGCGCCGTACCACGCGGGGACTCATAACGTCGAGAAGGGCGTTACCGAGTACGTTCCGGACGTACTTCCACCGGTCTTTAGAGATGGCTCCACGATCGTTACCTCGGTCAAGGATACCTATGAGGATGCTGTTTTGGTCAGATATTTCGGATGAATGACTGTTTAGAACGGGGTTCACAGGTCAAGACCTGATAATTGTATCTACCGACTCAGTGTGGATATCGCTTGTGGTTCCGCCGATCAAACGGTAACGTAATGTGATGCCGGATCTCATCATAGTGGTCATCATTAAATTTTCTTCCGTACTCGCGGTCGTTAACTTTTAGGGGACCATAAATCTTTCAAAGAATTTTTCTCTCGAATACTCCCATAGTAGCCTCATTGGGCATTTTGCCACTTGATCTGGAAGGGTTTCGGTCACCGGCGGCATCAGCTCTGCGCCTAAAAGAAACCTCCAGTTGGGGTGCGGGTACTATTGGACACTCCAGTATTCTGGAATCTTACAGCTTTCTCCCTCTAAGCACAGATCGTTGTGCGACCACTACAGTCGGGGATAGCTGTTTCAAAATAAACATTCCCAGCAGAGAAGACTGGGAGAGGACGGATTGGTGTCCCGAAACAAATGGTGGCACTTTCATATACACCGACGGCTCGAAGTTGGACGGCAGAGTTGGAGGAGGGGTTTATTCAAAGGATTTGGACCTTGAGCTCTCCTTCAGACTACCTGATCATTGTAGCGTCTTCCAGGCGGAAGTCTCGGCAATCCTGGACGCTGCGGCCTGGTTAAGCAAACGTGTTATCGGAGAAGATATCGCTATTTTCAGCGATAGCCAAGCGGCAATCAAATCCCTTGGCTCATACACGTTCAACTCTGAACTGACGCTCAGCTGTCGTCGATCTCTTCAGGAGATGGCCCAACAGAACCGCGTAAGCCTCATATGGGTCATGGGACATGGGGACATTGAGGGAAACTGTAAGGCAGACGAGCTTGCCAGGCAGGGCACGTCCAAGCAGGTTCTTCAGGATAAAGAGCGCTGTGCCCTACCGACGATGCTGCAGGAGTTGCAAAGATGATGAGGAGGAGGAAACAGTGGAGCACCTCATCTGCAACTGTCCGGCTTTAAGCGGCGCGAGAACGCGCTTTTTGGGAGTTCCGTTCCTAGATAGCCTAAGCCAGATCGCGGAACTAGACATAAAGGACTTGATGGGCTTCATAAAGTCATCTAAGTGGTTCGAGGAGGAGTAACGGTGTCGGTTTAGGAGTGTCAGTCCCGGGATTCTGCTATGTGGAAAATCCCAACAACTCAGGGATTTTCCATATGGCTGGGTCCCGGGACTGACTTTCCTTGTGTTGGTGGTATCACAACGGGCCTTTCAAAACTGGCCTAAGTGTGCCTCTGCGGCAGCCACTTGAACCTACCTACCTAGCCTCATTGGATGCTGTCAATGTCCATGCTTCTGCTCTATATAGCAGGATGGATGCGATAAGTGACTTATAGAGTGTTGTTTTTGTTCGTCGTTGTATTTCAAGGCTTACATTGTTGCTTGTGTTATCGTGAAGAACATCAAAAAAAGACAGAAATATTATTTTTTTTACTTCAATAGGTACTAAATTAGTGGTGAAAAGTAGCTCCAGCAAGAAAACGTTTCAGGGAGTTTTTTTTAGCCTAATCAATTTCCTTTAAGATTCCGTAGGCTTTTTTTTTGTACATGGACTTTTGCATTTTTGACAATTTTTGGATCCAAAAATGGGAAATCGAAAAAACATACACTAGATGCTAGAAAACGGCTAGTCTGAGAAAATGTCTAGATGCAGTTTTTGTAAGGAACTCATGGCCTCATTATGTGTTGCGAACGATAGCTTAGAAGAACGATTCGTCTGCTTACACCTTATGAATAAAATCCTATAGAAAGCAGAGTTTAAAGTAATAACAATAGTATTTCAAGTTTTTTTCTTTTATTTGAGAATCAAATTTATCAACGATCGGTTATCCTACAATTTTACTCTTAGCAGTTTTTTTTAATTCTTTAGTTTATCATGTGCCGCTTATAGCAGTTTTAATTTGGTGTAATTGCTTTTGTATAACATTTTTTCTAAGACTTAATTTTTCATAACATTTTTTTAAATAAAAACATCAATAAAAATTTTCATTTAAAACTTGAACATGCTTGTATTTTTGTAAAAGTGGTTAATTTTATCATCTGTTGTCTTGTAAAAATATTGTACTTCCTGAGCTGTTACTTTAGGTCATTATTGTTGCAATAGTATTTTTATATGATAACTGTAAATTGTATCTTGTATTTGAATGACATTTATGTATTTAGTTTTTGATCTTTGGCCGATTAAAATTCTCCTGTTATTTGTTTCATCTATTTTGTAGATTAACAAATTGCTTTCGAGTGCATCACTTCAAAATTTTATGATTTAAATACATACCTACTTAAAAGAAATACAACAAATTGTGCATTAATAAGATTGCGCTTGCGCTTTAGGATTAATATTTTTGTTTTTAAATAATTAGAATATTTTGCATAAATGGACTTTAATAAAAAATAAAGTACAATCTCAATAAACTCAAGGCATATCAATGTGGCCGTATGTACTTGATGTGATGCGATGCATTTATTTTCCTGCTGGTGTATCCTCTGGTGCTGGCAATTTCTCCCATGTAGGCTCGACACCCCAAATTTCTCGTGCATATTCGATAATTGTGCGATCAGATGAGAATTTGCCGCTGGAAGCGATATTGTGGATGGCCATTTCCAACCATTTGGCTTGGTTCTGAAAAAGAGATAAAGAAATATTTTATTTAAAAACTGGCTGCAGCAGTTGCCATACAAAATACTAGTTAAGACATAACAGAAAAGTTTCCACAAGGGCCATAACATTACCATACCATTACCATACCATTACCATACCATTACCATACCATTACCATACCATTACCATACCATTACCATACCATTACCATACCATTACCATACCATTACCATACCATTACCATACCATTACCATACCATTACCATACCATTACCATACCATTACCATACCATTACCATACCATTACCATACCATTACCATACCATTACCATACCATTACCATACCATTACCATACCATTACCATACCATTACCATACCATTACCATACCATTACCATACCATTACCATACCATTACCATACCATTACCATACCATTACCATACCATTACCATACCATTACCATACCATTACCATACCATTACCATACCATTACCATACCATTACCATACCATTACCATACCATTACCATACCATTACCATACCATTACCATACCATTACCATACCATTACCATACCATTACCATACCATTACCATACCATTACCATACCATTACCATACCATTACCATACCATTACCATACCATTACCATACCATTACCATACCATTACCATACCATTACCATACCATTACCATACCATTACCATACCATTACCATACCATTACCATACCATTACCATACCATTACCATACCATTACCATACCATTACCATACCATTACCATACCATTACCATACCATTACCATACCATTACCATACCATTACCATACCATTACCATACCATTACCATACCATTACCATACCATTACCATACCATTACCATACCATTACCATACCATTACCATACCATTACCATACCATTACCATACCATTACCATACCATTACCATACCATTACCATACCATTACCATACCATTACCATTACCATACCATTACCATACCATTACCATACCATTACCATACCATTACCATACCATTACCATACCATTACCATACCATTACCATACCATTACCATACCATTACCATACCATTACCATACCATTACCATACCATTACCATACCATTACCATACCATTACCATACCATTACCATACCATTACCATACCATTACCATACCATTACCATACCATTACCATACCATTACCATACCATTACCATACCATTACCATACCATTACCATACCATTACCATACCATTACCATACCATTACCATACCATTACCATACCATTACCATACCATTACCATACCATTACCATACCATTACCATACCATTACCATACCATTACCATACCATTACCATACCATTACCATACCATTACCATACCATTACCATACCATTACCATACCATTACCATACCATTACCATACCATTACCATACCATTACCATACCATTACCATACCATTACCATACCATTACCATACCATTACCATACCATTACCATACCATTACCATACCATTACCATACCATTACCATACCATTACCATACCATTACCATACCATTACCATACCATTACCATACCATTACCATACCATTACCATACCATTACCATACCATTACCATACCATTACCATACCATTACCATACCATTACCATACCATTACCATACCATTACCATACCATTACCATACCATTACCATACCATTACCATACCATTACCATACCATTACCATACCATTACCATACCATTACCATACCATTACCATACCATTACCATACCATTACCATATCATTACCATATCATTACCATACCATTACCATACCATTACCATTTATGAAATCTATTTATCATCTTACCTGATAAGTCTTCGATACCAATTCTTGCGCCTTGATGTATGCCTCATAATCGGCCAATAAATAATAATGATCGTACTTCAACAAAATATCAGCAATATTCTTGAATTCATTTGGATTGCTTGGGCTAAAGAAACCGCCCTGAATCTGATCGATGCACTGCTTAATCTCAGGATTGCGATTGTAATAATCATAGGCATTATAACCGCGTTTCTTCAGCGCCTCAACTTCCTCGACAGTCATACCATTACCATACCATTACCATACCATTACCATGCCATTACCATACCATTACCATACCATTACCATACCATCACCATACCATTACCATACCATTACCATACCATTACCATATCATTACCATACTATTACCATACCATTGCCATACCAATACCATACCATTACCATACTATTACCATACCATTACCATACCATTACCATTTATGAAATCTATTTATCATCTTACCTGATAAGTCTTCGATACCAATTCTTGCGCCTTGATGTATGCCTCATAATCGGCCAATAAATAATAATGATCGTACTTCAACAAAATATCAGCAATATTCTTGAATTCATTTGGATTGCTTGGGCTAAAGAAACCGCCCTGAATCTGATCGATGCACTGCTTAATCTCAGGATTGCGATTGTAATAATCATAGGCATTATAACCGCGTTTCTTCAGCGCCTCAACTTCCTCGACAGTCATGCCAAAAATGAAAATGTTGTCATTACCCATTTCTTCGGCCATCTCAACATTAGCACCATCCAAAGTACCGATGGTTAGAGCGCCATTCAACATGAATTTCATGTTACCAGTACCGGAAGCCTCAGTGCCGGCAGTGGATATTTGCTCCGATAAATCAGCAGCAGGCATAATCTTCTCAGCCAAAGTGACACGATAATTCTCCAAAAAGATAACCTTGAGCTTGTCGCCCACAATGGGATCGTTGTTGACAACATTACCAACAGCGCAAATCAGCTTAATGATCTGTTTGGCGACATAGTAGCCGGGCGCTGCCTTGCCACCAATCATAATTGTGCGTGGAGTAAAGTTAGCGGTGGGATCTTTTTTGATGCGATTGTATAGCGTGATGATGTGCAGGCAATTCAACAGCTGACGTTTGTACTCGTGGATACGTTTGACTTGTATGTCAAACATTGACGCAGGATTCACTTTAACGCCATAATCTTTTTCCAAAATTTGTGTGAGCTTCAATTTGTTCTCTTGTTTCACGCGTGCCACATTGCGTTGGAAATTGGGATCTTTGGCCCATTTTTTGAGAGCTACCAGCTGTTCGAGATGCACCGGCCACTCTTCGCCAATCTTTTCGGCGATGAGATCCGACAAACCGGGATTGCAGAGTAACAACCAACGACGTGGTGTAATACCGTTAGTCTTGTTCTGGAACTTATGCGGTTCATATTCGTAGAAGAGACGGAAGAGGTCTTTCTTTAGAATTTCTGAATGAATAGCAGCAACACCGTTCACAGCGTGCGAGCCCACAATAGACAAATGCGCCATATTGATACGTTTCTCACCATCCTCCTCCACCAAGGACATGCGGCGCATACGTTCAAAGTCACCTGGATATTTCTTCGCGACACCCTCCATGAAGAGGAAATTGATGTGATAGATGATTTGTAAATGACGTGGCAGTATTGACTCCAACAGAGAAACGGGCCAGCGTTCCAAAGCTTCGGGCAATACGGTGTGATTGGTATAGGCGCAGGTACGACAAGTAATATCCCAAGCGGTGTCCCAATCCAAGTGCTCCTCATCAAGGAGTATGCGCATCAATTCGGGTATAGCCAGAGAAGGATGAGTATCATTCAATTGGATGGCCACTTTATCGGGGAAGTGATCGAAATTATGGCGCACTGTCTCAACCGAACCAAATTTGGAAGCCTTGTAACGGCGCACGATATCATGTAAAGTGGCAGCGACCATGAAATATTCTTGCTTCAAACGCAACTCCTTGCCCTCAAAAAAGTTATCGTTGGGATAGAGTACGCGTGATATGTTCTCAGCGAGATTACGATCCAACACAGCCTGAATGTAGTCACCATCGTTAACTGAAAGAGAAGAAAAAAAACGTTAAAAAACTTCTAAAAAATTAATCATTTTCGTACTCACAGAATTTCAAATTGAAATCGACTGGACTCTTAGCAGACCACAAACGCAGAGTATTCACATGATTGTTGCCATAACCGGGTATGGGATTATCGTAGGGCATAGCGTATACCACCTGCGTATCCACCCATTTTTTACCCTCGGGCGTATCAATAACACGTCCATAGAAATGTACTGGTTTCATGAATTCAGGACGTGCCTTTTCCCATGGATTACCAAAACGTAACCAATCATCAGGTTCTTCCTGTTGCTCCCCATTCATGATCTTTTGTGCGAATATACCGTATTCGTAACGTATGCCATAACCATAGGCCGCCAAACCAAGTGTAGCCATGGAATCCAAGAAACATGCAGCCAAACGTCCCAAGCCACCATTGCCCAAACCAGCATCTTCTTCCATATCCTCTAGAGCTTCAATGTCTAAGCCCAATTGATACATAGCCTCTTCACATTCACTCTGTATACCTAAATTGATCATGGTGTTTGTTAGTGAACGTCCCATATAGTATTCAAGAGATAAGTAGTAGACGCGCTGGAAGGAAAAGGGAATACAACTAATTTAGAATGATTTATATGTATCTATTTTACGACATTCTAAGTCTTTCTACCGAGTAGTTGCTACTAAGGATATTCAAGGGTAAGCATCTTAAGTATCCACCTAATCCTACTAGATTTTTATTTTGGTACATATGTTCGCTGTTCTCTCGAAAACTACTTCACCCATTTGAATAAACATTTAAATATATGTAGGTAATATTAGATTTCCCCGTCGTCTTCGCTCACATTAAAACCATTACAATTGAAATGAGTCAACTAGATAACTATATTTTATAGCTTGGCCTATCCCTATCCTACTTCTGGGAAAGAAAGAATTCTACCAATTTTAAAGCAAATCGTATCATAATTAATAAGAATTTTCGGAATAGGTCTGTTCCTGGTCTACTTTTCGAAAAAATACACTCAACTATTAATATAACCACCACATGGTACCACTGTACAGTACCGAATTTCCAGCAAATAGCATCACATATACAATTTTTTTAATATGTCGGTGATCCCCTTCCCGGAAAACCTACTCTCAACTACTAATATAGGCAAAGGGCTATCAAAATCCCTAACTTAAAGCAGATCGCATCACAAATAAACATTTTGGAATAGGACCGTCCTGGTCCACTTCCCGCAAAAAAATGTTCTATGAAATGATGGTTACCTTCTGGAGAATTGTTTCCGCTAAGGCTGCGATCCAAGCTAGATATTACTTAAATTTCAATCAGAACAGACGCCCACCTGCCGGCAGCTCGGTTCCCAAAAAGGCGATACGATTTTTTTGGTACTAAGTGTCATTTTTCAGCTTGTGCAGTTAGTAGGAGATATTTGATTTCTCTCCGAAAATCTATATCTTGGGCGGGAATATTTGTACTCGTAGTAAGGTATGACTGTCGTAGGCGAAGTAGTAAAAGTTAGTACCCGAAGGTTTTACAGGACAAAATAAATCGGTTCCACAGCCTAAAATCGGTCACACTTCCCTAAGCCATCGGTGAATGCACAAGGTTAACAGTCCAATCTGCGAGCCACGCGGATTTTCGGCCTCCAGGGCCAGCAAGGATGATTTCGAACCTCGTTGGTCAGGGCAGAGAGTGGATCTTGAAGGGAAGCAGGTCCTTGTATTCCTGGGACTTATCAAAAGTCGCATCTCAGTACTATCGTATAGACACTAATAAGTGGAAGCTTTTTCGGTCCAGTAGCATTTAAAGGAGTCCAAATAGAATTTTGCAAACCACATTGAGGTCAATATATGCGCTTTCCGCGTGTGACTAAACTAATGGTGGCGTTATACCAACAGGTAATAATAACCTTTAACGGGTTTTTTGCCGAGCTTCCCTTTCAACTTGTGGTGTGCTGCTTTTGAGTTTTAGAAAATTCTTTTTCTAAATAATTTCTGATGTTGCTTTTGCCGGGTAACGACACACGACGACTTGGCCGAACACACTACCGCTACACCACGGCGGTCGCCTGTGACGCAATTTAATAAATTGAGCTTCAATGTGCCATTATGAATCTTAATGATTCCTTCCACTTCAATGTCTCGGAATTACAGAAAAAATGTATGACCCCATTCCTCATTGCATATTAAAGGTTTTGTTGAAACGGTCCGAACTCGTCTCAATCAAGTGCAGTTGAAATGCATTCAAACCGATACAGAATTTGTAATGAGTTTGACTTCGAGCATGTGTCAGTGTGCATACAAAAACATCCCAATAAACATTTATGTTGGAAATATGTACATTGGAATCTCAGTCGAGATCAATTCCGTTTTCCAATGTTGTTTTTCCATTCGAGCAACATTGTTGCAACAGCCCATTTTTCAGCAAAACGGACCTTTTTTGTATGAAAATATTCTCATTTCTCCAATTGAAGCATCAAGTTACAAAATCAGAATTTGTCAGGATAGCAAAAAAACGCTAGTCATATTTTTCAAATTTATTTCTCTCATCTGTCTCCTTAACTTTTTCCTTTATATCTTTCATATTATCAGTTTTACACCTTCCTTATGATCTTCCAGTGCCGTTACGAATCACTTCCGCGCTCATATGCAAAATAATGTATGCCACTTTAATTTACCCTACTATTTTTAAATGCATTTTCACAGTTTTGGTGTGTCAAATTTTAGAAAATTTGTTATCTGGACAATGCAAGAGAGCAATACAAAATGTTATATGCAATAAAACCGGTTTTGACAAAATTACACAGAACGTTATTCGCGATGATGCTTCAATTAAAAAAGTAATGGAACTTGACTTGAATTCCAACAATATTTTCCAATTGGAATGAAACGTCAAAATTGCATCCATTTAACATGAGGGAACAAGTATGATTTAATATAAATTATATAATATAATATTATAAACACCTTGTGGTACTATTCCAATTGCCGATTTCATCAACCCCGTGACCGTGGGCGAAATGGGTTTTAGTCGCCTCTTGCGACCGGCATTCCCCCACGGGCATATTCTAAAACCCTAGCCCGCAGAGGTCACGAATCGATTTTAATCGCTTACAGTTTCGTTTTCTAATGCTGAAGGAGTACACACTCCGTCAATCCAACGAAAGGTGGCAACAATCCCCAGGGTGCCGGACATCCTAACAAACCTGGCCAAAATGGGATCATAAAAGATCTAGACCATGGGTCGGCAAATTTGTAAATACAGGGGCGCCGATGCTTGATCTAGACACATTCACGCCCTAAGAAGGAGAGAGATCTCCATATTAATAGGTGTTTTAACTGGGCACTGCCTTATAAGGAGGAGCGCAGTAAGGCTAGGTGTGCCCTGCCGACGTTGCTGTAGGAGCTGCAAAGATGATGAGGAAGAGGAAACGGTGAAGCACCTCATCGGCAACTGCCCGGCTTTAAGCGGCGCGAAAACGGCCTTTTTGGGAGTTCCCTTCCTGTATAGCCTAAGCCAGATCGCGGAACTGGACATAAAGGACTTGATGGCCTTCATAAAATCATCTAAGTGGTTCGAGGAGGAGCAACGGTGTCGGTTTGGTAGTGTCAGTCCCGGGATTCTGCTATGTGGAAAATCCCAACTCAGGGATTTTCCATATGGCCGGGTCCCGGGACTGACTTTCCTAGTGTTGGTGGTATCACAACGGGCCTTTCAAAGCTGGCCTAAGTATGGCTCTGCGGCAGCCACTTGAACCGAACCTAACCCTTCGTTTTCGGTCTAAGATCCGGTTGAAAAAAAAACACCATTCATCTTAGCTAAAATTTGTTAAGAGTCTGCTAATCTGAACTCTAAACTATTTAAACGTGCAAGGAACTGTATTTATATGTACGGTGACCATCCGTTCTGTTTTTGGCAGAACAGTTCTGTTTTTAAGGAGCTTGTTCTGCGTATTTTTTTTCTAAGGAAAATAACAGAAATGTTCTGTTTTTAGGCAAATGCTCTGTTTTTGTTCTGCTTTTTTGTGCCGGCAACCTTTTTTAACCAATGTAATGAGTAGCTCTGTAAAGTTAGTTTGCTCTATTTCAAAACTTTATGAAAAATTTAAAATCTTTCATAATATTTTAAAAATAATTTAGTTTATGTTAAACGCGGTCAAGTGCTTCAGCGTAATCAAAAATTGAGTACGTTAAAATGCAAAAACGTACCAAATTTGGAAGTTCCGTACCCGGAAAAAAATTCGTACCAAAAATGGTACATTTCGGCCAAAACGGCAACCGTGGTTATGGTAGGTTTTAAATTAACAAGGAAATGTCTCTCCATCAAGAAATACTATTCACAAAAAGGAAAAATATACTTAAAAAAATGACTTTCAATTGATGCACTTTGGTTGAAATTATTTGAGATTGCAATTTCAATGTTTCTACGACGTTGGCAACATTTTTTACTGCAAAGAGATGATTACGCCATGAAAAACACTTTTTTATTCCAAATATTGAGATTGTAACCCCAAATAGTTTATAGCCGGGTAGCAAAATTTTCACGTGAAGTCATTACCAAGCCTTAAGTAAAAAGAGTTCTGTTTTTTCAAAAAAAATGTATGGTCACCGTATTTATATGACACAATTTTCTATTTCTTCGCGCTATTGAAAAAATTTTAAAATCTTAAACAGAACGGGTTAATATTTTTTTCATTTTATGGGAAAACTCCTACAGAAAAGAGAGAACTGTCAAGATCACTATTACTTTGTTTAATATACTTTGAGCGTACTCATGAAACAAAAGATAGCGCAATCTAAGGCAAGAAAAGTGTTCATTAAACACAATTTTGTGACTTTGAAGTCTACATCTCAACCAATATTTAGGCCTGAGTTAGATCTAACGTACTTCTCAACACTTGGAGAATGGTGTTGGATAACAACTTGAGAACTATAAAGTTTTTCACAGGCTTGAAAAATAGTAGATCGATTTTTGTTGGGATATTTCGAAAGAATTTTGTTCGCCTCCCCCTAATGCACATGCTCTACATTTACTTAGTTTTGACCGATGTAAACAAAAACTTTAAAAATGCTAGTAGTTAAGCAGATACATATACAGGGTGGCGCAAAAGTAATCCTCCTATCAGAAAATGCTATAAATTTTGCGATTGGCCCTTAATGTCAGTTCTGTTTTGACATTTGTATAGCCGTCGAACTGAACGGATGTGTTTTGCTTTGTGTCGTGGGGTGCGCGCTAAGTAAAGCAATATTAAATAGCTTTCTTCTTTTCTTAACATAAATTTGAACTAAATAAAATTTAACATGAATTGTGCAATTTGTAAAAATAAAATTGACCGCACTGAAGTTGCCAAAGTCGCGTGTGCAGATTGTGGCGCCTACTTCCATGCTTTGTGCGCCAAAATCGATGCCGATACCCTGGAGTATCTGAAGTCCAACAACATAAAGCATCGCTGCGACGCCTGTAATCTTATGCGTCGTAAGTCCCTGCATCAACAGCCTCTGCCAGGTGTCGTAGCTGCAGATGCTAGTTCAAGACCGAAGATTCCCTCACAGGTTGCCGCTAAAACTACGCAAGTGACAAAACTAAATCCAACTACAAGTAGCGGCCAAAAACAACAAGCACAAAAATCATCCAACAATGCAAATTCGGTGACCAACAGAAATTACAACAACAATAACAATACCAACATAAAAACAACAGATCAGGTTCAATGTACACAAGTGAGCGAGCAAACAAATGTTGACAACGGTGAATCTGCACAAGAAATCACAATGCAGTTGCTGTATGACGAAATATTGGAGTTCGAGGAAATTCAATGCAGATTTTTTCAGCACAGTGAAGCAGCTCGAAGCTGACAATGCTAAACTGAGCGATAAAGTGAGCAGGCTTGAAGGTTTGCTGAACTATAGAGAGCAACAGCTGTTGGAGAGTGCTGTTGATATTGTTGGTGTGCCTGCTGTCACTGACGACGAAGTTAGAGAGTGCACACAACATATTTTAAGCACGGCTATGGGCATTTCCATAACTCCGGAGCAATTGAAAAAATGTTACATTAAGAAAATAAAGCAAAAACATGAATCTTCTTCTGCGACAAATATTATTCGTGTGCACTTCGCCTCAGCTGAATTGAAGAAAAAAGTCATGCAGACGAAAAAAAAGGCGAAGGGCAAATTGACAACTGAGATTTTTGGAGACAAAGATAAGAGTAAGATTTTTATTAATGAGAGTCTCACAACATACAACAGGTCACTGCTGTCTGCTGCAAAATCAATCAAGGGCGAGAAAAATTATAAGTATCTATGTATAAGTAACAATAAAATTCTTTTGAAAAAGGACGATAATGACGCGGTCGTTGTTTTAAGAAACTTTGACGATTTGTCAAAAATCACGTAATTTTTTTTGTTTTTTTTAATTTAATAAAATTAAGTTCTAAAGTAACTTTTATGAATTTTTCGAATTTTCTTTTAACAAACAACAACGTCATTACTAGTCCTTTAAACGATTTGAAACACTTATCTCACGTTACCAATCGCCTTGTTATTGTGCACCAAAATATTCGTAGTCTCCGGCAAAATTTTGACTTGCTTCTTTGTAATCTTGAGTTATTTAAAAATTATCCTGATATTATCTTTGTATCAGAGATATGGATATATGAGCATGAAACACAATATTTCAAAATACATGATTATAACTTTTTTGCGAATACTAATGAGCGTTACTGTGCAGGTGGAGTAGGAGTATTCGTGCGTAGCTCGTACGATTGTGATTATTGTTCTTATCACTTGATAAGCGCGGATATATTGAAACTTTCCATTAACATCGCTGGCAAAGCCTTTACTTGTCTATGTGTTTACAGGTTGCATTCAGTTTCCGTCCAAAACTTTTTAGAAGAATTCTCATGACTTAGGAGTTGTGAAAAATCGAGCAATCTCATTGTGATAGGTTTTTTTTTTTTTAGTTTATTTTGCAACAAAGTGTTGCAGCAGATAATTACCAATAGACCAAGATCCCAGAGCCTAAAAGCGTCACTTATTTTATAATGGATGAAACCAATACCGATCGATAGTCCTCCCCGAATCTAGAAAGAATGTGAAAATTTTAAAGCTGTACCTATGACAAGGGCCTAGGAATCGGGGGTCAAAGTCGCCAAAAAATGACCCTAACTTCACTTATTTTATAATGGATGATTTTCACATATTTGACGTAGATTACCACCCCGCGTCAGTATCAAGTGTTGTTAGACCCGTACCAGTGACAAGGCTCCAGCCAGACACCCCCAGTTCGCGGATTTTCCTATGGAAATTTATTCTGTTTTACTAATTTCACGCATTTGGGCCACTTTGGCTGCTTTTAACTACCCAATATTTTTCCATTTTTTGTAGAACACTACCCTCAAGTAGTATCAGGAATTTTTAGACTTCGTCCCATGGAAAAAACTTCAGCCAGACACCTCAAAACTCGGGAAATTTCACTAATTTTTACTGCGCTTTCACATGTTTAAGCGGATTTGACCAACTTTGGCCTCTTTTAAATAACAGATCTTTACACATGTATCGTAAAATGCTACCCTTAAGTAGATTCAAGAATTTCTAGACATCATCCCATGGAAAAAACTTCAGCCAGACACCTGAAAGTTCGAGAACTTTTATTTTCCTATTAATTAGCTTTCTCTTGTTTGTCCCAGTTTTACTAATTTTAAATGATAGATCTTTTCACATGTGTCGTAGGACACTACCCTTAAGTAGTTTCAGTAATTTTTAGACCTCGTCCCATGGCAAAAACTTTAGCCAGACACCTCAAAACTCGGGAAATTTCACTAATTTTTACTGCGCTTTCACATTTTTAAGTGGATTTGACAAACTTTGACTACTTTTAAATAGCAGATCTTCACACATGTGTCGTAAAATGCTATCCTTAAGTAGAATCAAGCATTTCCAGACATCATCCCATGGCAAAAACTTCAGCCAGACACCTAAAAGTTCGGGAACTTTTATTTTCCTATTAATTTGCTTTCTCTTGTTTGTCCCACTTTTACAACTTCTAAACGACGGATCTTTTCAGATGTTTCGTAGGACACTACCCTTAAGTAGTTTCAGTCATTTCTATACTTCGCCCCATGGCAAAAACTTCAGCCAGACACCTCAAAGCTCGGGATTTTCACTAATTTTTACAGAGATTTCACTTGTTTCAGCAGGTTTCTCCAACTTTGTCCACGTTTAAACGGCGGATCTTTACACACGTGTCGTATAACACTACCCTTAAACAGCATCAGGCATTTCCGGACTTCATTCCATGAAAAAAACTTAAGCCAAACAACCCAAAGCACGGGGACTTTTCATCATTTTTAATGTGCTTTCACATGGTCAAATGGGTTTACTCAACTTTGGCTGCTTTTAAATGGCGGATCGTTACAAATGTATCGTATAACACTACTATTAACTAATATTAGGCATTTTTAGACTTCGCCCCATGACAAAAACTTCAGCCAGACACCTCAAAGCTGAGGAAATTTCATAATTCTTGCTGCGAATTCACATGTTTAACTGCGTTGCTCTAACTTTGGCTGCTTTTAAAGGGCAGATAATTTCACATGTGTCATAGAAGACCACCCTTAAGTGGTATCACGTACCTTTTGACTTCGCCCCATGTCAAAAACTTCAGCCAGACACCTCAAAACTGAGGAATTTTTATAATTCTTACTGCACTTTCACATGTTTAAGCGAGTTTGTCCAACTTTGGCTGTTTTTGAAAGGCAGATCTTTGCACATGTGTCGTGGAACACTATCTCCAAGTAGTATCAGGCATTTTTATACTTCATCCCATGGAAAAACCCTCAGCTAGACACCTCAAGCCTGAGGAATTTTCATAGTTCTTACTGCTTTTTCACATGTTTAATCGGGTTGGTCCAACTTCGGCTGCTCTTAGAGAGCGGATCTTTTCACATGTGTCATAGAAGGCCACCCTTAAGTGGTATCAGTTACTTTTAGATTTCGCCTCATGTCAAACACTTCAGCCAGACACCTCAAAACTGAGGAATTTTTATAATTCTTACTGCACTTTCACATGTTTAACCGAGTTTGTCCAACTTTGGCTATTTTTGAAAGGCAGATCTTTACACATGTGTCGTGGAACACTATCTCCAAGTAGTATCAGGTATTTTTAGACTTCATCCCATGGAAAAAACTGCAGCCAGACACCTCAAGGCTGAGGAATTTTCATAGTTCTTACTGCTTGTTCACATGTTTAATCGGGTTGGTCCAACTTCGGTTGCTTTTAAAGAGCAGATCTTTTCACATGTGTCATAGAAGACCCCCTTAAAGAAGTATCGGGTATTTTTATACTTCGCCCCATGTCAAAAACTACAGTCAGACACCTCAAAACTGAGGAATTTTCATAATTCTTACTGCGATTTCACAGGTTTAAGCGAGTTGGTCCAACTTTTGCTGTCCGTAAAGGGCATATCTACACACATGTGTCATAGAAGACCACCTTAAAGAAGCATCGGGTATTTTTATACTTCGCCCCATGTCAAAAACTACAGCCAGACACCTCAAAACTGAGGAATTTTCATAATTCTTACTGCGATTTCACAGGTTTAAGCGAGTTCCCTGCAGCGAAACCTCAAACTAATCAGAAAAATACTAGTATACAACTATAATTTTCTGGCAGAACTCATACTAGTCAGGAAATATCCATTTCATACCAGTATACAAATAGAATTTTTCGGCTGAACCCATACTAGTCAGGAAATATCCATTCCATACTAGTATACAACTAGATTTTTCTGGATGAAATTATACCAGTTGAAAAAAACAAAATTCATTCGTTTCGTTTTCTTTTATAATTCATAGATGCTTTTTCGTGATTGGGTAAATACAAATAGCCGCTGCTTTCTTAAGAATAAACATGAAAATAAAGTCAAATGATAAAATAAAGGGTAAGCCAGGAAAATTCTGGTTGAAATCATACTAGTCCAGGTTAAAAGCCTTTTTGACTAGTATATTCCATACTAGTCCTTTTTGGACTAGTTAATTTTATGGAAATTATACTAGTCCAGGATGAACTAGTATGGAACTGGTATCTTACAACTAGCATGAAACTGGTATTTCTGAAATTGACATCTTGTAGGACATCAACACGTAAAAAATACCAGTTGCTTATAAAAAGACAGAACACCGGGCCCAACTAGTCAGTGTTCTGTCTTTGTTCCATATAAGCTCGGTGCACCAACTAGTTGTAAAGTAGTTTTCAACTAGTTGCTTTCGCTGCAAGGTAGCGACATAAGAGTGACATTGTCTGAAATGCAACAAATTCCACATCTGAACACTTTGTATGGGCTGAACTGTTCTAATTTGCTTGATCATGTCCTATGGAGAGATCAATTGCGAAAAAAAACTCGAGCTCTGAGGTGTTTGGATGTAGTTTTTGTCATGGGAAGATCTCCAAAAATGCCTGATACCACTTAAGAGTTGCGTTCTACGACACATGTGTAAATATTCGCCTTTTAAAAATAGTCAAAGTTGGACAAATTCGCTTAAACATGTGAAAGTGCAGTAAGAATTATGAAAACTACCCAGATTTAAGGTGTCTGGTTAAAGTATTTGTCATAAGGCGAAGTCTAAAAGTACCTGGTACCACGTAAGGGTGGTCCTCTATGACACATTGAAAATATCTGCCCTTTAAAAGCAGCCAGAGGTAGACGAACCATCTCAAACATGTGAAAACGCAGTAAGAATTATAAAAATTTCTCAGTTTTGAGGTGTCTGGCTGTAGTTTTTGACATGGGGCGAAGTATAAAAATAGCCGATCCTTCTTTAAGGGGGTCTTCTATGACACATGTGAAAAGATCTGCTCTTTAAAAGCAGCCGAAGTTGGACGAACTCGCTTAAACCTTTGAAATCGCAGTAAGAATTATGAAAATTCCTCAGTTTTGAGGTGTCTGGCTGAAATTTTTGACATCGGGCAAAGTATAAAAAATACCCGATACTTCTTTAAGGTGGTCTTCTATGACACATGTGTGAAGATATGCCCTTTACGAACAGCAAAAGTTGGACCAACTCGCTTAAACCTGTGAAATCGCAGTAATAATTATGAAAATTCCTCAGTTTTGAGGTGTCTGACTGTAGTTTTTGACATGAGGCGAAGTATAATAATAGCCGATCCTTCTTTACGGGGGTCTTCTATGACACATGTGAAAAGATCTGCTCTTTAAAAGTAGCCGAAGTTGGACGAACTCGCTTAAACCTTTGAAATCGCAGTAAGAATTATGAAAATTCCTCAGTTTTGAGGTGTCTGGCTGAAATTTTTGACATGGGGCAAAGTATAAAAAATACCCGATACTTCTTTAAGGTGGTCTTCTATGACACATGTGTGAAGATATGCCCTTTACGAACAGCAAAAGTTGGACCAACTCGCTTAAACCTGTGAAATCGCAGTAATAATTATGAAAATTCCTCAGTTTTGAGGTGTCTGACTGTAGTTTTTGACATGAGGCGAAGTATAATAATAGCCGATCCTTCTTTAAGGGGTCTTCTATGACACATGTGAAAAGATCTGCTCTTTAAAAGCAGCCGAAGTTGGACGAACTCGCTTAAACCTTTGAAATCGCAGTAAGAATTATGAAAATTCCTCAGTTTTGAGGTGTCTGGCTGAAATTTTTGACATGGGGCAAAGTATAAAAAATACCCGATACTTCTTTAAGGTGGTCTTCTATGACACATGTGTGAAGATATGCCCTTTACGAACAGCAAAAGTTGGACCAACTCGCTTAAACCTGTGAAATCGCAGTAATAATTATGAAAATTCCTCAGTTTTGAGGTGTCTGACTGTAGTTTTTGACATGAGGCGAAGTATAATAATAGCCGATCCTTCTTTAAGGGGGTCTTCTATGACACATGTGAAAAGATCTGCTCTTTAAAAGCAGCCGAAGTTGGACCAACCCGATTAAACATGTGAAAAAGCAGTAAGAACTATGAAAATTCCTCAGGCTTGAGGTGTCTGGCTGAAGTTTTTTCCATGGAATGAAGTATAAAAATGCCTGATACTACTTGGAGATAGTGTTCCACGACACATGTGCAAAGATCTGCCTTTCAAAAACAGCCAAAGTTGGACAAATTCGCTTAAACATGTGAAAGTGCAGTAAGAATTATAAAAATTCCTCGGTTTTGAGGTGTCTGGCTGAAGTTTTTGACATGGGGCGAAGTCAAAAAGTACCTGATACCACTTAAGGGTAGTCTTCTATGACACATGTGAAATTATCTGCCCTTTAATAGCAGCCAAAGTTAGACCAACGCAGTTAAACATGTGAATTCGCAGCAAGAATTATGAAATTTCCTCAGCTTTGAGGTGTCTGGCTGAAGTTTTTGTCATGGGGCGAAGTCTAAAATTGCCTAATATTAGTTAATAGTAGTGTTATACGATACATTTGTAGCGATCCGCCATTTAAAAGCAGCCAAAGTTGGGTAAACCCATTTGACCATGTGAAAGCACAGTAAAAATGATGAAAAGTTCCCGTGCTTTGGGTTGTTTGGCTTAAGTTTTTTTCATGGAATGAAGTCCGGAAATGCCTGATACCGTTTAAGGGTAGTGTTATACGACACATGTGTAAAGATCCGCCGTTTAAACGTGGACAAAGTTGGAGAAACCTGCTGAAACAAGTGAAATCTCTGTAAAAATTTGTGAAAATCCCGAGCTTTGAGGTGTCTGGCTGAAGTTTTTGCCATGGGGCGAAGTCTAGAAATGACTGAAACTACTTAAGGGTAGTGTCCTACGAAACATCTGAAAAGATCCGTCGTTTAGAAATTGTAAAAGTGGGACAAACAAGAGAAAGCAAATTAATAGGAAAATAAAAGTTCCCGAACTTTGAGGTGTCTAGCTGAAGTTTTTGCCATGGGATGATGTCTGGAAATGCTTGATTCTACTTAAGGGTAGCAGTTTACGACACATATGTGAAGATCTGCTATTTAAAAGTAGTCAAAGTTTGTCAAATCCACTTAAACATGTGAAAGCGCAGTAAAAATGAGTGAAATTTCCCGAGTTTTGAAGTGTCTGGCTGAAGTTTTTGCCATGGGACGAGGTCTAAAAATTACTGAAACTACTTAAGGGTAGTGTCCTACGACACATGTGAAAAGATCTATCATTTAAAATTAGTAAAAGTGGGACAAACAAGAGAAAGCAAATTAATAGGAAAATAAAAGTTCTCGAACTTTCAGGTGTCTGGCTGAAGTTTTTTCCATGGGATGATGTCTAGAAATTCTTGATTCTACTTAAGGGTAGCATTTTACGATACATGTGTAAAGATCTGTTATTTAAAAGAGGCCAAAGTTGGTCAAATCCGCTTAAACATGTGAAAGCGCAGTAAAAATTAGTGAAATTTCCCGAGTTTTGAGGTGTCTGGCTGAAGTTTTTTCCATGGGACGAAGTCTAAAAATTCCTGATACTACTTGAGGGTAGTGTTCTACAAAAAATGGGAAAATATTGGGTAGTTAAAAGCAGCCAAAGTGGCCCAAATGCGTGAAATTAGTAAAACAGAATAAATTTCCATAGGAAAATCCGCGAACTGGGGGTGTCTGGCTGGAGCCTTGTCACTGGTACGGGTCTAACAACACTTGATACTGACGCGGGGTGGTAATCTACGTCAAATATGTGAAAATCATCCATTATAAAATAAGTGAAGTTAGGGTCATTTTTTGGCGACTTTGACCCCCGATTCCTAGGCCCTTGTCATAGGTACAGCTTTAAAATTTTCACATTCTTTCTAGATTCGGGGAGGACTATCGATCGGTATTGGTTTCATCCATTATAAAATAAGTGACGCTTTTAGGCTCTGGGATCTCGCTCTACAAACATTAATGGCCAGCTTTGGACTAACGTCATATATAAATGAATCAACGCGAAATGCCTCTGGTACTTGCCTCGACCATGTATTTTGTCGCTTCAATTGCAATGTCACCAGTCCTTTAAATAGTCTAAACTTTGACCTCAAAATTACTGATCATACAATGACTGGTTTATGTATTAAGAATGTATGTGATAAACCTGAGGCAATTAGAAATTTAACTCCTAACATAGTTAGAATAAATTTCTCATTGCTGAAGGAAAGATTACGATTTGAATCTTGGGGCGAAGTTTATATTGAAAGAGATATATCCTAGGCATACAGCAGCTTTTCAAGTATTTTAAAAAAGCATATAGAAGCTGCAAGCTTCACGTTTATACCACGTAAATCCAGCTTGAAGCTGATTTGCAAAATCAAATTGAAAAATAAACTAGGAAGGAAGTGCTGTAGGCTTGCGCGAAATCATAAGCTGCATCGTCGTTATGCTAAATTGTGTAGAGAAGTAAAAAAAGAAGTTGGCTTTCAACGCGATAAGTTTTATCGCGATAAGTTTATTTCCGCGCAGGGTAATTCTAAGAAAGAATGGGAAGTTATAAACAGTATGGTAAACCGGAATCGCAAGGCAGGTACCTCATCGTTTTCCTTAACTAGTTGTGGAGAGACCATTACAAATCCTACGGTGATTGCCAACCTTTTTAATGAGGACTTTTCTACTATCGGACTAACTGACATATCATCTTCGTGCAATTGTCTGAAGTTTGAAGAGGCTAGTGCGGAGAGTAGTTTTATGTTCGAACCTTTCACCGGGTTAGAAGTTTTGAAAACTATAAGTCTTTGAACAATTCAAGATCTTGTGGAGATGATGGAATTTCAAACCAGGTTTTGAAAAATATAGCTTTTGATGTAGTTGATGTCCTTGTACATCTCTTTAATGCGAGCATTTTTTCTGGAACTTTTCCTTCCGAGCTCAAATGTTCTATTGTAATTCCCTTATACAAAAAGGGCAACAAAAAAGACAAAAACAATTATAGGCCAATTTCTTTACTTTCCTCGATATCAAAAGTTTTTGAAAAATTGTTTAAGACTAGAATTATTTAATTTCTTGATCATAAACAGGCAGGTTCTGCAATTCACTTCCGAGTGAAACTATGTGAAAATTTTGAAATTCCTATGTAGTTTGACAAAATTTTCACAAATTTTACTCGGAAGTGAATTGCCAGAACTTGCCTGAAAAACTTTTTTAGTCCGATGCAATTCGGTTTTAGGTCAGGGCGGTCTACTGAGGATGCCTTGCTACAATTTTGTTCATATATTAATGGCGACTTAGATGATAAAAAGAACTGCGCTGGTCTGTTTGTAGACATTACTAAAGCTTTTGACATGGTAGATCATCAAATTTTGTTAGCCAAGCTGCATAACGTCGGTTTTCGTGGGTTTATTTATAGCTGGTTTAACAGCTACTTAACAGGAAGAGTACAGAGGGTAAAATTTGGTAAAAGTATGAGCAGCGCATCTTCAATTAATTTGGGAGTTCCACAGGGGTCTGTCTTCGGTCCACTGTTATTTTTAATCTACCTAAACTCAATCTTTTCCCTACCATTTTTTGGGAAGGTTACCGCTTTCGGCGACGACCTCGCGATTGCGTATGGGTGAATGAGTTTTTTGGATTTGGTGGGGGGTATTAATCACGATGTGCATCTTCTAAGGACCTGGTTCGCTAAGCATAAACTCATAGTGAGTAAAAAAACTCAGATGATTTTCTTCAATCTACAAAGTGTGCCTGATGTAGACGTTGTGTTTCATTCCAAAAACTGCAGTAGTTTCAGCCTACATGACCTGACTTGTCCTTTGAGATCCTACAACTTCAGTGCTCATTGTAGCGATGTGTTCTTCACCATTGATAAGGTGAAGGACTTTCAATATTTGGGTGTATCTCTTGACCAAAATTTATCTTGGTCTTCTCATACCTCCCGCTTGAAATCTTATTTGCAATTTACAGTTCGTCACTTTTATAACCTTAGAAATGTTTGTTCAAACACTACGCTGAGAACTCTATACTATGCGCTAGTCGACTCCAAACTTCAATATGGGATTAGCTGTTGGGGTGGTGCATCTCTTAATAAAATTCAGCCTCTTTTAACTGTGCAAAAATGTGTTATTAGAAAAGTTTGTAATGTCAGTCGGTTTCACCATTCTATGGAGTTATTTAAAAACATGAGAATCTATTATTATAAAACATTAAAAATATTTTTTATTCGATGTGGTTATTTACATAGTCTGGAGTCAGAAAACTACTGTCTGAAGACCAACACCCAATGCTTAGTCGCTATTCCGGCATATCGTACAGCTCATTTAAGTAATTTCTTTACCATAGTATCTTGCAAGTTGTTCAATGCTCTGCCTGATAATATACGCCTCATTAGGAATTTGCTTAAATTTTTACAAAGTGTTAAATCTTATCTCCTAGAGTTGTCACATACTGGTATCAAGGTTTTGCTGAGACCGAATATTTAGTGAACCTGAGATCAAAAAGTTCTTTTCTTTGAATATTGAAATTGTAATTGTAAAAGTTCCTTTCTTTGATTATTGAAATTGTAATTTCTTAGTACTGTTTTCACCCCACACACTACTCTAAGTAAATATGTATATTATTTTTGATTTAAATTTGAAAATGGCATTCGAAACTATTATTTTCTTTTTACAGAATGCCTTACCTTTTTTCTTATTCATAATTCTTTAACTGATGTAAACTATATGCTGTTATACTATGTAAATTATAAGAAAAAATGAATAAATAAATCTAATCTAAATCTAATCTAATTTGTGTAGTGAACACATGCGAAATACACGTTAATAAACAATGTTACGCTACACTGCTCCAGAACGCCATCCTTAATCACCACCAAGAGGAAGATGATTTTTCATCAAAAATAATCATGAGTGATGACGCCCATTTCCATCTTAGCGGGTACGTAAATAAGCAAAATTTTCGCTTCTGGGGCACTGAAAATCCGCGTGTAACCCACGAAGAGCCATTACACCCGCTCAAAGTCACTGTATGGTGTGCTTCGAAGACGTCGCGGGCCAACCGATTACTGTGAATGGTGAGCGCTACAGAGCAATGATCAACGAGTTCTTTTTGCCGCAACTTGATGAATTGGGATTGGAAAACATGTGATTCCAACAAGACGGTGCAACAGCACACACTACACGTGCCACAACCGATATGCTAAAGGATGCATTTCCCGGGCGCCTAATCTCCCGTTTTGGCGATTTGCACTGGCCAGCAAGGTCGCTTGATTTGACCGCTCCAGACTTCTTTTCGTGGGGCTTTTTGAAGTCGCAAATTTATGTCAACAAGCCTCAGACTCTTGCAGCTCTTAAAGACAATATCCGTCAAGAATGTGAGGACCTATCGCCGGAAGTTTTGGCCAAAATGATGGAAAATGCCATAAAAAGGGCTCAAATGACAATCAACTGTCGCGGTGGCCATTTACATGACATCATATTCTCGACTTGATGTAAAAAATTTAAAAGACCAAACAAAAATAATCCACAAGAAGAATCAAAGTTTTTCATTTTTTTTTAAATTACAGCCAAAAAACATCGGAAGGTTACTTTTGCGCCACCTTGTATATACACATTCAACTGTTTATATAGATTTGAACATGATCCCACAATGTGATTGTAATAGCCTCTCTTTAAAAAATAATAAATTTTAGAGAGGAAATGAGCACCATATAACGTCACAAAGTAGTAAAAACGAGTCGTGCAAGAGTCTATCAACATAAAATGTGCAGTTTGAACAAAAACAAAACTTTTCTAAAGGCGCTGATAACAATTTTATGCACTCTTTGTTATCATGTTAAGAGTATGATAACGTCAGAATTCTCTTATTTTTTTTATAAGTTTGATGGAGTGGAAAAATTTATAAATATCTTGGTTATGTTCGCTACCCTCTTTTTGATACATAGTTTGTCAATATTTTTATTAGGCTGGCCTGACACAATTTTTTTGTGTTCTTTGAAAATAATATCGACATAAGTTTTATTGTAAAAGTTTCAGACCCTATTTTTATTTTTTACGTATCTCTCCTATTTAGTTAAGAGTTTTAAAGATTGATCTGAATTTTACTTTATACCGGTTTCACATATCTTGCAACATATGTATGTACATGAGTGTAATGATAATGTGTGATATCTAAGGCATAAACGACAAAAAAAAAGTACTCCTTAGTCACCTGGTTTTGAAATTCTTTCTTGACCTTATCTAACCCCCCCTATTGCGATTCACAACTTGAAAAAGTTGTGTTGTAGTTGTCAAATTTGTATTATGATTCACAACACAACACAACTTTTCCGACAACTTTTACTTTGTTGTCTTCGTTGAGTTTTTACCCCAATTATGATTTACAATACATCATATTTGCGTTGTGTGAACTGTCTAATTTTAACAACTGGTTTTTATCAGTTGTCTAGCCTGAAAATTTGAAAATGGAGAAAAAATGTAAGTATTTGCATATTTTTGCAACAAATATGTCATTAACTCATGGTCATTTTCAAATTTCCTAACAGAAAAATTTCAAATAAGCAACAAATTGAAACTATGGTGGATTTAGTGGAAAATCGCCCTGAAATTGCAAGAGGAAAAGGCGAGTTCGGGTCAACTCACCAGGATGTCAAGACAATTTGGATGGAGTTTGCGGTACAATTAAATATCCTATTTTCTTCCCATGCTTAGGTATGGACTCACTACAAAGCCAACATGAAGCGAAAGGTTGCTAAAAACAAAGCAAACGTTTTGGCGACCGGGGGTGGCCCATCTCAAGAAATTAGTTTCGAGTAGTACCGAGGAGAGGGTGTATGCTTTGACACATATGAGTGTGTCAATAAATCCTCCCGGTAATTCGGTGGGGTTAGGTGAAGACATTAGTCAAACTATAACTTCGTTACCTACAAAACTTCCAGAGGGAGGTGAATGTGAAACACCTGCTAACCCCGTACTGAAAGCAAACGCCTGTACTTGTTTTTCAATACTCCAATAGTTCTCTCAACTGAGTTTCTTCCCTTGGCATGTACTTTATTGAACCTCATTTGTGGAGAGCCTGCAGCAGTACTACGGAATGGGGTCATTATAATTTTGCTTAATGGGTACCCGGCATCACCTATGTACATACATATATAATCACGATGTTATAAATGTATCTTTGGCGCCTAATCTCCCGTTTTGGCGATTTGCACTGGCCAGCAAAGGTCGCTTGATTTGACCGCTCCAGACTTCTTTTCGTGGGGCTTTTTGAAGTCGCAAATTTATGTCAACAAGCCTCAGACTCTTGCAGCTCTTAAAGACAATATCCGTCAAGAATGTGAGGACCTATCGCCGGAAGTTTTGGCCAAAGTGATGGAAAATGCCATAAAAAGGGCTCAAATGACAATCCACTGTCGCGGTGGCCATTTACATGACATCATATTCTCGACTTGATGTAAAAAATTTAAAAGACCAAATAAAAATAATCCACAAGAAGAATCAAAGTTTTTCATTTTTTTTTTTAAATTACAGCCAAAAAACATCGGAAGGTTACTTTTGCGCCACCTTGTATATACACATTCAACTGTTTAGATATAGATTTGAACATGATCCCACAATGTGATTGTGATAGCCTCTCTTTAAAAAATAATAAATTTTAGAGAGGAAATGAGCACCATATAACGTCACAAAGTAGTAAAAACGAGTCGTGCAAGAGTCTATCAATATAAAATGTGCAGTTTGAACAAAAACAAAACTTTTCTAAAGCCGCTGATAACAATTTTATGCACTCTTTGTTATCATGTTAAGAGTATGATAACGTCAGAATTCTCTTATTTTTTTTATAAGTTTGATGGAGTGGAAAAATTTATAAATATCTTGGTTATGTTCGCTACCCTCTTTTTGATACATAGTTTGTCAATATTTTTATTAGGCTGGCCTGACACAATTTTTTTGTGTTCTTTGAAAATAATATCGACATAAGTTTTATTGTAAAAGTTTCAGACCCTATTTTTATTTTTTACGTATCTCTCCTATTTAGTTAAGAGTTTTAAAGATTGATCTGAATTTTACTTTATACCGGTTTCACATATCTTGCAACATATGTATGTACATGAGTGTAATGATAATGTGTGATATCTAAGGCATAAACGACAAAAAAAAAGTACTCCTTAGTCACCTGGTTTTGAAATTCTTTCTTGACCTTATCTAACCCCCCCTATTGCGATTCACAACTTGAAAAAGTTGTGTTGTAGTTGTCAAATTTGTATTATGATTCACAACACAACACAACTTTTCCGACAACTTTTACTTTGTTGTCTTCGTTGAGTTTTTACCCCAATTATGATTTACAATACATCATATTTGCGTTGTGTGAACTGTCTAATTTTAACAACTGGTTTTTATCAGTTGTCTAGCCTGAAAATTTGAAAATGGAGAAAAAATGTAAGTATTTGCATATTTTTGCAACAAATATGTCATTAACTCATGGTCATTTTCAAATTTCCTAACAGAAAAATTTCAAATAAGCAACAAATTGAAACTATGGTGGATTTAGTGGAAAATCGCCCTGAAATTGCAAGAGGATAAGGCGAGTTCGGGTCAACTCACCAGGATGTTAAGACAATTTGGATGGAGTTTGCGGTACAATTAAATATCCTATTTTCTTCCCATGCTTAGGTATGGACTCACTACAAAGCCAACATGAAGCGAAAGGTTGCTAAAAACAAAGCAAACGTTTTGGCGACCGGGGGTGGCCCATCTCAAGAAATTAGTTTCGAGTAGTACCGAGGAGAGGGTGTATGCTTTGACACATATGAGTGTGTCAATAAATCCTACCGGTAATTCGGTGGGGTTAGGTGAAGACATTAGTCAAACTATAACTTCGTTACCTACAAAACTTCCAGAGGGAGGTGAATGTGAAACACCTGCAAACCCCGTACTGAAAGCAAACGCCTGTACTTGTTTTTCAATACTCCAATAGTTCTCTCAACTGAGTTTCTTCCCTTGGCATGTACTTTATTGAGTGTAATGGAGTGTGGTTGCTAAGTGACCTTGCTCAATCCCGACTCTTGCGTCCTCGTTCGTGCACTCTGGGCAACGGGAGCTACCTAGGCTCGCGGCAGAAAGAGAGGGAGCCCCGGTGGGGCCACTCTGACATACTTGGTTTAAGGGCTCACCGAGGTCTTTTTCGCAGCGTCTGTTCACCACGTGGTGCGGCTGCAAGCGGGTGTCTGTCTTGTAGCAACCCGGAGACGGGTTGTGCGCTGGGTTTGGGACCCGCCACGTAAAAAATTTAGTCCACTGAAAATTTTAATAAAGCCTCGGATGAGAACCCCCTTTAATGTTGACGACCCGGCAAAACGAAATAAGGACTACGAGAAGGATATTAGGGCATGTACCTGGAATGTCCGGACCCTTTCAAGGGATGGTACCGCTGCCCGACTGGTTGATGTCCTCATGAACGCAAAGGCTGACATCACCGCCCTGCAGGAAATGCGATGGACGGGACAAGGAAAGACGACCATCGGACCTTGTGACGTATACTACAGTGGCCAGACACGCGGCAAAGCGCGTGGTGTAGGATTCGTGGTGGGAAAGAGACTTCGCCGCCAAGTATTAGCGTTCACTCCTGTGAGCGAGCGTCTCGCTGCGATCCGCATCAAGGCGAGGTTTTTCAACATAACATTTATCTGCGCCTATGCGCCGACAGAGGAGACGGACGACGCAGAGAAGGACTCCTTCTACGATAAACTTGAACAGACTTATGATCGCTGCCCCCAGCATGATATCAAAATCGTGCTCGGCGACTTTAATGCCAAGGTGGGCAAGGAAGGAGTCTTTGGTCCCACAGTTGGAAAATTCAGTCTCCACGATATAACATCCCCCAACGGCACTAGGTTGATTGACTTCGCCGCTGCTCGCAATATGGTCATCAGTAGTACCAGGTTCCAGCATAAGCGAATACACCAAGCCACATGGCTGTCCCCTGATCAAAGAACTAGAAACCAGATTGATCATGTCTTGATTGACGGCAGACATAGCTCCACCGTTCTGGACGTGCGTACACTGCGTGGTCCCAATATTGACTCTGACCATTATCTTGTCGCAGCCAAGATACGCACACGCCTCTGTGCAACGAAGAAAGTGCGCACAGTAACGGAAGGAAAGTTTGACGTCGAGAAGCTGCGCATGACACAGACAGCTGATAATTTCACAACTCGACTCTCACACCTGCTAGCAGAGGGCAATCCTCGACCTAACGATGTAACCGAGCAATGGAAGCATATCTCTCACTCATTGCGTACCGCCGCTGAGGCCACTATAGGGTTCCAGCGAGCCCGCAAGAACAACTGGTACGATGAGGAATGCAAAACTGCCTCGAAAAAAAGGACGCTGCCTACAAGGAGACGTTGCGAACGGGCGCAACCCGCAGTGTATGGCAACAATATCGTGAGGCAAAGAAGGAAGAGAGACGCCTTTTCAGAAAAAAGAAAAGTGAGGCCGAAAGGCGTGAGTGTGAGGAGCTTGAGATGCTGGCTGACAGGAATGATGCCCGAAAATTCTATGAAAAGATCCGGCGGATGACGGAAGGTTTTAAGACCGGGGCAAGCTCCTGTAAGGACAATAATGGCGACCTGGTAACCGACGTACAAAGTGTACTTAAATTATGGAGGGAGCACTTCTCCTCACTGCTAAATTGCGAGGGAGACGTCGAACCCGATACCCCAATCCCTGACGATGGAAAAGTCGTCCCACCACCTGACTATGATGAAGTGAGGATAGCTATATCCCGGCTCAAAAACAACAAAGCGCCTGGAAAAGACGGACTACCCGCCGAGCTGTTCAAACACGGAGGCGAAGAGCTGGTAAAAAGCATGCATCAGCTCTTATGCAGAATATGGTCAGACGAATGCATGCCTCCGGATTGGAATTTAAGTGTGCTTTGCCCAATCCACAAGAAAGGCGATCCCGCTAACCGCACCAACTACCGCGGAATTAGTCTTCTTAATATCGCATATAAGGTTCTTTCTAGCGTGTTGTGTGAAAGGCTGAAGCCCATCGTAGACAAACTGATTGGACCTTATCAGTGTGGCTTTAGACCTGGTAAGTCTACCATCGACCAGATTTTCACGATACGCCAAATCCTGGAGAAGACCCATGATAAGAGAATCGACACTCACCATCTCTTTGTCGATTTTAAAGCCGCTTTTGACAGCGTAAAAAGGAGTTGCCTGTATGCCGCCATGTCTGAATTTGACTTCCCTGCAAAGCTTATACGGCTTTGCCAAATGACGTTGAGCAATACCAACAGCTCCGTTAGAATCGGGAAGGACCTCTCTGAGCCATTTGAAACCAAACGAGGCTTCAGACAGGGCGACTCCCTTTCGTGCGATTTCTTCAATCTGATGCTGGAGAAGATAATTCGAGCAGCAGAGCTAAACCGCAATGGTACAATCTTTTACAAGAGCGTGCAATTGCTGGCGTATGCCGATGATATTGATATCATTGGCCTTAACAACCGTGCCGTAAGCGCTGCCTTCTCTGGACTGGATAAGGAAGCGAAAAAAGTGGGTCTTGCCGTGAACGAGGACAAGACGAAGTATTTGCTGTCATCAAAGAAAGAATCGGCGCACCTGCGCCTTGGCAGCCATGTCACTGTTGATAGTTACAAATTTGAAACTGTGAGAGACTTCGTCTATTTGGGAACCAGTATTAACGCCGAAAATAATATCAGTCTAGAAATCCAGCGGAGAATCACTCTTGCCAACAAGTGCTACTTTGGACTGAGTAGGCAATTGAGAAGTAAAGTCCTCTCTCGACGAACAAAGATCACGCTCTATAAGTCTCTCATCATACCTGTCCTGATGTATGGCTCAGATTCATGGACAATGTCAAGAGAAGATGAGATGGCCCTTGGAGTATTTGAGAGAAAAGTTCTCCGGAAGATTTATGGTCCTTCTCGTGATGCCAACGGCGAGTATCGAAGGAAATTTAACGATGAGCTGTACGAGCTCTACGCAGATCTGACCATAGTCCAGCGAATTAAAGCCCAAAGACTCCGCTGGCTGGGCCATGTTATGCGAATGGACAAAGAAGCTCCAGCACAGAAGGTTTTCCTATCGTCGCCTGAATTCGGCAGCAGAGGAAGGGGGAGGCCTCGACTGAGATGGAAACAACAGGTGGAGGATGACTTGAACTCCCTTGGGGTTTCCAATTGGCGTCGGTTATCGCTAAAAAGGAATGACTGGCGTGCTTTGATACGAAACGGCCAAAATCGCTTAGGCGGTTAAGCGCCAATAAATGATGATGATGTACTTTATTGAACCTCATTTGTGGAGAGCCTGCAGCAGTACTACGGAATGGGGTCATTATAATTTTGCTTAATGGGTACCCGGCATCACCTATGTACATACATATATAATCACGATGTTATAAATGTATCTTTGTACGCAGAAATATGCATTTCAGGCTTACCCAAAATCCATGTATTTGATGGCATATTCCTCTCAAGATAAGGCTTTAACGTGCTAACATTACAAATGTGGGAATCATGATTCGAACCAGGGTATCTGGCGTCAACGAATCTAATATTCTGTTCATGGTCTGTAAACTAAAATAGTTACATAAAATATATATATTAATAACAAGCACTTACAAGCATTACGTTAAGGCTGTAATAACCCTTCCGGTTAAGGTACAAATGTTGCAACTCCTTGCGTGGTGCAGTTATACGGACATGCGTACCGTCAACAAAGCCCATAACACCCGGAAAACCACTTTGAGTATAAACAGCCCTTTTTGACTTCAGTACTTCCTCAGTTGACATAACTGCGTTAACCCATCGTTTGGAAATATGTTGTTCTAAAAGATTCAGAACCAGGGAAAATGTGGGTTGTGCTATACCAACATTAAAATCATTTCCCCCACACTTTTGGTAACTACCATCAGCAAAAAAACGGTAGCGCACAGTTTTACGATGGGGGAAATAGCCGACGTTCTCTTGGACGGTAGGAAGAATGCGTTTAGCTCATTGAGCAAATACATGAACGCTTCTTTATTTAGTCGAAAGTAACTAACGAATCTGAAAACAAACAAAAACTTCGTCTGGTAGTTCCAAAGGATTTGTATGGTCTCTCATGTTACGACGAATCCGAGCAAGCTCCATATTTTTCTCGTGTTCATCTTCCGAAAAATAAAATTCTACGGACACATTCATTTTGAAATTTTTTTCTTTTAATTTTTTCTTTTTGTGACAGTTTGAATTTAATTTTTGTCCAAATTGTTGTCCAAAACTGAACGAAGACAACCGAAAAATGTTGTGAACCATAATAAAACCATTGTTAAATTATATAAGGTTAAGCAGATTTTGGCATTTGCCAAGGCAAAGCTTCCTTATTAGAGTTGCATTTACGAAGGTTGCAAAAAAGGGTAAAAAAATCCCCTTTAGGAAAATTGTAGTAGAAAAGGAAGGAAGGCCATTCGCAAAATTTCAGGATTTTTTTTCCGGAAATCTGTCTTCTCTAGATTTATTTTTTAAAATTATTAGGAAAATTAAATTAATTTCGAATTTAACTGTAAAAAGGATGCCCTTTTTGTGGATAGCAGTAACATGTACGAAATAAGCTTATAAAACGGCAATGTTTATAATTGGATCCCTTTTTAATAACATTCATCAATAGCCGGTATGAAAACTAATCTCTTAATGTCTGTGGCAGCGGTCTCACGAACTGGCCTCGGAGATCCAATGGAGAAAAAAGCAAAGGGAGCGACCGCGATGGCAACTACGGTTCCGGACTCCCAGGAGACATCTCCCCTCCGCTCTGTGTACTTGGAAAAACGATTGGCCGCAAGGACCCTGAAGAAATATGAGAGAGTCCATCAGCAAACGCTGTCGCCTCGTTCCAGGAATTGGTGCAATCTCTGATACCGGATTTCCAAACCACTTATGTGCCAAAGAGGGTAAACGGAAACCCTTTCAAACGCAAGAGATCGGACGTGGAGTTAAAACCTCACCCCGGAGTGGGAAAACCACGCTTTGCCGGCTTGGCCAAAGGCATGGATTCCTGCCATCCCTGCAGAGCCTGAGAGTATTCTCACGATGCTGCGGATAATGAATCCGTCCCTCCTGACGTAGGACTGAAGTGTCACTCTGGTCGGGGATGCTGTAGGGCCTGATAGACAAGTGGTCTTCACCATGAATAAGGAGGCACTCGAGCCCCTTAAAAGTTACAATGGACTAGTCCATTAGAGTGTAGGTCAGATCGTTATCCACGTAAACCGTGGTCAAGCGCGCTGCCATCTCCGCTGCAACGAGGGACTCGGATATCGAAGAACTGCAAGAGGAAACGGAGGAGTCCGACGCGAAAAGCATGTTATCTGCCACAGCACTATCGTAAAGTGACGTGAACAGCTCGGAGATGGAAGACAGCTTGCTGGACGGGGAGCAACCAATCCTGAGCGCATTATCTCTGATGCTTCAGTCAGCTGGGCTCCCGTTACGCCAACTCGTCGTTGAGAGACAACCTCAGGGATGGGCAGACCTCGGACGATATGGGTACGTCAGGGAAGTCTGAACGCTCTCATGTTGGTGGTTCTTCAGATAAATCTGCACAAATCTAAAGTCGGCTTTCTAAATGCGACATGGATGTGGTCCTCATCCAGGAACCCTGGGTCAACAGCTTGAGGATCTGCGGATTGGGGCCTATTGGCTTCAAGCTTGCGAGGAGGGCAAGGTCAGAATCTGCATTTTGGTGAAATGTGAGCTTCTTGTAAGAATGCACACAAGCTTTTTCCTTTATTTGAAATCAGCTTCAAACGATGAGGTAACGTATTTATACGTATTGCTATTATTTAGTTAAAATAATAAATTTTCATAAAAATCTTACCAAAAAGACAATTAATTTTTCAAAATAAAAATAAAACAAACTTCAACAGCTTTCAGTGTTGCTGTAATTTTGTTCGTATCAAGAATTTGGGTTTTACTACCATTTTCATACGATTTTGAAAAGAAGTAGCACTGTCAATCAGATAGGGAAGCATGAAGCCGAGATGTGTCAAAAATGTCTCGGACTGCTTAACCTTATATTATTAAACAATGAATAAAACGAAAAAGTTGTGTTGTGTTGTTACATTATCAGTAGTTAAGAATTGGTTTTCGGATTACACCGGATGCCAAGCGTTATTGAAGACCATGCCAGTCAGTTTGAAATATAACATAACGAATAGCGGTCTAAGTGTAATTTTTTTCAAAACCGGTTTTATTGCATATAATATTTTGTATTGCTCTTTTGCATTGTCCAGATAACAAATTTTCTAAAATTTGACACACCAAAACAGTAAAAATGCATTTAAAGATCGTAGGGCAATTTAAAGTGACATACTACATAATTTTTGATTTTCAAACTAACTCAAAGGTTCAAAACGCATGAAAAGAATCAACCTTTCATTGTTTGGTCGTTAACGGATTATAATTTTCTGTATTGTTTTTTCCTTTGTAAGGAATTATCTTCTATTAACGAGTCTTAAAGGATGTTTGTTTAACTAGCCTCAAAATATAAGCAGCTCTTTTAGCTTAGTTTAAATTGAGTACATTGTTTTTCTTCCGCGAATTATGAGTAGATGGGATTTTTCCACGATAATCGAGTCTTTAAAATATGTGTCTCATTTATCTTAAACATTGTTGTTTTTTTTACTACAATCCTGAAGGCCATTAGCTGTGGGAAAAACCTTAAACTGAATGGCTGCATTGCTGATGACGCCGGCATCCTCAAACCATCGCCACAAAAAACGCAAAAAGTAGACAATTCCCTACAAAGGAAAAACAAACGAGAAAATTATAATCCATTAACGACCAAACAATGAAGGGTTGATTCTTTCCATCGTTTTGAACCTTTGAGTTAGTTTGAAAAAAAAGATCGAGAATTATTTTAGGCAAGAAAATATGTTAATATTTTATTTTGCTTAATATTTAGTTAAACATATTTTATTTGCTTATAAAAAAATTGTTTATTATAATACAATTTATTTTATACAATGAAATAATAATAGCTGATTTATGATAACAATTTCATCAACGCAAGTGGAAGTTACTGCGCTAGCGCAATAGCCTAGCGCATAACAACATTACCTACCACCCTGCTGGTCATGTCTCAGAACATTCTAAATTTACTGTGTCGGATGGCCTTATGCGTTCAGCAAAAACAACTGACAGCCAAGTAGACTGCGGGTGTTTGTATGTGTAACGCCAGATACGTCAAAGTAGAATTTGCTCTAAAATTGACTTACGTCACGCAACTGACGTATTGGCGGACTGATTCTGTTTCCCGCTTTAACAGCGGTCGCATTTCTGTATTTGTTTTGTGTGCGGGAAACCACAAGGCATTGTCGCTAGTTAGTAGAACAATAGCATGTGTTGTATGTAGGTAGGTATGAATGTGTGTGTATCTGAAAAATCTCGCGTAAACAATTTTTGAACATGTGCATATGTAATGATACATTTACACTGCACCAATTGCGTCGCATTTGGCGAAGTTATTTCGAGAATGTTTGTCCGCAGAATGAATTTGTTTGCCAAATTAGATGAATTTAATTTAATTTGACCTAATTTGATGATCAAATTAAATCTGCGGTTGAACGGTCTCGAAAAAACTTGGCCAAAAGTGACGCATTTGGTGCAGTGTAAACGTAGCTTAAGAATGCAGATGATGGTAATTTAAGGTGGTGTGATTGCATAAAACTGCATCCCGAAATTTTTTCTTGAAATGGTTAAGAACTCTATGAACATGAAATGGTCCAAAAATCATCCCGAAATGGTTGGGAAAAGTCCCAAAAACAATCCTGCAATGGTCCGAAAACAATCCCAAAATTATCATGAAATGATTGAAAAACCAATCCGGAAAATTTCCCGGAATAATCCCGAAAACAATCCCGAAAAAGTCCCGAAGACAATACCGAAAAGTCCTGAAAATAATCCCGAAATGGTCCCGAAAACAATTCCAAAATGGTCCCGAAAAATTATAGAAATGGCCCCTAAGAAGGTCCTTCATATCCCTGAATAAAACCTAGAAGTACCGTCAAAAGTTTTTTTTTTGGTTCACATTCCTGTCGGTATACTCGCAATAGCATTTTTCAAATTTTCTACTACAACCCTCTGCGAATATGCCATACAAAATATGCATTCAATGCACGTTCTTAAATGCCTTCGTGAATTATTCACGCCACATACATATGCATACATATATGAAGATGAACGGCAAGAAGTACCTGCATATATAGATTCGAGAAGGCATTTATGAATAATGCAGGAATGCATTCATGAACGTGAATGCTGTGGATTTTTTATACGTTCTTATTCACGAACGCGAATGCATATTTATTTTTTTTAATGTTCATGTTCGTGAATGTGAGTGAAGGAGAGTGAATGTTTCCGAACCCTGGTATAAAGCAATGTTCATCAAAATGGGTTTTTACATATTCTTACCGATATCTCAGAAACTAGATCTGGCACAGGCAAAAAATGGGATATTCGGAAACAGGAGAAAATTCTACTTTAGGTAAGGTCTGTTTAATTCTTGGTAACTAAAGTTTATCAAAATTTGTTGAGTAGTGTAATTTATGGTGCTTTCTCTTAATATTATTAAGTTGGTTGCTATTACAAACTATTGAATTAGTTCAATTGATATAGTGCAATAAGGTGTCCGAATTAAGATTATGAAGAACTAGTTCAATGGTTTGAATGAACTAAAAACGAATTAGGGGTCGAATACATAAAGCTTTGTTAACCTCGCCTGACATTTGCTACCTCAAAACTTTGCGTCCAACTTCAGAGGTTTACTACAATGAACGCCTTGACGCTTCTCTTTTATACATTTGTTTTCGTTATTTATTTCTTTGCATTTAGACTGTTTTGGTTAATTTATTAATTTAATAGGGAAAAAATGAATTAATTATTATTTCCTCCAACTTTTATTCTTTAATTAAAGCAAACTCATCAACATCTGATTGTCAAAGCAAGCAAAATTTGAGAGTTTGCCAAATTTCAACCTCGCTTCAACTTTGAGGTCTCCAATTTGCCATGCTTGGTTTAAATACGTATACGGAACTTCTCTGTCAAGGTCAAAGTTTGAGGTAAAGCCAAAATAAAGCTTTATGTAACTGACCCTTAACTCCTTTACAAACTATTGAACTAGTTCAATTGGTCGAGCTAAAGTTCAATAAAGAGTCCGGATTAAGATTCTAAAAAACTACATAGTTCAATGGTTTGAACGAACTAAAAGCGAACTTCACAATTTTATAAATAAAATTAAAGAAAAAAAAAAATTTTTTTAAATAAGCTTTTATTATAGGTTTATAAAATTAACTAAAAAGTAAAAAATAAATTGACTGTAAAGGAATATAACACTTTATAAGTTCATTGTAACCTTTAAAGATAATTTGGCTTCTTCGTCTGCCACAAAATAATTCCATATTGTATATAATTATATATTTATAACATTAAAACTTTACACCTAAATTATTAAATCTTCCAGTATATATCACATTCCTAATATTATTAATAATAAAAGCGTGTTAAATTTCGATAGCAAGAAAAGAAGGTCCTGAATGTTCTTAATTATACCATCAAATAGAAAAGAAGGTCGTGAATGTTCTTAATTATACCATCAAAATTTAACACGCTTTTATTATTAATAAAATTAGGAATGTGATATATACTGGAAGATTTAATAATTTAGGTGTAAAGTTTTAATGTTATAAATATATAATTATGTACAATATGGAATTATTTTGTGGCAGACGAAGAAGCCAAATTATCTTTAAAGGTTACAATGAACTTATAAAGTGTTATATTCCTTTACAGTCAATTTATTTTTTACTTTTTAGTTAATTTTATAAACCAATAATAAAAGCTTATTTTACAAAAAATTTTTTTTCTTTAATTTTATTTTTTACTTTTTAGTTCGGTTTATCAACAAGAGGCAATAATGTCGCAGCGACATCAATCGGCTGCTAGCAGCAACAGAAACCATAGAATCTTTTACAATAAAGCCGCGTGGTTAATAAAGTTACTTTTGGGATACTGGAATAAAGACTAAACTAAACGATAAATGGGATTTTTGAAATTAAGCTAATTTTTTTATTTACTGTTAGCGAAGCCTGAACGATGATGAAAATTTGCAAAATCCCATCTTAACTGCAAGTTAGTACAATATCAAAAGCAAAATTTCCTGGAATGAAAACTTTCGAATATCTCTACTCGTGCGCCACCTATCGGAATTATTTTTTTGTTATTTTGCGTGGAAGCAGAAAACTAAACGCTGATGAAAATTTCAAGATCCTACCTCAACGGGAAGTTCGTTGAAAAACAAATTAATCGACACTGAAAACAGACCTTCGTAATTCTCAAATAAAGCGACTCACGCGCCACCTAGCGGGTCCAATTTTTTTTTAACATTTAGAAATTAATTAAGTAACACACACGTAAAATATCAGCCAAATCGGTCCATAATTACGATTTTGAGTTTTTATTACCGCTATCTCAGCCCCACATGTTACGAATTTCAGCTAAATCGGACCATAAATGCGAATTTTGAAAATATAGCGACCCACGCGCCAGCTATCGAAATTTTTTTTTTATAATATTGCATTGTCATCGGGGTTATACATGGGTGCAGAGTTTCAGATCAATCGGACACCGGGAAGTGTATCAAATTTAGCTTGCAAGATTTGATAACAGACAGCCGTCAGGTGAAACTAAATAAAAGCTTATAAAAAAATCCCTCTTTAAGGTTTTAATTTGTTAAACGCCCTGCCTCAGCATTTGATTCATAAATTTTAGTACTGATAGAGCATTTTTGAAAAACATTTTCAGATGGGGCGTTCTTCAGAAACAGGAATGAAAATGCAGAATAGTTGTTTGCAGGCTTAGAAATTTACTACAAAAAAGTTTAAAAAAACCCGTTTAAGAATTTTTAGCTTCAAACTAAACACTTTCACAGCAGTCGGACTAGTACAAGAAGGTGTTTGTACCGCATCGAACCGGATCCATAACCCCCTAAGAATAGTTCACAACGGCAACAATCCCCTGCACCATCGGGTGGGGTGTTTTTACCATTTTACCAACAAACAAACTATTAAAAATTAGTATTAGCACATGTTATTGTTATCAATTATATTAGATTTAAATCATATTCGACACTTGCAAGTGTCGTGGCCAACTGCTGGCTAACAAAAACAATACGCATGGCCCTGATAAGACTTTGTCGGTGCATATTATTTCGCCTTATCTGGATTTCGTCAGTTACGGAAACAAATATTGTTGAATTGATAACTAATTTTTTTTTTGTTCTATTCTATCCAAGGACTGAAACCGAAACCGTAACCGTAACCGTAATCGTTTTAAACTGATTCGTTTTTCAAAACCGAAAGAGAAACCGAAACTGTTAATTTTTTCTAGAGATGCTACATTACCACTCAAGAAAGGTTTAAATCTGCCGTTCGGACGTTCTTAAGACGTACCTTATATTTTACATAAGATTTGGGGTAGTTTTCCACGTATGAGATAAAGCTGAAAAGTGTTTTGAAATAGGGTGGTCTTTCGCTTCTTCCGATGGCATCCCTTTGGTCCAAAAATTCCTGTTTCGGGCGGTAGTTTTAAAAACGCCCTTCTGAAAGGAAATTTGGTGATCTTTCAGTTGCTATGCATGCCGCATAGCTTAAGAGTTCAAGCATAAATAGCAAGGTAACACCTTATCATAATTCTAATCTTTTTGCATGACCTACGAAAATATATTTACTCATGTAATATAATAATCTAAAACTGCAACAAAATCATAATTATTGCTAAATATTGATAATTAAAGTATAGCTTAATATATTCAAATATTTTAGTGCTTTGCTCATGAATGCTAATTGGCATGGAGTATGCGAAAATGTGGATGCTTTATCGGTACATCTGTTTTCGTCATGCTAAACAACCTTCAATAATATGAGGCACAATAATTAGCAGATTAGCGAGTCCTATTTAAAAACTAACTGCATTAAAAAATCTAGAAAATCTAATTTTTACTAGAAATATTATTGGAATATGCACCCCAAATCTGAAGGTTATACATATGTATAAGCCTAGTGGTGTGCTTTTAGAATGCTCCGCCCTTCGATTACAGTCACTCATACGCCTAGTGGTACTGCTGGGTATATTTGATTTATTTTTCTTCGAATATTTCTGACAAGAAGAAGAGAATTTATGTAAGTTATTTTAGAAACTCACCACGTTACTTTAAATTATTATTTTGGTTGTTACTACAAAAAAAATAATAGGGGGATTCGCTAAGTCTTGCAAGGTGCACGGATTGCATGGATTGTAAAAGTCCTATGTCGAAATTTACAATACTACGCGAGCGCCCCATTGTATAATCGAAGCAAGCTTAAATGTAACAGAAGATTTAACTGTCAAACTGTAAATAGAAAATAAAATAAAATTCGAAAAAATGCCGCGAATCTCAGAAAAGCAAAATTTTTTTTTCTTTTTTAAAGAATTTAAATCAAATCGTTAACAAACGTCAAATAATTTTCATTAAAGCTGAAAGCTTTTTTCTGAAAAAAGTTGGCGCTGACAATTACTTTTACTTTTTGTGAGCGAACTGAGAGGATTGAGAGAAATACAGGGCTGCTTTTTATTTCCTACAATTCTTGCATTAAAATATACATAGGTTTGAGCATTGTATAAATTGTACGGATAGGATATAATTTTTTACGTGTATTTTGTTGTTGTGACTTTACAATCCATGCAATCCGTGCAATCCGTACAACCCGTGCATCGTTTGCAATACTTAGCGAATCCCCCTATTCATTTTCAAATAATTTAAAATGCTTTTCTCAACCAATATCAAGTTTGGTTGCTATAAAAAAGTATTGCGTTAGTTGAACTTTAGCTATAGTTCAATAATACCTTAGAGAACTAGTTTAATCGTTTAAAAGAACTACAAGCGAATTAATATTTTCACTGAAATAAAAACCTGACGATTTACATGCAGAGTTGCCGTTTTGGTTACTTTTTAACCAATTTCGGCTTCCTTTATTTCATTTGGTTTTATGGTAACTTCGTACCTATTTTGGTTCATTTTGATTGAGAGATTGATGTTACATCCTCCATGTCAAATTACCACGGTGTCAACTATATATGTATAATCGTTATAGCTTTGAGATAAATTCAAAGGTGGTTTTATTTTTTATCTTCATTACCCCTTTTGTTCAAAATGGGAGCAATGAAGTAAAATCAAATGCAAACAGGATTTACAAAAATAACAAACCTGGTAAAAAAAAAAACAATTTTCACAGTTTCACAAGTTTCACAGACGATTTCCCGCCATCCCTTGTCAAATTTGACGGAAAATCGTTCCAATATACATCTGCTTTGATATTTTTCGCATATTTCCGACCAGGGATGGGCCATTTCAAATAAAAACTTATTTAAAAAAAAAAAAATTCATCATTTATAAAATTTTGACTCCGATACCATGGGAATGCCCATATTTATGCTATAGATGATATACGAGTAATAATGTCACGAGAACAGCACCAAACAGAACACGATTCAATGCAGTGGTCGAGGCCCTATGTTTCAATAGGAGTTAAGGAAATTAATGAGGATGATGATGACGATGTGCTATAGATATTGGTTTTCTCCTAGCCAGTTTGGCACATGTCTTTGTCTCATGTTCTCACATTTGGTAGCACGCATTTATTTTATTTGAGTTATACCTACCTGGCCAAACAATTTTATAATTTTAAGATTGAAATGCTGAATGAAAATTGGGCATAATAAGCGGCTTGCCAATCATCATAAGGCCCCCTCATCCCAACATTAGATGAAAAATCAGCTTTGTTCTTTTCGTTTGTTATAACATACTTCTCCCATATACTCGCATGTGGAAAATTTTATTAATAAGATGTGGGTGTAAATGTTTGAGAGCTTGCACAAAATGATTTGTATCGTGAAAAGAGCGAAGCATTTGAAAATTTTATTCCATGACATTCACTAAGGACAAATCTATACAATTTCTGTGCATTCATACAAATTCATATACATATGTACATATTAGTGTCCGACCGAAACCTGAATTTTAGGCCGAAGCCGTAACCGAATATTCGGCATAATCCTATATTCGGGCGAAAACCGAAGCCGAATACCATGTTTGTTTCTTGAATAAACAAAACACCTTACAAAAATAAAAAAGGGGTATTCCCTATAAATTTTGTTCCATGAAAAACATAAGAATTTAACACACTATTGTCAAAATTGCAAAATGCAAGAACAAAAAACACACGCATTTTGATGTTTCATGAAAAAAATTTTGGAAGAAAATTTTCCAATTTTGACAATAGTGTGTAAATTTCCTGTGTTTGGAATCCGATATAGTTGACTCATCCAAAGATTCTTCACTATTACTGGGATCACGAGAGTTACAACAACTTTGAACAATTTTTTATACCCAGCGTACTACTACTAGTACAAGGGTATATTAATTTTGTTCACATAACGGTAGTAGGTAACGCCACAAAATAATCGAGATAGTTCTTAGGTTGAAAAGAGAAGTTCATTAGGGCATGTCCGTCCGTCTGTGTACACGATAACTTGAGTAAAAATTGAGATATTTGCATGAAATTTTGTATGCAGGTTACTTTCTGGCCAAGGTAGCTTGCTATTGAAATTGGGTGAAATCGGATGATAACCACGCCCCATTTTTCGATATCGAAAATTTCGAAAATCACACAAATTGACATATCTCGGCAGCTGAAATGGCTAAAGTGATATAATTTTATAGGTCAATCCGCCTGGTTATTCTCTTATGATTTTTTCATAAATTTCTTATAGTGGGCGTGGCACAGCCCACTTTTAAAGGCATTTTTGAAAATTTGACTGGTCGTAACTTTTAAACTGCTTACGATAGAATGATGGCATTTGAAATTGGATCAAATCGCCCTCCAACCACGCCCGCTTTCGATATCGAAAATTTCTAAAATCACCTAAATTGACATAATTCGGTAACGGAAATGGGTAAAATGATATAATTTTATAGGTGAATCCCCCTGGTCATTATATAATGATTTATTGTCAAATATTCTTAAGTGGGCGGGGCTCCGCCCACTTTTAAAGGAGGCAATTTTGAAAATTCTACTAGTCGTAACTCTTAAACTGATTAGAGTAGAACGATGGAATTTGGCACAAAGCATACTAGTATCGTTGGGAGTATACCTGATGAAACTGGAAAAAATCGCTCTCCAATCACGCCCACTTTCGGTAACGGAAATGGCTAAAATGATATAGTTTAGTAGGGGTTCAGTCATTCTATTATGTTTTTTTTGATAAATTTTTAAAAGTAGGCGTGGCACCGCCCACTTTTCAGGGAGGCATATTTGAAAATTTCTCGGGTCATAACTTTTAAACTGATTACGGTAGAACGATGAAATTGGTACAAGACATACTAGCATAATAGGGAGCGTACCTGATGTAATTGGACGAAATCGATTTCCGACCACGCCCAATTTCGATATGGAACATTTCGAAAATCACATAAATTGACATAATTCGGTAAGGTAAATAGCTAAGATAGTAAAAACTTTAGGTAAATCCTCCTGGGGCCTATATCATTGTTATCCCGTTATCAAAATTACCGCTGGGTATTTAATGCTCGGTTCACCCGAATTTAGACTTCTTTACTTGTTTTTTTTTTTAATAACAAAAAATATTCCTGGAAGTTACGAGTTTCTGTTATAAAAAATCAAAAACTCAGTAATTTTTTTTTTTTTTTAACACTTCTATTATTCAGCCTTTTCAGCCAAATGCCGAAGGCGAATAAAAAATACTGGCCGAATACTGAAACTTGCCGTATATTCCGTCGGACACTATGTATATTTTTTGCTTGAGGTGAAGCACAGTCGGCAAACATTTATGTATGTATATGTATGTATATCGTTTGAATCATTAGCTGGAGCAAAATGGTTTGCCGGCTAGACCAAAGAAGATTCAACAAACTGTATATAAGTAAAAGACACTCGTGCATATATACATATGTACATTCATACATATGTTGAGTGTGAATAAATGCTTATTGATATCTTATAACTTTAAACGAGCTAAACTTGTATATTTGTATATTTGTACATTTGTATATTTGTATATCCAGACCATCTCGGGAACCGCTTGGCCGATTTGGATACAATTTTGAATATAGATAGTATGGTTGATTCTAAGACTATCCACTTGGGGTTGCCACTTGGGGCGGGTTACAGGGTTACCGCCTATCTAATTTTTTTTAAATTATGGAGCAACATATACCAATATGGGTATCAAATAAAAGGTATTTTCAACCGTATTCCAAATATGACAATTTCAAGCAGGGGAAACTCCTAGAGTTGCCACATGAACGCGTTTTATTTATTTTACCTTATGTATATTTGTATATCCAGACTATCTTGGTAACCGCTTGACCGATTTAGATGAAATTTTCAATATAGATAGTATGATTGATTCTAAGGCTATCCATTTGGGGGTTGCCACCTGGGGTGGCTTACAGGGTTGCCACCTATCTCAATTTTTTAAATTATTGATTTAGATATGCCAATATGGGTATCAAATGAATGGTATTTTCGCCGACATATCAACTAAAATATTTTCCAGTAGGGTAGCCGGCCAGGGTTACCATTTTACAGAATGTCGAAAAAGGAGTATCAAACCCAATCTTGGAAGTAAGTTATCGAAAAGGATCAAAACTGTTTTGTATGATAAAAGAAACAAAAATACAAATGCAGTCAAGTGCATCTGTAAAATAAAAAAAAAATACATAAGTATTAGGGTGATTCAAATAAAAAAAAATTGGTTTTTTTTCGGTCTTACCCGCTGAAACTTAAGGTATTGACGAGAAAATAAGCCTCGTAAAAAATTAGCGCTCTAACTTAACCCTTAGGGGTGGCTATTGTTTCGCCCTTTCCCATACATTTTGTAAGGGGAAAAATGGTATTTTTTCAAAGTGAATTTTATTTAAATTTTTGAAACTTTTTTGAAAATAGTTTTACATAATTTTAAAGTTAAAGCTTTGAAACTTCCAAAATGGTAAGCCATGTGCGAATATCTTAACTATTAAAATAATTACAGCCATTTAAAATTTACTAAATTGTAAAAATATTTTCAAAAAAGTTTCAAAATTTAAAAGAAAATTCAATTTGAAAAAAAAAAAGCCATTTTCCCCATACAAAATGTATGGGAAAGGGCGAAAAAAAAGCCACCCCTAAGGGTTAAGTTAGAGCGTTAATTTTTTGCAAGGCTTACTTTCTCAGCAATACCTAACTTTTTAGGGGGTAAGTCCAAGTCCACATTTTTTTTTAAATCACCCTAATAAGTATGTATACTACTGGTGCAATAAGACAAAATATCTCAAAGCAACTTACTATTAATAACGTCTACATAAGGAACTAAGTATTTATATATGTATTTATTTCTAAAATAGATGCACATGTGCAATACATACATACATCCATATACATAGGTTCACATATGCAAATCTAAACAAAAGCAATTACGATTTGCGACTTTCGGCCAAAATCTATATTACGCAAAGCATTTTGCATTTGTGTTTCACTACATTAGCGTTCCTCAAACTGGATTACGTTTTGGATCTCCAATTTTAATATATTTTCCAAACATTTAATTCAAAGAAAATCGCTTATTGCTTCCCCAGGTGGCAATAACTGATGGAGAGAATCTAGGAAGTATATCCAACCAGGTTACATCATCATAAATCTTCCGGAGAACTTTTCTCTCAAATACTCCAAGGGTCATCTCAACTTCTCTTGACACTGTCCATGATTTCGAGCCGTACATCAGGACTGGTATGATGGGAGACTTATAGAGCGTGTTCTTTTTTTATCGAGAGAGGACTTTACTTCTCAATTGCCTACTTAGTCCAAAGTAACACTTGTTGGCAAGAGAGATGTTCCGTTGGATTTCTAGACTGATATTATTTTCGGTGCTAATGCTGGTTGCCAAATACAAGAAGTCCCTCACAGTTTCAAATTTATAACTATCAATAGTGACGTAGCTGCCAAGGCATAGTTGCGTCGATTCTTTCATTGATGACAGCAAATACTTCGTCTTGTCCTCGTTGACTGCAATATCCACTATTTTCGCTTCTTTATCCAGTCCAGAGAAGGCAGCGCATCGGCATACGCTAGCAATTGCAAGCTCTTGTATTGTACCATTGCGGTTTAACTCTGCTGCTCGAATTATCTTCTCCAGCATCAGGTTCAAGAAATCGAATGGGAGTCGCCCTGTCTGAAGCCTAGTTTGGTTTCAAATGGCTGAGAGAGGTCCTTCCCGATTCAGACGGAGCTGTTGGTATTGTTCAACGTCATTTGGCAAAGCCGTATAAGCTTTGCAGGGAAGTCAAATTCAGACATGGTGGCATACAGGCAACTCCTTTACGCGCTGTCAAAAGCTGCTTTAAATCGAGAAAGAAATGGTGTGTGTCGATTCTTTTATCATGGGTATTCTCCAGTATTTGGCGTATCGTGAAAATCTGGTCGATGGTAGACTTTCCAGGTCTAAACCACGGGATTCAGTCTTTCACACAATACTCTAGAAAGAAACTTATTTGCGATATTGAGAAGACTGATTCCGCGGCAGTTGCTGCGGTTAGCGGGATCGCCTTTCTTGTGGATTGGGCAGAGCACACTTAAATTCCAATCTGGAGGCATGCTCTGGTCTGACCATATGCTGCATAAGAGCTTGTGCATGCTTTTTACCAGCTCTTCACCTCCGTGTTTGAACGCGTCGGCGGGTAGTCCGACTTCTCCAGGCGCTTTGCTATTCTCATTTCATCATGGTCATGTGGTGGGACGATTTTTTCATCGTCAGGGATTTGGGGTATTGGGTTCAACATCTCCCTCGCAGTTTAGCAGCGAGGAGAAGTGCTCCCTCCATAATTTAAGTGCACTCTGTATGTCCATTACCGGGCCGCCATTATTGTCGAATGGACGGTCACAGTTTTATTTTTGGGCACCATAATATGGACACACGTAGTATGTGTATGATATACATACGTGCTTACATATTGTTAAGTTATCCAAAAATAATAATAATTGATAACACTGAGCAGTGTCAAAAAGTTTGATTAGGAATAAATTGCTCATAGGTATAAATAACATAACTAACAAGTAAGGAAGTCTAAGTTCGGGTGAAACCGAACATTACATACCCAGCTGTGCACATAAAGTGGGCGTGATCGTTCACCGATTTTTCTTATTTTCTGTGGTAGTACTCTACATAAACATAACATGCCTGGTACCTAGTTTCGTAAATCTATCTCACACCGTTCTGAAGTTGTTAGCAGTCGAATTTAAAAATTGCTTGACTCATAAGTGGGCGGTGCCACGCCCACTTTCCAAAATTTTGAAAAAATTATGTAAAGAATATGAAAGTTGATTTATGTACCAAATTATATTATTATAGCGAAATCAGTTAATTAGATATGGACTTTTCAATATTTCCACCTCCTTTCAATATAACTTTTATGAAAAAGTAGGCGTGGTCGCGAAGCGATTTCGTTTATTTTCTATAGCTGAATTTACCACAACAATAGTATGTCCTCTACGAAATTTCGTTATACTAGCATAAACTGTTCTGAAGTTATTAAGAGTCAAAATTTTAAAATTTCTTCAAATATACGTGGGCGGTACCACGCCTCCTTTTTAAAAATTTTTATAAAATCGGCCTTAGAACATCTAAATCAATACATATTGCAAATTTTATCATTGTAGCTGCTTCTAATATTGAATTAACCCATTTTATACGTTTTTCGAAATTTTCGATATCGAAAAAGGGGCGTGGTTATGGTCCGATTTTACCCATTTTCAATAGCAATCTATTCTGAACCCAAATAAGTACGCATGCCAAATTTGGTGAAGATATCTCATTATTTGCTCAAGTTATCGTGTTAACGGACAGACGGACGGACGGACGGACGGACGGACGGACAGACGGACGGACATGGCTCAATCAAATTTTTTTTCGATCCTGATCATATTGATATATGGAAGTCTATATCTATCTCGATTCCTTTATACCTGTACAACCAACCGTTATCCTAACAAAGTTATAATACCCTGTGTACAAGTACAGCTGGGTATAAAAATATATACAAATATATTGAGCCCTATTTTCGATTTTATCGTAAGCGTCATTAAAGAAATTTTACATAATATTCTTTCGCAATCACTGTAAAAGTAAACTGAAAAAAGTATTGACGCTTAAGATACTTGAAATGTTGACATATATATGTACATAGATACTGTATTTAAGGTATTACTTGACTAAAGGGTCGAATACATAAAGCTTTGTTAACCTCGCCTGGCATTTGCTACCTCAAAACTTTGCGTCCAACTTTAGAGATATGCTACAATGAACGCCTTGACGATTCTCTTTTATACATTTGTTTTAGTTATTTATTTCTTTGCATTCAGAGTGTTTTGGTTAATTTATTAATTTAATAGAGAAAAAATTAATTAATAATTATTTCCTCCAACTTTTTATTCTTTAATTAAAGCAAATTCATCAACATCTGATTGTCAAAGCAAGCAAAAATGTGAGAGTTTGCCAAATTTTAACCTTGCTTCAACTTTGAGGTCTCCAATTTGCCATGCTTCCTTTAAATACGTATACTGAACTTTTCTGTCAAAGTCAAAGTTTGAGGTAAAGTCAAAATAAAGCTTTATGTAACTGACCCATTACTGCTTTGGCAGTCAATTTAAAGAACCTGTATGTTCTAAACAAAGTGCTTGATACAAGTTTTGAAAGCCCTGAGTTCGAACCCCACTCGGATCACATAATATCGTTATGTCCTGATCCTAGTCAATAATAACGCGGCATCAAAGTTTATGATAGGTTTTAAATTTACAGTAAAATACTAGATTTTCTATTATCGCCAGTTAGAACAGTATGGCATACGCAAAATTATAAACAAAACAAATTATCTTTTTGGCTCTTTTCATCTCTATTTATTTGTGGAATTTTAAAGCTATACTACACACAGAATAATTTTTTTCAACATGAACCATGTTAAACTAACAAGAAAGATCCTGTTAAGTTTACATGAGATAATAAGGCAAATAGTGTTGTTTTAACAGGAAAACATGTTGTTTTAAAATAAATGTATGTAAATTTAATAGGAAGTCGTGTCAACTGAACAGGGAATCATGTTGATGTAACACGAAGTCAAGTTTTTCTACATGAGCTTCGTGTTAATTTAACAGGAAGTCATGTTAATTTAACACGAAGTGAAGTTATTCAACATTAGATTCATTTTAAAATAACATGAGCGATAGTGTTGAAAAATATTAACCTTAAAAGTGTGAAAAAAGCGTTGATTTTAGATGAAAATTTGTCTGTGTGTATTTGCAACGAAAAAAAATACATAAGCCAATAATAATAATCCCAATCTGGTACAATCTATTGCCTTTATGGCGTATGAGGGTGAGCAGTAAAAGAAAGTATTTGTAACCTTTGAAAATTAGTACTGTTTTGAATCACTCTAATCTAGATCTGCTTTGAACATCTTAAGAGATTTTGCATTTCATTTCACAACATGCGACAGGTAGCAGGTACATATCAACATACATACATATGTACGTATGTACATATGTATTTATTTATATGGTCAATAAAATACATATATTCTATGCATAATGAGTTTGTGAGTTAATTTATTGCATTTATTTCTTTTTGTTTAGGTCTAATTGATTTTCTGTTATTCGCAAGAAATTAGTATGAACTTCGCAAATATTTTTATATACCTACGGAATGAACTTATAAACTATTTTCTTCTCCACTTTTTCTTTAAACAAACATCTAATGCATTTTTAAAGATAAATTATATATCTGCAATGTACAGACATCAACCTGTTGCAATTTTATTATATGTAGAGAAGAAGAGATTATATTGGAGAAAAATCCATTATGGCCGCAGGAAAAAAGGTATACAAATTCAGACCTGTTTTGAGCCACATACTTGAGTTTTGTAGTAGTAATATCTTGTTGTGCTCGTTTTTTTTTTTTATTTGGAAACCGAAAACGGAACGAAACCGTAGCTGAAACCGAAATAAATGTTGAAGAACGAAACCGGAACCGAAACCCAAACACGTTACAAAACCGAAACCGGAACCTTATTTCAATCGGTTTCGTACCTTGGTTAAATGTAATAAATTCTTAGTTAATTGCTATGTAAAGGAACTTGCTCCTGTGAATGTTTATGTACATTATTTATGTGTAAACGTTTTCCGAAGTAGCAAAATTGGTCACCTCGCAGCCAGCTGAGAATACTTTCACTCAATGCTAAATAGCGACGGAGATCATGAACCTGATACCCCCCAATAGAGGGTTTTCAAGCTAATAGAGGAAAAGTTGGGTAAAAGCGTGCATCAAGCCTTATGGGTCAGTTACATAAAGCTTTATTTTGACTTTACCTCAAACTTTGACTTTGACAGAAAAGTTCAGTATACGTATTTAAACGAAGCATGGCAAATTGGAGACCCAAAGTTGAAGCAAGGTTAAAATTTGGCAAACTCTCAAATTTTGCTTGCTTTGCTTGCTTTGACAATCAGATGTTGATGAATTTGCTTTAATTAAAGAATAAATGGTTGGAGGAAATAATAATTAATTAATTTTTTCTCTATTAAATTAATAAATTAACCAAAACACTCTGAATGCAAAGAAATAAATAACGAAAACAAATTTATAAAAGAGAAGCGTCAAGGCGTTCATTGTAGTTGGACGCAAGTTGGACGCAAAGTTTTGAGGTAGCAAATGTCAGGTGAGGTTAACAAAGCTTAATGTATTCGACCCTTTAGCCTCATAATCCACATTTTATTCTCAGCTATGAGTTTTAGTACCAATGCCATACCGATGTACATTTAGAGCGTCTCCATCAAAGAATTCATGAGGAAAAATCATCAAAATTACACAAGTATTCTGTACACTGCGTAACAATATGTTTTTAACAAAAATAGTTTTGTAGATCCTAAAATTTTTGCACTTATTATAGGGTATACACGACGTATGAGTAACATTAATGACCCTCTTTTGTAAGGTGAAGTGAAAGGTGAATCGATTCTCTAGGAGAATGCGACAATTTAGCAATAATTATGGCGGCGGTATACCTACAGGTTATAATTATAACCTCTAAAGAGATTTTAGCTCCAAACTTCTCCTCCTTTTTGTGGGTTGCTGCTTTGAATTTTTTCCTACAAATTGACTGGAAATACTGTTTTTGCCGCCTACGAACAGCACCGGCAAAGCAGATGAATCTTTATTGAGAAACGTCTTATGGCAAAAATACACTCGGAGAGTTTGCCAAACCACTGTCGAAGGGCGACTCCGTTTAATGTTGATTGTATCGGATTGAGATTTCCGAATGTTGGTGTTAGAGTTGGGAATTTTAGGTTATTAAAGTGATCAGAGATTTCGAACTAGCCCCCTAAGATGAACGAATGTATGTAGTTCGTTTTTAGTTCATTTAGTTCAATTATTTGTATTTGCTTCCCCTAAAAATTAACTGATAAAACACGTCCGAAAATGTTGCGATGATACCCAATGTTTTTGGCCTCGGTATCAGAGGCTTGTTTTTTGATACCTACTCCTAAACTTTTCAACGTGTTTTTACAGTTAACTTTTAAAGAAACAAATACCATTTTATGTCCGGAAGTACAAACCCTGCTAAGCAGCAAGCGGATAAAATCTTAAGAAATTACTGGGTCGTACTTATCAAAAAGGAGGTTAAAAAAGTGTCCAATTTTGTTCAGCGAGGTTCTTTCTACCCATGTTGGAGTTGCTAATTCTTGTAGAAAATTATAGAATTATGCGTTGTTATTTCGATGCCTACTTTTACCCACAGTCATTTTTTGCTATCGGCTGGCACTAATTTGTTGTCCCCAATGTTGGCCCTGGTTGGCAGGGACTTTACTTTAGCACGCGTTTTCGTGCCTCGGTATTTCCCCATTCTCAATAAATTCTATATATTTTAGGAAAATTTTACATAGTTCAAGTAGTTCATTTGAAATTTGAAACTAGTTCCCGCGATCACTTCCATAATCTAGTTCAATGAACTAATTAGTTAATGAACTACCCAAGACTAGTTTGTACGTATGAGAAGAAGAGATAACCCCTGCAAAAAGTATATTTTGGGCTATAACTTCTGTAATTAAATAGGTAGGAACGTAATATTTTGCACCTTTTGTGCCCCATATAACACATATTTACTTACTTAACTTAAAAAAACCATCTAACCGCCTAGGCGATTTTGGCCGTTCAAAATATAAAATGTAGCTCCCATACTTCCGATTGTTTCGATAAATTCGGTATGAGCTAAAGAACTTTAAATTCGCACCGGCTGTACTAACGATCGAATAGTGAAAATTGTGATGCGTAATCATAAAAGATATATAAGCTTCGGCACAGCCGAAGACAGCTTTCCTTACTTCTCCTTTCACATTTTGTTAAACTCTCATTTTATTTCCTTTATATCAGGGCCCGGCAGAATTAGAAGTGAGGGTGTTTAGTGAAAGAGCAGCCATTGCTCCAATCAAATTACATATGTGATCTCTTTTTACTTCTTCGCTCACTAGCAAGTATCGAAGCAACAGTGTGGCTGAGCATAACCAACGACATCCATTGAATCGTCAGTGCGACCATAGCGCTCTAACAAGCTCAGCAAAAATTTCATTGTTCGAGGGATCAAGCAAAGAACGTATTAATCTGTGTGAATTTGGTTTTCAAATTTTCGGTCAATTGTCCCACTTGGTGCCTAGGCCTGCTCTATATCTACTTCCTCGTACTCTCTTTCTATCCATTTGTCTCCATATGCTTTTTACCATTCTTCTTATTTCTCACCTAGAGTCTCTCCCGTTCTTTTTGCATTATATACATTAGGGTGGTCGATAAAAACATAGATATTTTTGTTTAGTCTCCATCCTTCTTTAGAGTATAAGGTAGATTAAAAAAAATATTATAAACGTACTGTGCAACATGTCCTAACAGTTACCAATTGGGATAAAAATGTACCTCTGATATCCTCTACCATTTTGAGACTTGGATAAAGAAGCACTTCATTTAAATTCGAATCTTTTACGAATTCCCTTAACAATCTCCAAACGAAACCAAAAGTCAAATGTGATTTCTTAAACTAAACTTGTATCGACGTAAGGGTTAAGGCTTTGGAAATTTCGTCTAAACATTATCTCTCTACATGAAATACACATACATAGTTTTAAGAAGCTTTAGCTCTTTATCAAAGCACTTACTTTTGGATCCTTCTCATAGTACATCTGCTGGGTACGTATCCAACGACCCACCATATTATCGCGCACAGTGTTGGCCAATGCAAAATAATAGTCGCGCATAGTTGCCACATTACGATCCTTAACCAGAGTATAATGCAAGTGGCGATTGAAATTTTTCTTTACCAATGTGGTGTTGCCGACCTCGGCAATACCGCGCACACTAATTTGCTTACGCTTATCTGCATCTGTTTGCGGCTTAGACATGATTGCACAATTTACTTTCGCTCTTTTTTTTTGCAGTGCACTTTTGCAGCACAAAAATTTCTTTACGTTAGATAGGTACGTAACTTTGCAATTTCTTATTTTTAACGCACTTGAAGTTTTCAACTTCTATTTAAAATAAATAATTTTCTGATCCCAGATCAGCAGCACACCGTACCGCACCACAAAAATGGCTATTAAAATTTTTTATTTTTTTTATTGGACTACAACCACTGATGACAACGACCAACCGTTTGCAACGAGCTCTGGAGTACTTCTCAGCACAATGTTTTGCCTTTGGCAACAATTCACTGGCACCCAAAAAACGAATTTCGTGTTGCTTTGAGTGCTCTAATAAATATTTATTTATTGTTTGTATGCTCTCGTTTACGCTCTTAATTCGTGCTCTTTTAACTCATTTACTTAATTTTATCAACATACAACTTTATACATATTTATTTATTAAAAATTTTCTTATATATAAAACAATTTAAAACCATTCACGACCTCTTCGTTGATTTGAATCTTGAAACCATAGGTATTCCCAAAAACAGTCACCTAACATCCTCTTTGAACTAGAGTTCAACTAATATCATAAATTCTCATCAACTCTCATCAATAATCAAAAAAATTTCATCGGTCACCTTGCAGAAGGTCATACATGCGTATACAGTTGTCGCATAACCGAGCGGCAAACCATCTTTGTAAACATACACATATGTATGCATGTATGTCTGTATATATGTATATATCTATGGAATCGGCTGTTGGTATTCTTCCATGATAAGAGTATGGGGCCAACAGTTGTTCGACCCCCATCCATTATATGGAGACCGCTCTCCCAATTAAAAGCGAAAGTATTTTCAATTGAGTTTAATTATTTGTTTTTGTTGTCATCAGAATGGTCTATAATCGTGAAGATAACTATACATCTCTATATATATATATATATTATATATTATATCATATGGTCTGTCAACTTGACAACTTGCCATCTAACGGCAACGTTGGTTTAGCTGTCAAAAACAGCTTGGCAATCAACTCCGATAGATGGCGCTGGCAATAAAATTTCCTTTTTTCCAAAAGCTTTTGTTTATATTGAAGTCAAGAGTGATGTGTACAGTATTTACCAAGATATTTATCCGTTATGCTAATCTTCAGCGCCTTTAGGCATCATCCCGTGTATGGATTTGATTAGAGCATATCAAACCTTCTAGGTCCACCATCGAACATCCGATCTGTTACAACTTTACTTAAAGCTTTCCAGATTCGACGTTCATGTGTCCTGAGAGCATTGTGTATCAGTACAAGTGTTAACTCTTCTGCATAGACGTCAAAATTCCAAAGTGAGTTTAACACCTGATTGACATTGTGGTTGCATAGGCGTGAAAATTTCATAGTGAGTTAGTCACCTGTTTTTAATTTCCCTTTTTGTCTCACCTCTTTTCATCTTCCCATCTCTTTTTGCCATTCGGTAAAAGATTGGTGACCGCCATGTTGATGTGTGCAGGATGTTAAACAACGCCATTATTTTTCTGTTATTCGGTGCTGGCGACATTTTAATATGTGCAGGATGTAAATAAACCAACATTTTAATGTGTGTTGTCAAAAGAAGAGTTCATACTTGTACTGATACACTATGCTTTAGAGGCTTCCAAATAAGGGCTCCTGTGGGGTCCCATTGCACTTGGAGAGCTCGCTAGGAGCCTCCACTGAATCCATTTTTCGGTTATTCTGTTTTGAAGTACTATGTATTACTTTATATTCAGGCCAGTTTTAATAAAGCACGGATTCTTCCATTCACATTGCCAACCAGAAGATTTCCAATATTTGAAATTCATCTTCTTTACCAGAAAAATGAATTGGATGCATTTTTTTGAGGGCATAAAAAATCCGAGGAAAAAATTCAAGAAGAATATTTAGAACTTGTCCATTTATATTGTTCCACCTATGCCGTGACGGTGTCAATAATTTAAAGCCCAGAAAAATGTCTACTTTATCCATGCTTTTCCTCTTAAAAATGGCTGGAGGCCATTCGTTAAAACCATGCTGAGAGCTACGACCCTTTAAGAGAAGTAAAAAGTATGATGTATAGACTCAACCTCCTGCTGGTTAGGGCTTTAGAATATGACCGAGGTATGCACACCGGTCGTAGGAGGCGACTGTTCCGCGCATAGGCATTTACGTGCTAACTCGATGCTTGATCTACGGATATGATATCCTCACTACCCACCTTCTCCTTCCTTGCGGATGGAGGGCTGACACGACCTAGAAGGTTCCACTGGTCATTCCAAATCGTTACCACGACAGTCGAGCAGTACCGCAAGTGAGTACCGTTACGTACCGGGTTCACATCCGGCCAAGGACTGTCAATATCGGCATCACTTCCCAAAACCTTCGGAGAAGGTTTTTGTTGTTAACAACAACACGGAGGGAAATCTATGGATGGAACATCCATAATTATTGATATCACATTAAATAAAAATTGATATTTCTGTCCCATCAATGAATATGGATGTTTCATCAATGTGTTTTTGATAAATCACTATTGAAATGGTATCCATATAAACTATTGATAAATTCTAAATAGTTTAAAAAAAACAAAATTTTATATAATTCGACATCTGGTTTCAGTGGGACTCGAACCATGCTCCTCTGGCTCGTTAGCCCAGTATTCTACCATTCGGCTACGGCATATTATACAATTTTTAGAAAAATGTTGAATCATAAGAAATTCAAAAAATTTTGAATTTAAAAAAACCGCTCCAACAAGTTGTAATATTGTTAGACAATCCATAGTAAAAATTGTTGAACTATTATGATTATGCGTCCCAGAAAAATTTACATTTCGCCCATATATATTAATACGCTGTCTCTACCATTATTACTATGCAGTAAATATGGATATGGATATACCGACAATAGAAATTCATATCACGACCATAGATATTGACATGCCGTTCAAATATATTAGTATTCTATCCATAAATATAAAAAAATAGTACAACATATAGAATATGGTTGACATGTCATTTTACTTTTAATTGGGAGCAAATAATATTTGATAACTCGCTCATTCTGAATGAATATTGCATCAAACTCGTCGCTATCAATAGTGATATTGTCAAAACATTCAATGCATTTCTCTCAGTTAACAAAAACATGTATTGACTCGCTAGGCCAGTGGTTCATTATTCACACAATGCTGAAAAATGGTCGACGTTGTCGTTGGCCGGGAGAACCCGGCTCTCTATCTGTAAAGTATTCTTCTCGTGAAGGGATACTAACGACTTGGACTTCGATGTTGTCCGACAAATCCTTCTAGTGCTAGTTTCGGAACGTACCCCTGTCCGGGATAACAAATTAGTATTCCCTATGTTTGTCTCATTCTCTGTCTTTATGTAGCTGTAGTTTCTTCAACATCCACTGCATCAAAGTGAAGTTCTTCAAAGTTTGCCTGCTTCTACGCGCTAAAAAAAGGAGATGGCCGACAAGGACTTCTTTTAGGATATCAAAATTGTATCTGACGACTTTAATAAAAAGGTGGGCAAGGAAAGAGCCTTTCGTCCTATTGTCTGAAAATTTTGTTTCCGAATTCATGAAGCTGTTTGACTGTCAAAAAACGAGAAAATAAATTGATCATGTCGTGATCGACGGCGCACGTACATAGGTCCATGGTTGAGTGTACCCTTACGTCCTAATATCGACTTGGACCCTCATCTTTGGCAGCCAAAATATGCTGACTGATGACTGAAGTTTGACCGGATAACCGGTAGAAATTGGATAAGGTATTCAAGAAGATTAGCGAGCTTTGAGGTGTCTGGCTGAAGTTTTTGTCTTGGGGCGAAGACTAAATATGCCTGACGCGTCTTACGACACATGTATAAAGATCCGCCATTTAAAAACAGCCAAAGTTGGACAATCTCACTTAAACAAATGAAAGCAAAGTAAGAGTAAAAGAAAATCCCCCCAGGTTTGCGGTGTCTGGTAGAATTTTTCGCCATGGGACGAAGTCTAAAAAAACCTGATACTACTTTAGGGTAGTGTTCTATGATACATGTGTAAAGATCAGCCAGGGTTGGTCAAACCCGCTTAAACATGTGAAAGTAAGTATTATGAAAAGTCTCCAGTTTTGAGGTGTCTGGCTGAACTTTTTGTCATGGCACGAAGTCTAAAAATTCCTGATGCTCTTTTTGCCCTTAAAAAGAAAACTGATTTCAAAATTATTTTGATTATTCTGAAAATATTTTCTTTTTTATTATACATTTGACGTTGATAACAAAAAAAAATTATTTAAAATCATTTCATTTCGTAGAACGAGAATTTCCCCCCTGTACTGCGTTTCTGTAACTCGACTGAAATAGTCGATTTGACGTCATTTTGACGTCACACTCATTTTTTTTTATTTCTGTAAAAAAATTTTTATTTGGTCGAGTTGAGTGTGGCGCATTAAAATCGAGAATTTTGTAGATTTTTTACAGAAACGGGGTACAGGCCCTGGATTCTCTAACAGTGAGTTTTGAAATTTTCACTTTTTCACCATTTAAAATATATGGAAAAAGTGTACATTTCAAAACTCACAGTTAGAGAATCCAGGGCCTGTACCCCGTTTCTGTAAAAATCTACAAAATTCTCGATTTTAATGCGCCACACTCAACTCGACCAGTCGAGTTACAGAAACGCAGTACAGGGTGGACTCCCCCGGGACAAGCTACATCCCGAAATTTTTTTTGTAATAATCTGCAAGCTATAGAAAATGTTACTTCAGAAGTGCACTTTAAGATGCATATGCCAAAAATATTGAAAGTGCCCAAATCCATCTCTTTTTGTAGTAGTTTGTATTGGAAAGTGAGTTTGACACTTTCGAATTCAAAAAAAAGTACAAAATAAATATAGTTTAAAAAACCTAAAACTCACGCTTTTAGAGAGTATTGAACTAAAAAGTTGAAAATAATTTTAAAAACCCTACACAGTAGTATTGTGGAAAAAGCGTGGTCCGCTTTGTTCCATAATCTTCGTTTTTTATTTAAATTATTTTTACCTTTTTAGTGCAGTATTCTTTAAAAGCGCGTGTTTTCGCTTTTTAAACTATATACCACAGTGCAAACGAAACCTCTGCGCCTCCACTTTCGTTTGATAGGTACCCATATTGTAGGCAATTTTGATTATTATTGGACAACCTCATTTTGACCTATAACTCAGTTATCGATAAATATATCGAAATATTCCAAAGTCCAATAGAAACCTGTAGAACTTCCCTTTTGTTTGATACCCAGATTGTAGGCATTATGGCCGATAACTTAGTTATAGATAAATATATGGAAGTCCAAATGCAACCTCCTATCGTTTGACACCCATATTGAAGGCACATTTCAAGGTTTTTGTGACAGTCATATGCCACTATCGGGTAGACTGAAGTAGAGTTACATACAAACAAGCAACCATACATATGAATGTATGTACAAGTAAAGCTAATGAAAGCGTAGTAAAATAAAAAGGACGTGTGGCACTCGGGGACTCCCGCGGTAAAGCTATTGCATATTATCAACTTATGCCAGGCCCGTACGCAGCGGTGGGGGTTTTGAAAGATAGAAAACAAATTTTTTACGTTTATATGACATGATATGACATCACATGATATGACATCATACGATATGACATCATATGATATGACATCATATGATCTGACATCATATGATATGACATCACATGACATGAAATCATAAGATATAACATCATATGATATGACATCATATGATATGACGTCACATGATATAACATCATATGATATGACGTCACATGATAAAACATCATATGATATGACATCATATGATATGACATACTTCTCACATCTTACATCTTACATCTTACACCCCCATCCATACATCTTACATCTTACACCCCCTACCCATACCTCTCACATCTTACATTTTACACCCCCACCCATACCTCTTACATCTTACAAACCTTCCCCCTCCCCTCCACCCATACCTCTTACATCTTAGATCTTACACCCCCACACCCATAACTCTTACATCTTAAGTCTTACATCTTACTCTTACTCTTACTCTTACATCTTACTCTTACGCGTAACTTTTTCTTTATTGCCCCCAGCGCAAAGATGTTTACACATCAATAAATAGATCTAATTTTATGTATTCGGCTTTTCGAACCTTTTTCGAACCTTTTTCGAACCTTTTTATCCGTTCCGGTTTTTTTTTTAGGTGCCAAGCCCGCGATAAAATCTATGCAATAGCTTAACTAGCATTATGTGGGAAAAGCGTCGATCGCTCGATATACGAAAATTATGGCACAAAGCGGACCACGCTTTTTCCACAATACTACTGTGTAGGGTTTTTAAAATTATTTTCAACTTTTTAGTTCAATACTCTCTAAAAGCGTGAGTTTTAGTTTTTTTAAACTATATTTATTTTTTACTTTTTAGTCAAATCATAGGACATTAGATGACATAGGAATTACCGATAAATATATCGAAAAATACAGCAGTCCAAAAGAAACCTCTGGACTTCCACTTTCGTTTGATACTCATATTGTTAGGAAATTTTAAGGTATTTGGCCTCACATTTTGACAGTAACGCAGTTATCGATAAATTTATCCAAATATGTCGATGTCCAAATGAAACCTGGGGCCTTCCCCTTTGGTTTGATACCCATATTGTAGGGAAATTTTAAGGTTTTCGGGCAACCATATTTTGATCGATAACTCAGTTATCGATAAATTTATCGAAATATGTCGATGTCCAAGTGAAACCTGGGGCCTTCGCCTTTCGTTTGATACCCATATTGTAGGGAATTTTTTAGGTTTTTGGGCAATCATATTTTGACCGATAACTCAGTTATCGATAAATTTATCGAAATATATCGAAGTCCAAATGAAACCTGAGGTCTTCCCCTTTCGTTTGATACCCATATTGTAGGGAAATTTTAAGGTTTTCGGGCAACCACATTTTGACCGATAACTCAGTTATCGATAAATTTATCGAAATATGTCGATGTCCAAATGAAACCTGGGCCTTCACCTTTCGTTTGATACCCATATTGTAGGGAATTTTTTAGGTTTTTGGGCAATCCTATTTTGACCGATAACTCAGTTATCGATAAATTTATCGAAATATATCGATGTCCAAATGAAACTTGGGGCCTTCCCCTTTCGTTTGATACCCATATTTTAGGGACATTTTACGGTTTTTGGGCCACTGGGGCTTAGACCGAACGAGAGTTACATACATACAAGCAAGCAAACAAACAAACAAACAAACATACAAGTGAACCTAATAAAAGCGTGGTAAAAAAAATAGTTTCAATTTTTTTAAGTTTTTTTTTTTTAATATCCGTGCTTGTCGTTACTTCCATCGGACGAATAGCAACTAACTCTGACTAAAGAAGTTTATTACTTAGTTTTTACTGTTTTTTTTTTTTTTTAATATTTAGGTACCATTGCTTCTCCAAAATCGTTAGCAGAAATAAAAACAAAATCAAAATTGTGGACAATCGAAATATGTTTTATTATTATTATTTTTATATGATAATAATTTGAATTTATATGCAATTCTGGTTCATTAAATTTTGGTTGGTTTCTTGTTATTAATCAATTACTTTTATTTAGCTAAATTATCAATATCATAAATTTTAAAATAGAAAATAAACGCTTTGTGTCCGCTGTTCACACACAAATTCACATACTAAAGCAGATTATTTTCGTTCTCATATAGAGATTTTTTTTATTACTTTTATTTCAATAATTTTTTTAATTTTTAGTTTCTTTTTAAATAATACGCGCGCTAACCAAGAATGCCATAATTTATGATTAGGTATTAACGAAAATTAGAAGATAAAATAAAAAACAGTCCATATGCGTGGTAACTAAATTAATAGGCATTTTTTAGAGCGTGCAACAAATTTTTTGCGAATTGTTTTTTTTTTTTCGTTTGTTTTAACTAGCATTTAACAGTTTATATATATATATATATGAAATATATAATTTTAAAAAAACATTTACATATTTATAATCAAAAATCAATAATAGATAAGCATTATTACAAAGAACTATTGAGGATAGCTAAATATGTATAGGATAACAAGTTATTTACTCCGCATATATAAGTATAGTTGTATACATGTATTGTAGGCATTTAATTACAATTATTTTGATGTCATCATTATATATAATTAATAGTTAAATCATTAGCAAATAAAAACGAAATGTCACGCATTGCAATCAATGTAAGTTCAGTACATGTAAAAATAAAAGTTTCTAAAATAAAAACTAATAATTTCACATAATTAAAAAATAAAATAAAAAAAGTAGCGCATGTGTAGCTCTACACCGCTTGCTGCCCTTTGACTACTAAGCATATAATTTATTATTTATTTTAATTTTAATTGATTTTAGCTTTTTTCCTTTTTGTATCGTTTTTTAAATGTGAATTTTTAGCTGATTTTTCGTTTTTTTAAATATATATAATTTTGTGTGTGTGTGTGTTTATTTTGGGCTTGGATTTCGTTTTATGTTTATTGCTGTTATAGACTGTTTGAATGCATTTTTCTTTAATTTATAATTTAATTCTCTTCATTTTCGCTACATCCACGGCGTTTACACATCTCTTTTATTGTTTGTTTACTTTGTTGTTGTAGAAGTATTCTCTCTCACGCATTTCCGTTTATGTTGTGTGTGTGTATGCGCCGCCGCCTTTACTTCTCATAATTCTTAAGTGTTGGTTTCTGCTTAAGTTTTAGTTAATGCAAAATGACAATAATTAAATTGTTGCTGCTATTATTTAGCATATCTATTATGTGTGTGTTTAAGTGCTCTATTTGTCTTTCTCTGATTCTGCAGCGATTGGTTTCTTGCCAATTGGAATGGCAGCCTTGATTCTGAAAAGAAAAAAAAAAAAAATTATTAGTAGTTCAAAAAAATTAAAAAATCAGTGTGTGAAATCATTCTGCTGAAGTAAAACTTCTGCAGCGCTCAGCTTTAAATTGAGAAGTTGCGTGCAAAAAGGGAAAAAAGTGAAATGTGCCCTTTTTCCGTAAAACGGCTAATTAAAGAGAAGAATCTCTGTTTATTATCCCCTCCAAATTTGGATTTGATATCTTTTAAACTGGCTTAGTAACATCAAAAATGTGAGCTCTTTATGAATACTTCACAATGTTTCAAAAATTTAGAAGACGAATATCTCAAAACATATTTCTTATTGAAGTGCCCTTATTGCACGCAACTTTTCAATTTCAGTTCGATGGCCAACCCAAATAAATAAAACCTCTTTTTTTGATACCCCTATTGGTATATCGCATTTTATTTAAACGACAGGACGGTTCTAGTTGCCCCTGATCTGGCTCAAGCTTTTGACACAGTTAATCATGCGCAGCTGGTGTACGATTTGGAAAACTCGTCCCTCGCCGCCTGTCTTAAGCGTTGGTCCGCCAATTATGTCAGAGGTCGTCAGTCGTTTGTTGTGTTCAGGAACAAAAAATCCAAAGACAGGAAGATTAAAGAAGGGGAATCCCAGGGTGGTGTCCTTTCCCCGTTACTGTTTAAATTCTAGAGGTTGATTTTTTTTTACGCAGACAACTGCACGATATTGGCAACAGGCCCTTCCGTCGATGAGCTGTGCTCTAAAATCTCTTGTCGAATTCTTCACCGCTCGGAGCTTGACATTGTCGCCAGCAAAGTCCTCGGCGACATTATTCGACATGGACAGCGCAAGTTGGCATGGAGTTAGAAATCTACGTAGGCGATCACAAATTACTGTCGCCCACCCCAAAATCTTAGGAGTGACTTTCGACACCATACACACTTTCGCTGCCCATTCAGCAGCAATTGTCTCTAAAATACAAAGCCGCAACAAAATCCTCAAGTCACTAGCCGGCAGTACTTGGAGTAAAGACAAAGAAACTGTGTTGGTAACTTATAAGGCAATTGGTCGGCTGACCCTGAACTATGCGTCGCCGATATGGTCGCCGGGGCCTGCAAGCGTTCATTGGATTCAGCTGCAGGCCTGCCAAAGCACCGCACTCAAAACTGCTACGGGGTGTGTCCTTATGTCTCCTATACCTCATTTACATCATGAGGCAGAAATGCTCCCAGTTAAGGAGCACAATGAAATGCTAAAAAAGTAGTACCTGTTAAATTGTTGCAAACCGCAGCATCCCAATAGGCAACTTCTTGAGCTAACTCCACCTCCTAGGACCGTAAGGAGACATCTACGTTTGATCCAGAGGTGCATAAGCGGGCCCTGAAGCACATCCATGATACGTATGTTGACCACCAGGTTGCGCTCTGTCCGGTGAATGCCGTTTTGCATACCTCAACACCTCGCATTTCTGAAGAGGAGTGTCATCTTCATCGAGAGACACGGATCACTCTGGCTCAATTTCGCTCTGGATATTGTAGTAGATTAAACTCCTACTTATCCAGACTGAACCCTGACGTGCCAAATGAATGTCCGGCATGCGGCTCGTCCCACCATAACACCAACCACCTATTCACTTGCTCTGCGGAGCCCACTCCTCTAACACCCATCTCTCTATGGTCCAACCCTGTAGAAACAGCTAGTTTCCTAGGACTCCCGTTAGAAGACGCGTTGGACAGGGCTACTCTCTTACAACAACCACCAACACTTAAGTGGGAGGTTTTGAAATGTCGAAGTCAGAAGTTTTCTAGATAATAGTGGATATACAAATAAATTTATAATCATCATATACACATAAATTTATAGGATCAGATAGCAGCCATCACAATTGTTTTTCTTGTTTTTTTTTTTTTTTCAAACGCTTTATCTCAAAAATACGTCCCTTATTTTAGCGGCGATAGGTTGGCGAAATCAGTTGAAATTTTGCCTGAATTAGTAGCTAATTTATTTCTAATTAATTGCCAAAAGAAAAAATTTATAGCTCTTAAAATTTTTTTTTATGACATTTTTCGCCAAAATAAGACTGAAGTTAGCGAAACGAATAGTCGAAAAATTGTCGGAACAAGTTGAAAATTTGCCAGAATTAGTAGCTAATTTATTGCAAATTAATTGCCAAAAGAAAAAATTTATAGCTCTTAAAACTTTTTTTTTATGACATTTTTCGCCAAAATAAGACTGAAGTTAGCGGAACGAATAGTCGAAAAATTGTCGGATCAAGCAAATTTTCAATTAGCAATAAATTAGCTACTAATTCTGGCAAATTTTCAACTTGATCCGACAATTTTTCGACTATTCGTTTCGCTAACTTCAGTCTTATTTTGGCGAAAAATGTCATAAAAAAAAGTTGTAAGAGCTATAAATTTTTTCTTTTGGCAATTAATTTGCAATAAATTAGCTACTAATTCTGGCAAATTTTCAACTTGATCCGACAATTTTTCGACTATTCGTTTCGCTAACTTCAGTCTTATTTTGGCGAAAAATGTCATAAAAAAAAAAATTTTAAGAGCTATAAATTTTTTCTTTTGGCAATTAGCAATAAATTAGCTACTAATTCTGGCAAATTTTCAACTTGATCCGACAATTTTTCGCTGATCGTTTCGCTAACTTCAGTCTTATTTTGGCGAAAAATGTCATAAAAAAAAATTGAAGAGCTATAAATTTTTTCTTTTGGCAATTAATTAGCAATAAATTAGCTACTAATTCAGGCAAAATTTCAACTGATTTCGCCAACCTATCGCCGCCAAAATAAGGGACGTCTCAAAAATTGCTTCAATAACTGTTTCAAAAACGTTCTATCTCCATATTTTTTCGCACTTTTTCAAGTTTGGGTCAAAATATATTGATATGGAGTTTTTGAAACTCATTCTGAGGGGGGTGTTTTTGAAAAAGCTTCTAAAATAGATCGTTAAGCTGCCATTATGGATACTTAGCATAAACTTGACTTCACTTCAGAACTGGCACTTAGAAAAATTACAAGAGAGCACACTAGCCAGTTTCAAATAAGGGTAGAATTTTCCACTCTCCAATTGCTTTTTAAAAGTAATTATGTGATTTTTTACATATAAGTAACTCTGTAAAAAGTACCAAAGCGCATTTTCGTGGCATAAGGTTTCAATGTTCTGAGATAATCTATAATCAGGATATACTAATGCCCAAGCAAAACTATAAAGCATGTTGGGAGGAAAAAACATTTTTTTGGTTGGCCCAATTTGAATTTAATTTATTTGACAGTTAGTGTTGTGGTTGCCATATGAATAATATACTTCCAAAAAAAAATTCAAAATGTGTAAAAAAAGGTATGGCATCAACAGTTCTCTCACGGCGCTCACTAAACTGAGAACCTATGTACGAGGAAAATCAAAAATCAGGAGACTTTTAAGTCAAGTCAAGAAGGGAAATCGATTATATGTAAACTTCATTTAACAGAACGCTAAGTGGCAGTTCTCAAATCAAGTCAAGCTATGCTACGTATGGCTAACAGCTGCTTTATTGAAAAATATTTCGAAATAGGCTGATCTTGCTCTCAGCTATAGATATTTAAAAATATTTTTTGAAGCAAAGCAAAATTTTTTTGAAGCAAAACATGCGAAACTTGGTTGTGACGCAGCCATAAGGTTTTTTAACAACGGCCTACCTTGAACGACCTACATTATTTGCCAAGCAATCTTAAGTTAGTATCACCGTGTAGAATGCGGTATCACAATGGACCTAACTGCCCGATTTAAATGTTAGCGATATGGAAGATGCAGAAAAAAGATCACCAACCCAAACTCTCCTTCTGATACAGGCACATCACAAGCTCATATAGGTAACCCGAGCTTATGATATTTGAAATCACAGCATAACAGCCGCATTGCTCTAAATCTGAATCAGACTTTAGTTTTCTATTATACTGTCAGATTTTCGAGCGTGCAAGGAAAATCAGATGTGGTGATGAACCAATTTCAAGCCGAACTTTCAAACGAGCGCTCAGAAGTTTTACTTTACAACCTTACTTTTGGGTTATCAGTTTTTCTAATTTTCAACTTACTTTTCAGAGATTTCTGTCAATTTGCTTCGTACCAAATCTAAGTATATGTCAATTGATTGTTTGTTGTTTTCGTACACTTTTGGCAAGGTGAATAATGATACAAAGGCTGTTGAGAAAAAAAGGAATATGTTAGTGGGGCTAACTTTGCCGTTGTAATATTTGATACTCACCTAAAATAACCAAAGTCATGCCATTGAACCAACCACCAATGTAAGTCAATACCCACAGTATGACACCAAATTTAATTGAGTCAACTAAATCTTCCACGAGGAACAATCGTCGTAGCTCAGCTACGAATCCATTCACATGTGCCACAGCAACGCCAGCAATATTTTGTACCTTCTCTTGTGATAGTGTCAAGTCGAAGTCGAGGTATTCTCTAAAAATAAACAGAATAAATGGTTGTTAGAAAACTAGGTCCATTATTTATCTTCTTATATTCGAAATCACACTATTTTAAAAAATTGTTTCCGAATACACCTGATCTCAGATTATATGCTCTATGCTCTAAAACGCCCTCTCTAGACTGGAAATGTTGAATTGAGTTTGCATTCAAATAGCGCTTTTTGTTTAAACTCATTTCAAAATAGCGGGTTCTTGACCAAAGTTTTGAAACAGGGCGGTATTGCAACAAATGTTGAGCTATTTTTTGAGCATTTTTCAAACAAATTGTGCGGTTTTTTTTGCGAAATACCATAATCATTCATATGTATTTATTTTTACTTACTTGAAGGGATGACCCTCGGGCGTCTTCTGTATGGCTTGCATCACTGATTTATAGATTCTGAAGGATACTGTGCCGGCTAATGTCAGCAGTGAGAGGTATGCAAAAACACTTATCACGGAGAAGCATGATATGGCGAGCAGGATGACAAGGCCAGCACCAAAGAAAATACCAGATTTCTTCACATCTCGCCAGTAAATTAGGGACTCCACTGTAATGAAAGAAGAAGAAAAGGAATGTTATACGATATGTTTGCAGAGAAAAGTGTAAGAATTGTTTTAGGTTAAAGACCGTCTTAGACGTATATTTAATAACTGTTAAATTTTTTTGAAAAGAGGTGGATTTTAGAAAGCGGTAGTTGGATTTTAGAATTGTCAATTGGATTTTAGATTCAATTTATGTTTTCTAAAATCCAATTGACGCCTTCTGAAGTCCAATTAACACCATTTGGAAAGTATAAGTTTACAGTCAGTTGGATTTTAGAAAGCGTCAATTGGATTTTAGAAAGCCAGAATTTGAATTTTTTTTATTTTCTAAAATCCAAATAACGCCATCCAAAATCCAATTGACGTTTCTAAAATCTAATTAACTTTTCTAAAATCCAACTGACGCTTTCTGAAATCCAAATAACGCCATCCAAAATCCAACTGACGATTTCTAAAATCCAATTAACTTTTTTAAAATTCAACTGGCACTTTCTAAAATCCAATCGACGCTTTCTAAAATCCAACTTGAAATGGTGTAGTTTAAAAATTAATTTTCCTGTACAGTTGTCCTGATTTTTTTTAGTTGAGTTGTAAAATGAAAGGAGCCAACCTATGAATGTGCATGAAAGTTCAAGGTGTTTGAAAGGGTTGTCAGTTATTTAAAAACATTTTGTCCATGTAATTCGTTCGTATTTTAACGCTGAGATGACAAATGAAAGAGCTCAGCCGATAAATGTACAGGAAGGTAAAATAGTTGCTCCCTTTTTAAAACATTTTTTTTTCTAGGCACCGTTAGTGCTATTCTCAAGGCGCATGGAAGGGTTCAACCTGTAGATCATTGTGTATCAATACCAAGTGTGAATTCTTCTTTTGACAACACACATTAAAATGTCGGTTTGTTTACATCCTGCACATATTAAAATGTCGCCAGCACCGAATAACAGAAAAGCAAATGGCGTTGTTTAACATCCTGCACACATCAACATGGCGGTCTCCTATCTTTTACCTAATGGTAGAAAGAGATGGGAAGATGGAAAGAAGTGAGACAAAAAAGGAAATTAAAAACAGGTGACTAAACTCACTTTGAAGTTTTCACGACTATGTCTATGATATCACACTTGTTATTAACCACAATCTCAAACAGGTGTAAACTCATTTTGGAATTTTGACGTCTATGCAGAAGAGTTTACACTTGTTATTGATACACAATGCTGTAGATGTTTAGGCCTAAAACGGTTGCCAACTGTTTAAAATTAAATTTTTCTTTATATTCTTCTGATTTTAAGAGTCAACGTGTCAAATGAAATGGCTTAATAAAAGATGCACAGGAAGTTCACATAAAAGGGTTGCCACCTGTTAAAAGTAGTTTTTTTCCTTAAGTAGTTTGTTTATTTTTTAAACTAAAGGTGTCATATGACATGCCTTGGCCTAAAAATTACTAAATTTTATAAAAAGGGTTGCCACATGTTACTTAATTATATAAAGGCAGCGTCAAAAGTAAGTGTACACCATAAAAGTGCTTTTTTACCAATAATTACTTATAAATTATTTTCTTTTGTTTTTAAGACAAAAAAGGTGTCAAATGAAATGTCTAAGCCAAGTACATGAAGGTAACATAATAGGGTTGCCACCAGTTAAGGTAGTTCTTTCCTATTAAGTAGTTTTATTTTTTAAGCTTAAGGTGTCATGTGACAGGCCTTGGCCTGAAAACAACTAATTTTTATAAAAAGGGTTGCCAGCTGTCAAAAAATGTAAGTCTAAATTTTAAACCCGTCTAAATTTAAGCAATTTTTTAAACTTTCTTGTACGTTATTCCAAACCTTTCAATAACCTAGAAAAAATTTCAATTTCTTTTGGTTTCGATTTGAGATCTGATTAAAAGAGCAGTCTAAAATTTGTTTTTTTTTTTTCATTTTTTTGAAAGATTTTTTAAGTCATTGAATTTCGCCCACAAAACTTTTACTGCGGCATACATAGGTGTCGGCTGTCATTCAGAGCGCCTCGGCTCGAGTCCAGCCAACTGCCACAATTTTTTTATTTTTATTTTATTTTTGAAACTTTTCGGTTGAAAATTAAAACCCATATTCATAAAAAATAGAAATGGTTTGTAAAGCTCTTTAATATGACACTTTCTTACAAAATTTGAATAATAAGAGCTTAATAAACCTTTAATGTTTAATAAACTGCTTAATATTGAAACCTTTGCGGACTACAATTTTTTTTTGTTTTCAATTTTTTTAGGAAACTTTTTCAAGATTGAATATTGCCTAGAATAGTCGGGTATGATGCGGAGAGTCTTGGTTCGAGTCCCTGCCAAAAAAACAAAAGTTTTCTTTAAAAAAATGTTAAGACATTTGTGGTGTGAAATTTAAACCCGTTTTTATTTTAGCAATTATCTTGGAAACTGGTCTTATACTAAAGATATTGGTAACATTACAAGTTAAACAAATTTTGAGCATGAGTTTTTTTGACAAATTTAAAATTACGATGGATGTTTTTTTTTGGAAAACATATTTACGGAACCCACTTTTATCTACGAAAACTTGGGATTTTTTATTAATCGATCCAACTCACGTAACTCTTATTATACCTTTCATGAAGATCAAATGGTATTATAACTTTCCCTCAGTTTTTGAGATATTTGGCTGAAGTTTGGTATGTGAAATTTTGTAAGTATCGATATTTTTATATGTGAAATATCGATGTTGAAAATTATTGAGATGGGATAAATATTTCAAATAGCACCCATACAATCGATAGTTCCGATAAACGGATTTTGGTCGATAACTCCTGTAACTAGATAGGTTGGAACGTGAAATTTCGTAACTATTGCACTTTTAGAATGCGGAATGTCGATGTTAAAAATCAATGACATTGGACCAATATAACACATCGCCAGAGCTGGGTAATTGAAAAATGTAATCAATTCCTTTCATGAAAAGAAAAGGAATTAATTACATTTCAATTCCTAAAAAAAAAAAAAAAAAAAAAAGTATTTGATCGTTTTGAGGCTAAAGAACAAAATGTAATTGCCGCGCCATTACTTTTGAAAGGAATTGAAAATGTAATTGAATTTTTTTCAATTACATTACAAGGAATGGAAAATGTACTTGAGAATTTCCAATTACATTCCTTAAAGGAATTGGAAAAGTAATTGAAATGCTAAATGTTAATTGGTGTATAAAAACGTATTGCGATTTATGCAAATGGAATTTGCGGGCCATGATCTCTATTGTTTCATCAGAACAGCGCTTTTAAGGGATAACTAGTGACAACACATACAAGGTTCTTTCAAGTGCGTGAGAAATTGAAGTCCACCGCCAACGAGCTGATTGGACCTTATCAGTGTGGTTCAGGATTGGGAATGGCCTTTCCCAGCCCTTCGGGAGCAACTGAAGTTTCAGACAAGGCGAATACCTATCGTGCGATTTCTTTAACTCGATGTTAGACAAGAAAGTCCAGCAGCGATACCGTAACCGTTATTTTGATTTGAAAAAGAACGCAACCGAAACCGTTTCAAAGGCCGGAAGCGATTCCAAACAGTTTTGAATTATTTATCGAAATATATCGAATCCACGTGAAACCTGGGGACTTTCCCTTTCGTGTGATACCCATATTGTATGGAAACTTTAAGGTTTTTGGGCAATCACATTTTCACCGATAACTCAGTTATTGATAAATTTATTGAAATATATCAAAGTCCAAATATAACCTGGGTCCTTCCCCTTTCGTTTAATACCCATGTTGTAGTGAAATTTTAAGGTTTTTGGGCAATCACATTATGGCCGATAACTCAGTTATCGATAAATTTATCGATATATATCGAAGTCCAAATATAACCCGGGCCAAAGCCCTCTTTATCGGCAGTATTTAATGATGAAATATAAAATTTTGAAAAGAAAGCGAGTTTCGTGGCCGTGGAGACCGTTAAGAAAGCCAGAGGCGTTATGCATCGGTATTGTTCATTGCTCTCCACTTTTGACGCCCTGCTTTACCTTTACGTTTAGCAGCTTAGAAGGCGCCCTCAAACTGACGCTGTTGCCGCGCTCTACGGTGACTCCAGCTACCAGGAGTGACCCAACGCCAACCTCTCCCCCCTCCCCCTCGAATTCTAAAAACTTTGTCTTGTTCGAAACTTATAAAATAAAACCGAATTAGGAACTGTATACAACCTAGACTTCAGAACTATATACCTCTCACTGGAGAAAACCCTCACATGGAATGCTCATTTGGAGGCTACCATAAATTAACGAGATAGTCAAGAACTACATAAACAGTCCTATATTGCAAGTAAGTAATGCAATAACTCCTACGATCAGGATCACGCGAAACGGAAGCTCCGTCGGAATAGCTGATAGACCCCAATATTAAATAATATGTAGTATGACCACAAACAACCACCCTTTTAATCGCAAATGATTGTGTACGCACATGAACCTTCATTAGTTTTTCAATTACTTTTGCAATTCCTTTGAGGAATTGGAAATTTTCAAGTACATTTTCATTCCTTGTAATGTAATTGAAAAAATTTCAATTACATTTTCAATTCCTTTCAAAAGTAATGACGCGGCAATTACATTTTGTACTTGAGCCTCAAAACGATCAAATACTTTTGGTATTTTTTTTTTAGGAATTGAAATGTAATTAATTACTTTTCTTTTCATGAAAGGAATTGATTACTTTTCCCAATTACATGTAATGGGGAATTGGAAGTAATTTAATTCCTAAAGTAATGATTACTACCCAGCTCTGCACATCGCCCCCATATAATCGATAGTTCCGATATCAGCTAAGGTTAAATTCACACAGGCTGTACTGGGGACCGAACCGTGAAAATGGGACGTTTATTCATGTAAGGTATATTGGCAAATCCTCAAAACTTTTAACATCGAGCGAGGCGGATAATATCATTCAATAGCAAGGAACACGATATCGTTACACAGGCTCAGTATTTTTTTTTTTTAATTTATGGATACAAATCAACATTTCAAATGTCTCAGAAGCATGAAATAATACTTGATAAATCCAGGAAAATATTCGCAAAATCAAAAAATTGTGAAAACGTGTGCGAGTGTTCAAAAATTTATGAACTGTTAATCTTTTCTTAAGGGCGCCTCTCAATATTGCGACCCACTCTTTGTTTTTTCAAGTATTTTTCTACATACTGAAACTTAACCTACAAGGTCGCGTGCGTGCTTCGTTCCATTTAAAAGTTAAAAGGCTAAGAAAATGCGAGAACAAATTTTTGTACTTTTCATTTTTTGGTATAGTTAAGCCATTTACTTGCGCGCCCCTTTAATTATCAAAAAAATGAACAAATATACTTGATGCTAACTCAAAAAGAAACCCTGCACACGTGATCCGATTACTGTGCTGTTCATATTATGCTTACAGCAGCCACTATAAATCAACTGTTTGGCTTGTGAATAGTTTAAATAATTCAATTTTTTTGTTAGCACACAAAAACTGACAGATATTTTCATGCCATGTTAATTGTAAACTTGAGTATTCAATATGTTTAATTAGCGTAAAAAAGCGCGTTGAAGATCCATGCATATATCAAAAGTGAAAAGCTTACTTGTACCTTCAATTTTTCAAATGTTTAGTGGTTTTTGGTTTTTTGAGGTTAGGAAAAAATTCAGACTTGCTGGACCAAAACGGACACCGGATTCGTGTTCAGCGCGTCAAAATACATAGGCAAAGGGTGGTCTGATCCCCCAACCCCGACACTTTTTTTTTTGTGGCGCTGGTAATTAAGGTTCCATTTGCGTACAAATAAGTGGTACTTATTAATTCAAAGGGATTTTGAAATGTGTCGTAAGAAACTCGTTTTGAAATAATTCGATTTTACATTCGTATAAACTAGGCAATAGATTGCAAATAAAAGTAAAAAAAAATATGAAATTTCATAATGATGACGTCATAATTTCCACGCCCGCACCTTTAGCATATTAACAAGAGTCAAAATATAATCTTATAAACTAAGTAAAAGTGTCAGAAAAAGCTCAAGGGTGTGCTCCTATTATCTTTTTTGTTTCTTTTTTTTTTTGCATTATCAAAAGTTTTGAGGATTTGCCCATATAGTCTTCGGCACAGCCGAAGATAGCTTTCCTTATCTGTTTTTTGGTAATATTTGAACCTGTCTTGGAACATAAAAAAACATTAGCGATAAACCCTAGGCGCGCCCTAATATGACCATTAGAGCGTATCACCAAAAAAAGTCGCCCGTACCTCCCCTCATATGAAGTGTTTTTGAAAACCATTTAAAAAAAATTGTATTTATTTTTATTTTTTTTCTGGCAACCCTAGATGTCGCCCAATTGCGTTTTTCTTCATCATATGTATCTTCGGTATTTTTTGTCGGATTTTAAAGTGTGGTACCACAATGAAACGCATGAGCTCAATGAACTTTCTTGAGAAAAAACCTCCTCTTTGAGACGAAAAAATTGATGTGTCAAACCTTAAAATCCACCACAAAAACCAAAGATTTGAAGAAAAATGTAATTGGGCAACATCTAGGGTTGCCACAAAAAAAAAAAAATTTTTTTTAAATGTTTTTCAAAAACACTTCGTATGAGGGGAGGTACGGCTGACTTTTTTTTTAGAGACGCTCTAATGACCATATTGACCTAAAAACATGTGTTTCAAAAACAAAAAAAAAAAAAAAAAAAACTAAATAAATATTATAAAACATATGCTCATGACTATATAAACACAAATACAACCATACACAAAACTTCAGCAAACGCACACTACATTCCACAGCAACAGATGAAAAAATGTTGAATAAAAAAATCTGAAGAAAAATGTGAATTATTATGCAATACAATTTCCGCATAATTTTTCCTAAGAGATACGCGCACTTTGTGTTATTTCTCATATCACTTGCTGCTGCTAATTATGTTTTAATGAATTGGCAAATGTGTAGAAGGTGAGTTAAAAGACTTAACAAACTAAGCAAAAAAAAAATTAAAAAAAAATTAAATTAAAGTAATTATAAAAAAATTATAATTTAATTAGAAACCCATTGTTTACTATTTACATGCAGACATGTTGACGTTTTATTTTAGAACTTCACTTCCGTCGTTTAAAAAAAAATTTGAAACGTTTAATAAATGCTTGTTCAACTTAACCAAAAAAATTTTGTGCGCGCAGAGCACACGACGATACTAAGTAATGAACTAAGTAGATAGACAAAAGATATATAAAATTTGTATGTCTGAAATGAAGCAAAAAAGTTTTACTGCCCACTTTATAGAACATAGAAATTTGTTTTTTTAAACGCAAAAGAGAAACAGTTTATACCCAACTGTGCTTGAATATCATAAATGAAAATAATCAGTACAGAAGTTTTGGTTTTTTTCTCGACTTTCATATAATTTTACAATCGCAACATCTCAGAAAGGTTTAAATTCCAGAGGTCTACAACATGATCTCAGGTAATTTTTCGAAAAAAAATTGCAGTTTTCGAGAAAAGTCCAAAAAACCTTAGATTTTAACCTTTGACTCCGAAAAACTTTTTTATGAGGCTGTTTTTATACCGCCTGTCTGTCTGTTTGAAAGCAAATTAGTCCCTCAGTTTTTGCGATATTTGGCTGAAATTTAGTATGCGGCCATAGAAATCGATTGTTCCGATAAACGGATTTTGGGCCGGCCATAACTCCTGTAATTAACAAGTTTTTCTTAGTTCGGGTAAACCGAAGGTTAAATACCCAGCGGTAGTTTTCATATGATTTTAGAAATATTCCATTTCGGAAGTGGGCGTGGTTGGGAAGCGATTTCGTCCAATTACATCAGGTATACTCCCTATTATTCTAGTATACCTTGTACCAATTTCATCGTTCTACCGTAATCAGTTTAAAAGTTATGACCCGTGAAATTTTCAAATATGCCTTTCACCAAGAGCCGATTCATGCCGAGCTTATCTGCTGCTTCGTTTACCTGCATGCCTCCTAAACAGCGTAGATAGCGGATTGAAATGAGAGTGTAAGGAAGGGGTGCTAAGCTCCTGCTCCTTATTCACTGATAATACATATGCACATAATTTAAGTGCGACCTGGATTGTACCAGGTCCCGACGGTCCAACCCTATATTAAAGAAGCTAGTCCAGTGTTGAAATATACGGCCACTTTTATATCCTAGAAACGCAAGGACTTTCTCATTGAAGGGCCTGTTCACGCCGATTCAGTTTAACGGCCATTTTGTTTCAGAGAAGATTTCTGTCCCAATACCAGGAGGTATGAACTCAATAATCATTGTTCCTCCCCTTTTCGCTGTAAATTGCCAAGGTCATGTATGTAGATCATTTTAGTCATGTAATGATCCCAAAATTATCCTAAAATGATCCCAAAATGATACCAAATTGACCCCAAAATGATCCAAAAACTATCTAAAAATTACCCCAAAACTATTCTAAACTAAACCCAAAACTACTACCCCCCATTTATTCTAAAATTACGCCAAATTGACCAATTCTAAAATGACCTCAAAATAATCCCAAAATTTTTCTGAAATGACCCCAATATTATCTTAAAATAACCCCAAAATGATAGTACAATTGCCCCAAAATTACATTAAAATACCCCCAATATTATTTAAAAAAAAACGACCCCGAATTGACCCAAAAATTATCCTGAATTGTCTCCAAAATGAAAATATTTCAACCTTGTCACCTGCTAAATAGATCATAACAAAAAAACTAACAATTGTTATGAAAAGAGCTTTTGAATTTTTTCAAGCATACGAAAATATACCCTGCTAGACAGTGCTATGACATTCAGTCAGCTTTGTAATGTTGCCTTTGAAAACATGATAGAAAATCGTGAAGTAAATATCAGCTGCTTTATATTTACATCACGATTTTTTATCACGTTTTCAAAGGCACCATTACAAAGCTGACTGAATGTCATAGTACTGTCTAGCAGGGTAACTATTGGGATAAATTAATAAAAAAGTAGTTGCTTTTTCGAAACCTTTTCTCAAAGTTTGAAAGTTTCTTCATACAAATTGATGTCAAATTTATGAAAATTTAAAAAAAAGAAATTGACTTTTTTATTAATTTATCCTATTGTCCCAATTATAACAATAGTCATTGAGGTATATTTCAAGAATAGAGCTGTAAATCGTAATAAAATTAAATTAAATAACTTTTTTCAACGCTTTATTTTTGCTCGATTTGCGGAGTGAGACTTCTTTAACCCCTGCAAAAATCGAGAATGCTCAGTTCGTTATCTAAAGAGTACTCCAATTAGAGTATCATAGTACTCCAAATGTAATCCTTTCTCCTATAAAAATTGTGCTCCAATTAACATTGCGATGTCCTACACTGAACCAAAAAAGTTCATGTATCCAATGAAAAAGTACATAGATTTTAAGAATTGTTCGTTAAAACCTCTCCAAAGAACTTTTTCGTAGAAATTTAAGAACATTTCATAGAATATAAGTACTTTTTCGTAAAATATGTAAACAAATCCACAGAAAGCATGTATTCATTCATAAATTGTAAGAAAATTTTCTTGGATTCTATGAATATTTTCTTATATTTTAAGGAAAACCAGCGTGAACTTCTATGAAACTTTGTTCGTAAAAAACATGTACGTTTTTGGTTCAGTGTAGAACTGGACCACCTACTTAGCCTTCGCTCTGTTTCTGGTACCTACAGTCAGAGTACTTTGTTGTTACTCCTTGGAGTATCTACTGTCAGAGCGATCGTGTCGTGATCTTTGTCGATAAAGCCAATGATCGGCTTTTGAATAAGGTTTACAATTGGAGTACTCCCATACCACAAAATTGGAACACATGATGTAATGATTTTAAGAGGGAACTTGGTGTTAGAGAAGACATTTTCCTAAAACTCCTAGCTGGGTATATAATCATCAGTTTCACACGAACTTCCACATCTTTGCCTCATTCTTTTAAAAATGAAATATGGCAGCAAAACAGGGCAAACACCAATTGTTATTTTGACAGTAAATATGTAAATATTTAGTTTAGAATAAACGGGAGCGTATTCGAATCAGCAATAGCGTAACAAAGAGCGCGAGAGTGGTGAAATATTGAAAAACTGTGCTAAAAGTAAAATAAAATTCTTGCCACTGCGGAAATATTTTATTAATAAAATATACGCGCTTTATGGCGTTTTAGAAGCTAAGCAGTAGAGGAAGAGGTAAATTGAATATACATACATACATACGATAAGAGTGTAGGCGCTTAGGCTGCGACGAAGCGCTAAACAGATTGAGCATTTGCTTGTGACTTTTATCTAAATTCTATCTCATTGGCCGACAATATGCACAAGCACAAAAACAGTGACTAACAATAAATTTATGCGTTTTGGTCAAAAGCAATTAGCAAAGCGAAAATATGAAATTAGAAATGTGGGGAGAAATGGGGAATATATAAAGAGCTATATATTTTTCTAGGTAAAAAAAACGGAAGTTATTAAAATATGGCAACAACAAAAGTATGTTTTTCACTCTTATTTTTCACTCAAATCTTATTTTAGTGAAACCACCCTTTCATCAGCATTCAACATTGATTTTTAGTGGTATATCACTGTCCATTAGAGCGTATCACGGTCTAAGGAGTAAAAAAAGTTAAAAATGCTAAGAAATGCTTAAGAATGAGGCGCGTGACTGTAATGAATAGACCGGCCACCGGGTCAAACATAGTATTATATTAGCAATCTATGGTCCATAATATTTTTCCAAACTTGTCAAAGGAGGGTAGAAGAGGGCGTGTCACCTCCCATAAAAATTGTACTTTTCGTACTGCATATCTCTGGAAGTATTCTGCCGTCCAAATTTATAATGTGGGTAGCTGCATTTTCTTACGAAAATTTATTATTTGCATAGGTGAATAGGTGAACTCGTCTTAAAAAAAGCGAGTTCACCCATGCAAACAACTAATATTCCAAAAAATTTGCAGATATCCACACTTTTAAAAAGGATGGCAGTATCCATGGTAGATAATTGAAAAGAGTTAATGAGATCAATATATAACACCTCAAGAAAAAATGGGAGGAGGGGAGAAAAATGGTGTGACACTTCCTATATAATATAGCCATATCTCTAGAAGTATATAGATACGGATAGGGATAGGAATAGGGATAGGGACAGGTATAGGGATAGTTATAGGGAGAAAAGAAAAAGATGATATGAAAGAGGGAGATGGAGCATAGATTAGAAAATACAGGAGACTTAGTTGTGGGCTGGACGTCTTCACCAACCTCTAGTCTTTATTTATAATATTTAAGAGGATTTTCGTGTGGCATAATGGCTCAAAAACTACTGAAAGGGTTTATGCCAAGTTTTGATAGACTTTTCCTTGGATAAGTCCTCTTGAGATAGGCTACATTTTTTTCTATAAGAGTTTCTATGCCCTTTAAGCATCTCAATATGGAAACTAACTGAGGGCAAGGGCACTCAACTCCACCGGTGTTCGCGAAAAAGTTTGAAGCAATTAATTTCTTTTGCAACGAATTTATTAACAACTCGTAAAACTTAACTAGTTAGCAGCTACGAATAGCTGTTTAAATTTGCCTGTCTCGCGTATCTTTGCTTACTACATATTGTAGTTACTAAGTAGCCAAAAATAAATAAATTTGAGGTGTCACGATGACGTCGACGATCGACGATAATCGTGTGTATGAGAGTGCCATGCATGCGTGGCAATCAAAATTCGAAATCCAAAAAAGAAATCAAATTTAAATAATCTGAAAGTTTATTTTAAGAAAAATAGGTAAAAAAAAAAATAATAAAAAGAAGAGAGAATAAAAAAATAATTAAAAAAAGTTAGCACGAGCAATGATAACGAAAAATTGTGGAAAAACGAGAGCTGAGCGCTGCGAAAGAATGGAGTGTTTGTTAGGTGCTCGCGTGGAAACAATAACAACAACGAGATGGGTATCATTTGAAGTGAACGTGTTTTTTTTGATTTTTTTTTTTGTTGGAGCTTCGTTTTCTGTGTGTGTATCGGTGAGTTGATTGACGGTGAGTGGGGGCCACGTTGACAATATGAAAACCACTGCACAACAACAAATCAAACAATGCAATTTTAATATTGTTTATTAGAAAAATTACTTGTTTTTAGAAATAACTTACTTAAAAAGAATTTTGTTCATTACAAAAAAAAAAAGAAAAAAAAATTGCAATTATCATACCTGGTCCACGTTCGGGCAATTTTATATTTCCATTCGAGTTACTGCGTGCGTAGCGTTTATTACCACCAGCCATTTTTGTTTGTAATTTTTTTTTACAAGGATATACAAAATATAGGGAGAGGATATGTGCTGGCGAGTTAGTTAAGCTCTCTAACACTTTTATGGGTTTTTCTGCTGCCTGTTGGTTATAACAACGAGTATGTGGCGCCACTCAATTTAGTCTCGGTAGCAGGAAATTGCGTGTTTTAAACTAATATAAATTACAACTCCAATTTGTTTTCTTTTATTTACACTAGTGGTAGTATAAGTAATTTTTTGGTTTTTATTCAAACAAAAGTTGTAATTAATACGCTCACTAGCAAAACTCTATCGTAACGATTCTGCAGACCGTTAAACGATTTTTTAACACCGACGTGCACTTGAAGACTAAACCAAACAATTTTTGTTGGCAAATATTGTAAGTTGTCGTCGTCATCGCGTCGTATTAGTCTCGACGACCCAATAGCACGTAAATTTTGCTGAACGCTAAAGAAATTCGAAACTAAACTCAATTGAAAGCCGAAGTAAAAGACACAAAAACAATATACAAACAAAAAAATTGCTGTTTGTGCTGCCAGCTTGTTTGCTTGTCTGGCATTCGTAAGCGCGCTACTTCTGCTTCTTTGGCTGCTTGTTAAACCCCCTACACGGTGCACAGTGGGTTAAGCTGTAGTACTGACGTCAACTTTACATTAGTTTTATCAGGGAACAATTTAAGGTTTTTTTTTTAAATACAATTGAAATACAAAAACAACATATAAAGTTAAAAAAAAAATATTAAAAAAAATTGTTAAATGAAAAAGTTATTGTACAATGAAAACTTTTTTTAACTATTAACCCATTAACGCCGGGGTATAGCACCCGTGGACCGATTGTCATGATTTTTCATGGACCAGCTAATATTGGCCTCTAGATGCCAAAAAATATTTTTAAAATTTTTTTTTTTTATGCCACGCCCATTTCCTAACCTGTACTTTAAAAAGTACAGCCGGCGTTAGTATGTACACTCCTCAGTTTAAATTTGGGGGTCTTGCCCTAGGGAAGTGATGATTAAATCCGAATTTGTAACATCATTTCTTTCATAATTATAACACAATAGATCCTCAACTGCTTCTTGGAGACCTCTAAAGCTATTTTTCTCACGGAAAGTTTTTTTGTCCTGTACTACAGAAATTTCTGAATACGGTAGAAAAAAGCAAAAAATGAATACTATATACGCCGGCTGTACTTATTAAAGTACACCAAATTTTGGAGCGTAAAAAAATGTATAAAACTGAACTTATCGCAAAAATATTGTTTTTAGTATTTCAATAAATAAAGACATTTAAATAGTCACAGTTTACTTTTTTATCACTTCACAGATGTACAACTCTTAAAAGATAAATTTTTTTTTCTAACTGATTGACTTTGACACATCACAGGTGACGCAATGTGATCCCAATAACGGTAAAAAAAATTAATTGCTTAGAATGGACTGTCAACTAACCACAGGATTGGCAAATTAGTCGGAATCGATTAAGGTGTGTCCTAAAAAAATCACGGAAAAGAGCCTAATTTGCTGTACTTTTAAAAGTACAGCCGGCGGGAAAGGGTTAAAAAAGGTAAAATAAAAGCAAAATTATTGGACAATGAAAAATGTTTAAAATTATGAAAAAATAGTGAAATAAAAAAAATTATTGTACAATAAATTTTTTTCAATTATAAAAAATTAGAAAAAAATATTATTGCATAAAATATAAAAATTAAAAAAAAAAAATTATTTTACAATCAATTTTTTTTATTAGTTTTTTTTTTTTGTTAAGAATATTATGAAAAAAAAAATAAGAAACGGCAAAATGAAAAAATTATTGTAAGAATTGTTTTCAAATTATAAAAACCGTCATAAAATAAAAAATTATTGCTAAAATAAAAGTTTCTTCCAAGTAAAATATAAAGTTAAAAAAATTTGTTATCCTTATTACAATAATAAAAAAAAATTAAATACTAAAATTAATTTTTGAAATGAAATACATGTTATCCTATTTTTTATAACAATAAATAAAAAAATATTGCACAATAAAATTATTTTTTAAATGGTAAAATGAAAACAAAAATTAATTCTTATAACATACAGAGCAATGTATCAATATTCAAAAAGCACTCTTACAACTCAGTTGAAAAATGGCCTATCTCAGCTGAAAATGTTTTGAAGTCACGTTATGATAGCGATATCTTCAATTTTACTCTGAGATAGGCCGTTTGTTCCGAAGTTGTTCTGGACCAGTATTTCGGGTTTTTAGGATATGCGTTTGGTTCTTTGAGATATATTTTTTTGAATTCTTTTGGAGATTTCTTTAACTAGAGCGAGGTTATTCTGGGCCAGTAATTTCACTGTTTAAGATATGAGTTTGTTTCTTTAAAACCATTTGTTGGCTCTTTCATGACAGGAAATGTTTTATTTGAATTCGGACTCGGTCTGGTGTACTTCAGTACATAACAAATATGTTTAGTCGAAAATCTTAAGTTTTTCAAGTTATCCCACAGTTGCGTTTACTCTTTTTCGAATTCCCTGTTCATTCCCTGTTCATTTTCTTTTGGAGATTTCTTTAACTAGAGCGAGGTTATTCTGGGCCAGTAATTTCACTGTTTAAGATATGAGTTTGTTTCTTTAAAACCATTTGTTGGCTCTTTCATGACAGGAAATGTTTTATTTGAATTCGGACTCTGTCTGGTGTACTTCAGTACAAAACAAATATGTTTAGTCGAAAATCTTAAGTTTTTCAAGTTATCCCACAGTTGCGTTTACTCTTTTTCGAATTCCCTGTTCTTTTTGCCTTTATCTTCAATTTATCATCAATACTGCAACATGTTGATATCCCAACACAAACGGTAAAACAAGTTTTGAGTTAAACTATGGTCTCGCACACTATACTATCGTTTGCTGTATTGGTATTTGCTTGCTTAATACTTAAAAGAGACGAGTACGTGTTCCGAAGGGGATATACTTAACAATGCACCGGTTTCTAGTGGGAGAATGAGAAAGCAGCACCTATGTATGTGTGTGCTGTATGTTGCCTCTTTTGAGTATGAAGGTATTAAACTAATTAATTTGGTTGTTTTTTGTATTTACAGTGGGCTCGAAGAACGATATATTTATTGGTTTAACTTTTCTGTCCTGTTTATCGAAGTAATGCTAAATACAAAAATCAAGTCCTACCATGGAACCGAATTCGTATTGTTTCACAACATGTTTAATTTTTAGATTTCCAATTCACTCAAGGTTTTAAGGCAGATTTCGAGTTCTACCTGAAGCTCTTACTTTACAATGAAATCTAAAACAGGCTGATAATCCAAATACTTGCAATGATAACTAACCCATTGTCAAAGCTTTTTCGAAATCCAGACCGTATGTTTTTGGAAACATTTAATATTTAGCTAACATTTTGGGAAATATGACTTTAAACACAAGTAACTTTTTCTGGTGCCAGTAACGTTTTCGGGCATTAGTAACTTTTTTTGGAACCCGGTATCTTTCAGAATAAGTGATTTTTGGAAACCTAGACCAGTGAACTTTTGGCAACTGTAACCTTTGTTAGGCCAGTGTCCTACTTTGAAACCATTGATACCATTGACTTGTAAGAACTTTCTTGCAATCAATGAGTTTTGTGAAACTAGTGACTTTGGAACGTGATAACTTTTAAGCACCAGAAATTTTTTTTCTTGTATCATTTTAATTCTAAACGTCGGTTACTTTTTAGAAACAGGAACTTCTTGAAAACTACAGTGCCTGATGTAACTTGTGACCTTTTTTATAAACCAACGGCATTTTAAAACCCCAGTGACATTTATGAAACCAATGACATGTTAGACCTTTTTGAAAAAAGTGGAGTTTTGGAATAAGTGATTTTTATGAAGTCGGTGTCATATTTTGAAACATGTAACTTTTACCAGACAGCTTGTTGAAGGAACCAGTGATTTATAAATTCCGGTGGCTTTTTAGAACCGTGACTTTTTGGAACCTGTATCCTTTGTGGTTTATTTTGAAACCAGTGAGTTATTGAAACCAGTGACTTTTTTGGTGCCGGTGGTTTTTGAACCGGTGCATTTTGTGGAACTTGTAAAATAATTTAGCACCAGTGAGCTTTTTGGTACCTTTAATTCAAAGCATCAATTTCGCATTTTTAACCTTTGATTTTCTTGAGCCTATGACTTTTTTGGACCAGTGACTTTTGGAACTACTAGTGATTTTTTTTGGAACAAGTTCGTTTTCGAAAACTGATTTTTTTCTTTGTTTACCACACCTAAAAATCTCGGTAAACGGGTGGAAATCTTAAAGTACATACCCCCAACATGTGTCCGTCTTTATTAATTTTAACTCAGGGCAATGCGTGAAAGACGTTCAGAGCACATACGCTTCGCAGCGTTGTTCCAAAAGCAAAATATGTCATTATTTTGCTCACTCATCCAAATTAGAGTAATGAAGTAAGCACATGACCTCATAATAAACAGCAGCAGCGAAAATGTCTAATACCAATACGAATATAGTAGATGGACACAGTCGTGGCCAAATAAATGTTACGAGTTCTTTTATCCTGAAACTCTAATAGAATGACTAAAATAGTAAAGCTGTGTTACTATACACTAACTTCATCAAAAATTTTGAGTGTTAAAAGAATAAGCTTCAGAATTTGCAGAGAATCAACAAAAAAGATAATTGTACACCACGGCGTATGAGTAATTTTTTGTTAGGTTAAAATAGGAGATTAGATGGGAAAAAAATCCATTTTTTTCATGAAATGTGAACCACTCTAATATACACATGTATGGACAACACTTGCAAAGAAGTTGATGAAACAGCAAGTAGCTCGACCGCATTGCGGCGACGTGTCATTGCGATGCCACTTCAAAGCGAGTGCTCGTGTTGCCATTTGCGTTTATATAGCGGTCGACGTAATTTGCGCTGTTGGATATTTGTTATAGTGGTGAGTGTGAGTGAGAGAAAAATCACTACAGAGTTGCTGGGTAGGGTTTATGAGGTTTTTAAGTCAGATTTTATACTTTTCAAATTTAGAAATTAATTTTCCTCTCTTTCTTTTTATCCGATTTTTTGCTTCACACTCTAACAGAACTTATTTCAATAACACAATAAAAAGGGAGTCTAAAAGCGCCATTACACCGCACCAAATTTGGTAAATTTGGCGAAAAATTGCAAATTTGGCGCTTTTTTCCATACAAATCTCATTTTCCAAATTTAGAATTCCATCGCATTTGGCCTCATTCGCTGAACAATACAATCCACAATTCCTCAAAATAGCAACCCTGCCTGTGTTCCACATTTAGAGTTGCCCAGCAAGAACCTTAATGGGTAATTAACGTGTGAAAACTTTTGCATTATGCACAATTCTAAATAACAATTTCAACTATTTTTTTTATGATATTGGACCAGTTCCACTAAGAAAAGAGAGAAGCGTTCTTGATTCTTCATTTATTATTACTCTACATGTGTTTAAAACATCAAGGTGGTGCATTTTCTTTCGGTGGCTTTGTATTCTGGTAGAAGATTCTTGCAGGGAAGGTGAAGCCAAATGCAAATTTGGCAGTGTAAACAGGTTCGAAATGACACATTCAAATTCGCCAAATTTAGTGCAGTATAAATGTACTATAAATAGGCGCTAAATATTTTGAGACACAATAGAAAAAGAGAGCAACCGTATGTGCAATTGGCAGAAAGGTGGGAGAGAATTAAACAATTAAATATACAAAAAATATAGTATAGCGCTATTGATGTTATTGCAAGGTGAGGTTGATTGTTAATACTATGCGTCATGTTGAGACCGGTATGACATTAATTTGCGACATGAGTAGCTGCTGCTCATTAAAACAACGGCAAGCTCATTCCGGCTGTAGAAATGAGATCATAATTGTAGGTTTACAGAGAGGTTTTTCTACTATTTATCTATGATTCGTTTTATTAGACACTTTGATTGCCAATTGAATAAGTTAATCGGTAAAAACTTAATGTAAAACTGGGTACTGTGGCGGGAGAACGAAAATACCCTTAAGGAAACTTGGGCTTACAAGTCTCTCATTGACTACTCTTTCTTATAGAAGCGTCTTCTCTCATGAATACATTGGTTCAACTGATTTGGATTAAATTCGGTATGCACATTAGGATGGGTCAACCAAAAATGACCATAAATGGAGTATAATAACCAAATATGAGTTTTTTTATGTTAATTACACAACTTTTCACAAAACCATTTGTGGCAATAAAATCGAATTTCTGTATACGCTTCGAAATAAACGGCAATCGTTTTTTGGCCCACCCTAATGAACATAGTGTACTGAGTTCTCAGACTTTCTGTTTACGTATTGCCACTGATTATATTTTTTAAGAGATGCCACCCTTCATATTTTTTTAAATGAAATGGATTACCAATGACGGTATCAAAAAAAATGTACAAACAATGTAATACAAATTACAACCCAACTATTTTTAGGTAGCCGTTTCACATCGAGTTGCCACCTATTCCAGTGCGTATTTTTTCATATTCGCTGTGATCATGAAAACGACTTGAAATCTTTTCAAGACATTTTTTGACAAGGCGCTCCCAATAACTATTTTTTAGGGGGTTGCGGCCTAGGTATATGACCTTCCTAGTGTTGATGGTATCACAACGGGCCTTTCAAAACTGGCCTAAGTGTGCCTTTGCGGCAGCCACTTGAACCTAACCTAACCTAACTCGTAAAAATACAGCATGTGCTTTTCGACAAATTTTTAGCAACTTTTCCAACTTTTTGCACAGAATTTTTGGAGTTTTTTCGAGTACGCAGAATGGCGGCCGCCGTGGTGTAGCGGTTAAGTGTTCGGGCTTCTACACCAAGTCGTGGCGGTTCGATGCCCGACAAAAGTAACATCAAAATTATTTAGACAAAGAATTTTTCCAAACGGGGTCGCCCCTCGGCAGTAGTTTGGCAAACTCTCCGGGTGTATTTCTGCCATGAGAAGCTTCTCAGCAAAAAATTCATTTGCTTTGCAAGTGCCGTTCGGAGTCGGCAAAAAACTGTAGGTCCCGCCAACTTGTAGGAAAAACTCAAAAGCAACACACCACAAGTTGGAAAGAGAAGCTCGGCTAAAAAATCTCGTTAGAGGTTATGATAACCTGTTGGTATATCGCCGCCATTAGTTTTTTTTTTTTATATATTAAATAAACTATGGTTGCCACCTATTAAACTTTTTTTTTGCATATTCCCTGTTATATCGAAAAGGACTTGACCCAGTTGGATGAACTTTTGAATATAGGTAATCTGCAACATTTCAAGCTCTACTTTTTAACAAGGACTGAAACCGAAACCGTAACCGTTATTTTGATCTGAAAAAGAACGAAACCGAAACCGTTTCAAAAGCCGGAACCGGTTCCAAACGGTTTTGAACTTTTTTGATGCCTTTTTCTTTTTATGGGAACATATTTTTTTTTACCAAAGGGTTCCCTGAATAGCTTTCACGGAAGATTGTCGAGCAATTTTACAAAAGACACGTTTTGACCTCAGTATCAAATTCCGAAAGAGGAAATTTTGCTATAGCTGAATCATGGTATAGAAAAAATTTACGAGATCCGAGAAAAATATGTTTAGTGGCCCGTATCATATATTTTGACGATTTATTTCATTTAGTTTCCATTCTAATATTTTTCTATTAGAAAAAGTAGTGATTTTTTTTTTAATTATATTGCAGAAATTTCATCCATACATAGCGTTAATAATATTTATTACAATGCATAGCAGCCGTCTTTGTATTGGACCAAACCAACTTTTTTAACACTTATCCTGTATTCAAAAAAAGTAACGTACGTGACATAAGTGGGTCATTTTTGCCCAATGGACGAATTAATAGACTTTTTATTATTTATTTATTTTATTTCAAGGTTTGAAGTATTTTTTTAATTTATAAATAATAAAATTCAATTAAGGAAGTACAAAAAGGTGTTCTTAGGGTTATTTTGAGCAACTAGTACATATAAAGTTACTCCTGTATTCAAAAAAAGTAACGTACGTGACGTAAGTGGGTCATTTTTGCCCAATGGACTAATGAATAGTTTTTGATTTTATTTCAAGCTTTCAAGTACTGTTTTAGCTTGAAAATAATAAAATTTTATTAAATAAGTACAAAAACATCTTATTAGGGCTATTTTGAGCAACTAGTACATATACACTTGCTCCTTTTACTATTGGGCAATTTTGACCCATTTATACAATATACGCAATTATTTCTGCCCAGTCTATCCTGTAGATGAAACATTTAAACAAAACCTTTTTTCAAGTATAGTTTGATTAAATAATAAAAGTCGAAAAGTTTCAATAGATTATAGAAAGTCTATAAAAAGATATGCAACTTTCAAAGTCGTTTGGGCAGTTTTGACCCACTTATACAGGATAAGTGTTAAGTTTATCGAAGTTAGCCTCCAAAACTAAGTTACGGGCTTTCGAAGTTCGAAGTTGGCTTCTTCGAAAATTTGGTTGTGTAATTTTTGGTGGTTTGTAATTTTTTTTTATTTGCTAGGCACTATAAAACTTAAAAAATATATTTAAGATTTCTTAGCTTTTGCAATGTACCTAAATGGGAAATAGTGCGAATAAAACGTTTCCCTTGGATTGGAAAAGCTTACAAAATCTGCCAACAATAACGTGCCTATTAAAGTTTAAAATTTTCCCCGTCTGCAAAAGTCGATAAATATCCTGAACTCTTCTTTGTCTGAAATGTTCTCTGGCAGCAGTAAGTGCTTTCGTTGGGGTTATAAAGACTGGGGCTTGCCTCGGTTGATACTCGTAGGCACGCCATTGGGTTATTGGCTGCAATTTGTTGTTATCTCGTGGAATTGTCTTTATGTTAAGCTTTTAGATGTATTTCAAGAGCTCATGGAAAATAAGATAGTGCGCAACTTAAATCATTGTATACCTTATATAGTAGCGCAACTCGCAAAAAACACACTAATACACACGCACAGCATATTCCCCATAAGCACAGAAAATATTTTCTCAAACGTTTGGTAAATAATGAGGGTCAATAATGTACCACGATTTGGACAAAATTTATTTTATGGAATGGTAGAGGGGGTCGTATGTATAAAAACTGTGAAGGCAGAAACTGCCGGACATTTATAGTATAATTTTTATATTTAATTATACCTCAAGTTAATACTCATTTAGCAAAAAAGTTTACCTGTTACTGGTAGTTTATCACTACATCGAAAATTATTGATTAATTGATATGAAGTTTTCAAAAAGTGAGAATTGACGTTGCAGGTTTCATCTCAAATAAGTCTCAGATTGATATCAAACAAAATGGCCTATTGGGTTTCATATTATTCCTTCATTCCATTTCGTTTGGAGCCACTCAGCCAGTGCCTTCCACTCAAATTCGTAAGAAGAAGAAAATAAGTTGCCAAACTATAGTAGGGATAAACAAAGACTTAAATTTAAAAAAAGGAAAAGCCTTCGGTACTACAGTCGGAAAATTCATCGGTTCGAATCATTAAAAGCCCAATAAGGATTTTTGTAAAAAAATATTACTACAAGCATTGCCTGCATCAACAAAAATTTTATTTATTATTTGCTTAACTTTGCTTTTGGTTGAACTTCGAATAGTGACCCATAACTGTAATTACGCATTTACATATCATTTTGGTACTCAGTTATACAAATATGGTCATTTATTATTTATTTATGTGCGCAATTTGTGCCTTTGAAATTTTCTAATAATGACATCATACTATAATCAAGTACTTTGTGTCTATAAAGCTTGCCTAGATTTTTAGGGTGGCTTTTGAATTGGGAAATGGTTATACATACATACATATGTGAAAGCAATAAAAATAGATATAAATTGTGCATACTTAAATTGGGCAATTTTCTGTATGCTTTCTACTATCCTTTTTCTAACCATTTTTTTAATGTCAATATATGAAAGGATATGTACAGTTATCAACATAAAAATAGAAGCACATTATACACGCAATAAAAATTATACGCGTCTAAAAAAGAGTTTGCATAACTTCAAAAAAAAAAAAATTGTTTTCTGTTGGCAACTGCCCACCAAAATTCGTGCAACTCGAAGGAAGTCGTTTCCACCCGTTTGAAGATTTGACGTGAATGACCCAGTACAAAAAAAAGGTGGCAGCCCTGGCTGAATACTTTTATTTATTTTCAATCCCCTCTCATTCGATATCAAATTTATTCAACCTTAAATAAGCGGCTGCTTGTCAAATTCTTGATGCCAGATAGTCTCCGCTAAATTTCCCACAAAAATGGGAAAAATTCCCTCAGTTTCTCACATTTTAAGTAAAAAATCCAACAGAACTTAAATCACTGAATGGAAGATCACCCTGTTTCAAAATAATTTTCAAAAAAGGCCTTATCTCGAAATTTCCTCTCTATTTCAGATATTTTTTCAAAGACGCCTCATTTCAAAACTCAATTGAAGAACGTCCTATCTCAGATTGAGTTTGACAAACACCCTCCCTGCAAAAATCGAGAGTACTGAGTTTGATATCTAAAGAGTACTCCAATTGGAGTATCAGAGTACTCCAAATGTAATACTTTTTCGTATAAAAATTTTGCTCCAATTAACATAGCGATGTCCTAGGACTGGACCACAAACTCCTACCTTCGCCATGTTTCTGGTACTCCAAGGAATACCTACGGTCAGAGTGCTTTGCAACGTACTCCAAACTCGTTACTCCTTGGAGTATCTACGGGAGAGTACTTTCCATACCACTCTCAAACCCATCCACAAAAAAACCCAAAAATTTTTTTTTTTCAAACTAAAATTGGAATGGTGGAATAGTCTTTTTGGTAATAAAGCACACAGCACTGAAACAAATTATATTTCTTTTTAATTTAATAAAAAACCCTGCTAGACAGTGCTAAGACATTTAGTCAGCTTTGTAATGTTGCCTTTGAAAACGTGATGGAAAATCGTGAGCTGTTTCTGTTTACATCAGCTGTTTTATATTTACATCACGATTTCCGTTCTCAAAGGCAACATTTCAAAGGTGAATGAATGTCATAGCAGGGAAGTAAGGCAAATTCTGAAAAATATTCATGCCGATTCTAGAGAATTTCTCACTTTTTTAATTTGTTAGCAAAAATATATGAAAAGGTGAAACGGTTCGCACCGGTTCACTAGTGAAAAATTATTTAGAATTGGCATGATTTTGAGATAGGTGAACTTCCACTCAGCAGTCGATTTGTGATTTTAGATTTAACATGACCATTCAGCAACCAAAATATTAATTTTTTTATATGAGAGACCCAAAAATGTCCTATTTTTTCCCTTTTACAAAATTTTGAAGTAAAATATCCCTCAAAAAGGGTAATTTCCCACGATCTGGCACCACTGATCCAAATTTGATTTTTTTAGATTAGAGGCATTGTAATTATTGAGTAGGTTTTTTATTATGTACTTAAAAAATATTTCGCAAAAGATACCATAATTAATCAAAGTCCTGGGATGGCAGAAAAGTCAGTAACTTTCTTCAGGACACTACTCTAGTGACACAACAAAATCCAGTAAGTAGCTCTCCCGTGACAAATGCAAAACCAAGTAAGTCCCAGTTATTTTCCCAACTACTTACTTGGTTTTGCATTTGTCACGGGAGAGCAACATACCTGTTTTTGTTGTGTCACGGGAGACTATTTAACCCCGGACTTTTATAACATCGAAGAAATTTTTTTAATTGATTCCCTGCTTTAAAAGAAAAAGCAGAGGGCCCAAAAAATTAAAAATAAGCTGAAAACGTTTCCTAATGATTTATAATAAACTAATATTTTGCTTTTAGTAAAGCCCTATTCAACCTCTCTGCTGTTGACATCGCTATTCTTGTATAAGTATTCCGCGTAATGCATCTGGCAATTATTGCTTGATTACATAATTTGATTATTTGCCAAATAAATACGTATTATTCATTTTTCTAATAAAACCGATTCTTTTGCAACTAAGCTGCAAAAGAACTAGAGCTAGTAAGCTAAAACGAATTCGAACAAAAATAGTAGAGTTAGGAATTTTAGTTCATTAAAGTGATCTGAGAGTTCGAACTAGCTCACCGAAATGAACTCATGTAGTTCTTTTTTTAGTTCATTAAGTTCAAATATTTGTATTTTTTTCCCTTGGGAAATAACTGCTAAAACACGTCCAAAAATGTTGGGAGGGGTATCAAATGCCTTTTTGCTTTCTCCTGCCATTTTCAACGTATTTTTGCGTTGACTCTTAAAGGAAACAAATACCATACGGTAGTACAACCCCTGATATCCAGCAGCGGATAAAATCTTGGGAAATTACTAGGTCGCGCTTACGAAAAAAGAGGATAAAAAAGTGGGCAATTTTGTTCAGCGAGGTTCTTTTTCTACCCATGTTGGAGTTGCTAATAAAAAAAATGAGTCACCACCTCAAAAGCAAGTGCAAAAATAAATCGACGAACTAGTTCACAAGATCACTTCCATGATAAAGTTCAATGAACTAATTAGTTCAATGAACTAATTAGTTCATGAACTAATCAAATCGAAAAAATAGAGAAGGGATAAACAAAACACTATACTTATTCCAGAATTGTTTTCATAACGCCCTAATAAAAATTTTTTTTCAAGAACACCCCAAACAAATTCTGAAATAGGACGTTTCTGAAACAAAATCTGAGAGCGTGTTGTTCAAAGATACGATACATAAGTATTTTGGAATAGGGTGACTCATGTATCGAAATAATCTGCAGTTTTTTTCTACATTTAACTATAGTAAACCCCGCTTAAGTACCTACCCCGAGCAAAATGTTTAGAACTTCATTCGGGTGCTTAAGGGAACATATGAAAAATGAGATGTAGTTACATGATTACATATACATCGCCCTTTGCCAGGCATTTTTCTATTTTAACTTTGACAACTAGCGATTCCCGATAATTTAGTGGTGTAAATCAAATCAAATATCGATTTCATAGGGCTGCCATTGAGCTCCAAAATATGTAAGTACCAAGTAGGTACTTAGGAGGGGAAAATTATATGAGAAATGGATATTAGTGCACGAAAAATTGAGTCACTTAAACGGGTTTGGTAACAAAGCGGGCAGTTACTTAAGAGGGGAATTTTCTTCCCATTTCTTACAAAAAGCAGAGTGCCCAAACATTTTGGTTACTTAAGCGGGTGAGTACTTAAGCGAGTTTTACTGTACTTAAAAAATTTGTATCTCAAATGCCGGCATATTTTTTTATACTAAACAAATGAAGAGAATATCGCAATATCGCTCACTACTGCAACCATTCACTTGCAGCGTGTTGCGATCGGACTTATGAGGAACTCGTTATTGTTACAACCACGGTCAAAGAGAATATATCAACAAGAGCCGTCACTCGTTATAAATGCAAGGGAAAAGATGGATGCCGTTTTCTTTCAGGGTTTCGGTAATTTTGTTTTCCTCAGTTTTGTAAATTCGACAGCTGGGAAATTTTTGTTTCGACTCTTGTGTTATTTCAGTTCTCGTCTATTTTATTTTACACATTTTGTTTTGATGAGACAATAACATATTTATATCGAAATTACCGAAACCCTGAAAGAAAACGGCATCCATCTTTTCCCTTGCATTTATAACGAGTGACGGCTCTTGTTGATATATTCTCTTTGCCACGGTTGCCACAAATGATAGTTTTCTACCAAACTTGGTAGTATTATTTTTTACTTTTTCGAATTTGGTAGTTTTTTTTCCGATTTGGTAGTTTTTTGCTTAACTTAGTTATATCGAATCGATGGAACTCCCAAATATTTTTGTTAATCGTTAGTCTTATTTAATACTGTATTTAATACTATTTTATATCAAAAAAATTCAAATATCGATATTTGCTAATTCGTTTCACCTAAAAACCTAAGTAAATTTAAGGCATCCTACCAACGAAATAAAAAAAACTACCAACCTCGTCAGGAAAACCTTACAATTGACAACCCTGACCTCAGTATGCACACAAAATTCTTAAGAGAGCGCATAAATGGGCGAATTAAAGGAACAAAGCAAATTAAGCGAAATTTTGTTACAACAAAATAAAGAGAAAACATGTACCTACAAATGTCAGTGCAACAGCTAACCCGCACCTGCCTATTGTTCGAAACAGACAATGGTTTCGACAACAACAATTGTTTTATGACAGGGTTGCATTAGGTAAAGAAAAATTTCGTTTTTTGAAAACTGGGCAATTATTTAAATAACAAATAAACTACGAAAAAGTTTAAGATAATTTCTGCTGCACTAAGATCGTTTGAGCACCCAAAAAAATATATGTACTAAAACGAAAGCATTTGGTACTTACAAGATTCGCGATTTAGCGGCAAATCTCTCAATTCGGAGAGTGTTTGTAGTAAATCTTGTACATGTTCCATGGCAGTTTAGCTGTTTTTGGTTGATTTTACTTTTCAATGTTTTTTCTATTACACTTTCACTTTTTTAATTTATTATGTCGTTTAGGAATTCGTTGAACCACGTCGTTTTTTGACAGCAATTAGAATAAAACTAAAAAAACACACACACAAAAATAAAACTGATTAAAACTAGTTTTGCATTAACGACGTTCTTAATAAATGCAGCTATGGTGACAGACTGCCGTTTAAAACTGAAAGTAAGAATAATTTGCTTTAACAGATAACAAATTTCACTGAAAACGACAAGCAGCGGGCGGCAGCGATACCGAGCGCATTTCCATTATCAATTTCGCTGGCTAGGGCGTAAAGATAAAGAGCAATGTCGAGGCGTTGTAGACAATGCAAAGTGCAAACGGTAATCACAAATTGATTACGAAAGCAACAACAACGTCCAGTTTTTATTGATATTGTAGGCAAGTTACGTCTCGTAGTCAATATTGTTGAAATTGATCGCGTGCGTTTGATTACGATATGGGTTGAACGATGGGATAAGGGCGCGTTATATAATAAAACTTGATTAAGCACTTTTTATACAAAAAATTCTGATAGCAAAATTTCTATTTAACACAACAAAAATTTACTAAAACTAAAAAAATAATAATTTTAAAATAAATTTAAACACTTCACTTTTATTAGTAGGTACTTAAAAAATGCGTAAAAAATATTTGAGCGTGCACTTTTATTTCGAATTGTGTCAGACTGAAAGGGCAGTGGTGAGAGGTTTCACTTGGCTCGTTCTATATTAAAACCGCAAGTACAGACTATTTGCTGTGGAACATAAAATAAAAAAAAAAAAACAGGACAAAGTATACAGTGCGTCGCAATCAAAATGCGACTGTCATAATTTGTCGAATTTAACTTTTTCAAATTTCAAAATACAAATTACACAAAGCATCACAAATTATACTGTACAAACAAATGAGTACCTACTAAAGTAAAATTTAGTACAAAGAAATTTAGTAATAAAGATTACAAATAATATTCGATGTAAGTTTAAAAATTTGTCATTCTTTAGATGAATATTTTCAGATTGACATTTTAATTTTAGTACACACACATTTGGCTCATCTGTGATTTTATTTTAAGCAGAACAATTTTTTTTTAGTTTAGTACCGAAAATTTTTTACAGAAGTTCGATGTTATTTCAGCATCACCACAAAAACAATTTTAGAGCTGTTTAAGTTTTTTTATATTTTTAGCATTATCTTTGTTATTTCAAAAAGTCTCTATTTTGATTATGGGGACCACAAATTTTAGTAGTTTTTTTAAATTAAAACATCAAAATGTTTAAATAATGACTTTTAAAACATATTAAAAATTTATTTTCGGCCCAAACTAATTTTGATGTACTTCAGAATTTTTGAGAAGTGTTAGAAAATAATTTTTTCGGATTTTTAGCACAAATTGTTTTTTAGTACAAATTATTTTTAATACAATTTATTTTTCTCACTAGCCTAGTTTTTGTTTCGTTTTGAATTGTACACGTTTAAAAAAAAAAAAAATTAAAACAAACTAGAGAAGAACTAATAAAAAAGTCTGTACCGTTCTCAAAATGCATCACTGTACGAACAATTCGCACAAAAATCGCATAAATGATGCCAAAAACAACATTAAACGAACAAAACGAAACTTTTTCTAAAATAGAAACAAGCGAATATGACAAATTTCGGTAACAGCATAAAAACGCATAGAAACGAGACACAGACAAGTGAAAATAGACTACTATTTAGGTATGTAATTTGACGTTTTTTTTTTTCATATAAACACGTTTTCAGGTATTTCACTATTATTATTTTTATGTTATACCTATGCTAACATTAATGATTACTGCTGCCCATCGTTCAACCCACTTAGTAGCCCAATGAACAGAACTCGCGCCCGCCGAAGCGTCACGTGCAACATTGTACATATTTAATTTTTTTTGTTGTATTTTATATATTCTTCTATATTGTAAAATTAAAACCATTGAAAAATCACAGGCACGCGATCGATATACGTCGAAAATGAATCTTACATGCACCGCGCACAGCTGACGACTAGAAAAGCGAACCTTAACCAGACAACGATCGACGCACATCAACTAATTTGTACATACAGATGTACATGCAATTATATTCAACAGGGGTTGTTGGTCACAGAATCGAGGAGCTGTACCTGAGCTCAACAACAACAAAAACCACATTAAGTACTTGTGAAACACAAGAAGCGCGACAGACGACAGAGCGGTGCATTGTGAGATGTGGCGAGACTTGACGCCTGTCGTCAATGTTGATGACAACGTTTGGGCGTTTTCAATGAGGCTGAATCGTAATACGGTGTCCTAGCTACCATTGATGTCAATACATATATGTAACCAGGGATCGAAAATAAAACTATTTTAAAAATTTTTTATAAAAAAGAAAGGCAATAGAAAGAGCAGCAATGGAAAAATCTATTCCCCTAAAACATCAAGGTAGGCCCCCAGAAATACATTGGTGAAGAAACCAATCAATTCGATACAGTAGTTATTTAGTGATGCGCGAACAAATGGGTATACAGACAGACAGAAATTCAAATAATTGTTGCTTCGGCTTGATTTTATCGAATTAAAACTAGTCATTTGTATTATTTGTTTTGAACAGAGAGATCTGCTTCAATTTCCAAAAGACAAAAGGTATTTTGAGCTTATTGCCATCACTGTGTACAGCATGAATAAAGTATTTCCTTGCGGTAAAATTTATTCGAAACATTAAGTTAGATATCTAGCAATACTTTGGGGAAAATTGCATCTAGCTATAAACAGTTGATTTTTGGTAATGGTAGAACAAGCATACTCACAGACAGACAAAAATTCGCAACACAAAGGTAGCTGGCGATCCCTGATTAGTATGTATGTATATGTGTATGTATGTAATTATATACGTTTCTCATATACCTATATGTTTGCATTTTTGAGAGCGCCCCAATGATCAAGCAATAATGAAATGCACCAAGGCAAGCAAGTAAGGGCACAGATAATGACATATAAAAGAAATAATAACAAAATTAATAGATACTCGTACAATAATTTCATACATATGTATGTACATTTATAGAATAGTATACCTACTACATATCGTTACCTTAATTCACAAAGGACCTAATTGACACATTTTTCGAAAATGACTTTAACATATTTAAGTATGATATAGTAAAATGCACACTAGACTGGCCGTAAATATTTTTTTTTTGGAAATCCTTAAATTTTCGCGTCTTAAAATATGTGGTTAGGAGTCAAAACAAACCATGTAAATTTTCAGCACGATCCGATGATGCCTTAACGTGCCGAGTTGAGCTCAAAGTTCCGGTGGCCCTATGGAGACCAAAATTTTTTTTTTCTTTTTATCTAATACCTAAAATCGATAATATTATAGTCGACGATATCACATATAAAATTTGGTTTCGATCGGAGACCGTACACGAGGATCAAAGTGCAAATTGCCCTATGCAGACTCAAAAAATAAAACATATAAGGTAACTTCAACTTTGATCCCTGTGTGACACGCCTTAACGGCCTCCGATCGAAACCAAATTTTATATGTGATATCGTCGACTATAATATTATCGATTTTAGGTATTAGATAAAAAGAAAAAAAAGTTTTTTTTTTGGTCTCCATACGGCCACCGGAACTTTGAGCTCAACTCGGCACGTTAAGGCATCATCGGATCGTGCTGAAAATTTACATGGTTTGTTTTGACTCCTAATCACATATTTTAAGATGCAAAAATTTCAGGATTTTCAATTTTTAATAATAATACAAGCTGCGGCCAGTCTAATGCACACTCACTACAAATTTTAAGGAGTTACTAGCAGTAATAACGGAGATATTCCAAATTTACAAAGGTATATTTGCATGCGTTCAATGTAAATTTTTTGTTTGCTTTTTGCTTCTCCTGTAAAATTTTTGTATGTTAGTTAGGGCCTTTGTGAATGAAGGTAGCGATATAAATGTACGCATATTTTTATAAGTAGAGTGCATGATCTCTATACCGAGATCGTACCTACTTAACTGTTGTACGAGAAGTAACCGAACCGAACAGCGAGTGTATATTCTAGTTTTCTCTATCTGCTAGCAGTACCTAGTCTATAGGCACAATTCTGTAAACAAAGAACTTACATAGTATGTACCTAGTAGCAAATGTAAACACTGAACTGACTTTTATTTAAAGAGCTATGTAATGCTAATACCCACAAAAAATTTGCACCTAGTGTAGTCGGAAGGCTCACGTCAACTTCAAAAAGTATGAACTCAAAAAAAATAATTACTCCTGCTTATAAAGTCGTTAATTTCCACATTAAAAACGAATTCTTCGAAGTGTCGAGCGGGATCTCACTTAATGGGGAAGAGGTCTTACCACATCTCACTAACTCCCACTTAAGTGGACAGGGGTGAATAATTATTGAAAAATGTCTTCACGTAATTTATGGATGCTCCCTGAGACAAATATTAATAGATTTGAGTCTATTCTATCTGATGTCAGTGACTTTGTCTGCGAAACTTGAAACACCAGGCAGAAATAAGGTTTTTGTGTATATCTCGACCCAGCGCCGTCTAGCGGGAGTTTTTCACAACATGGTTTTTAGTTAAATAGAATAATAAAAAAAAATTTTACAGGGTAAGCAAAATCATTTACATATTTTATTTACATTCGAATAAACAAGCTTTTAGATTAGGTTATATTTTAACGACAAAAATCAGCGCCTATGTATTAGATACAGTGGATTGGGATCATAAATATGAATTATGCAAAATAGACATTTTAGCGCCATCTAGTGGGAGAAAAATCAATTCTTTGATATAGATGAGAAAATTGGACCAAGAGTATGGTAGCAGCAATCGTAGTGGCCACAGCTTATCTGGCATTTCATATAGCCTAAGTTCTGTCAGCAGAATCGATGAAACTAGGCGTAAAAAAATTTAACGCTTCCCATCAAGTACAAATACAAGTGAAACTAATAAAAGCGTGGTAAAAATTTGCCGATTATTTTGGAATATTTTTTGTAACGTGAAAATAATTGTTTACTGACGGTAAAACTTATATTCAAGTTAAAAAAAACTTGTTGACTTTAGATAGTTTTCACGATCTCGGATTAGATGATATATTTTTGTAATAATCGCTTGCTTGTGTTTTGTTGGGTACGTATGTAATCATCTAGTAAGAAAAACACGTTGGGAGTTATTTCATTATGAAATAATTCCCAACAAAATTTTATGAAATAAGTCCCAACGCATTGGGAGTTATTTCATTATGAAATAAGTCCCAATTTGTATGGAAAATATTTGGGATTTATTTCATATTTTTTTTGGGACTTATTTCATTTGGGATTTAAATCCGTGGTACCGGCGAATCTTGCCTCATCTAATGAGCCGTTGAATGAGCTCCATACAAGGACGAAATTTTTTGTTGGGTGCAATCGGTATGGAGATTAAAAAAACTGGATCCTCGCCAGTGGTCATGAAAAGTTGTTCAGTAAAATTTCGATTCTGAATTGACATACAATTTAAGGATTCCACCAAAACCTACCTACATCAAAAGTGTAGATGTTTCCATGACTACCTATTTATAAGATGCAAATATCATTAATATTTGACATGAATGTATAGGAACGCAATGTGCTATCTAGAACTAAGCAAATAATTTGGTTTAGTGATAAGAAACGTTTGCAGATCTGTTGAGTTTGTTCGCGTATTATCAGCAACAACTTTCCATTCAGTGATGGAGATAACCTCATAGGCGATATAGAACACAGACGATATTACTAAAACTTTGTTTTGTCAACCCAACAAACACATTATCTAACGTTAGATAAATGTTCATTGATATATCACATAACTAGTGTAATTCTCGAATCGAGAAAGATACTAGAGAGCTATACTAGAAAACGACTCAAGAATGATTAGAAAAATAATGCAAATTCAATTCAGATTAGAACCCCTTTTAGAAAAGGACATTATAACTCGATTGGGGAGCTATCTTTTTCTCGATTTGAGAATTATGTCCTATTTTTTTGGAGAACATTATAGTTCTCAAGCGTTTCGCGAGTAGTCCTCTAACGTTAGAGGTTGAAGAGTGAGGCTAGTAATCCAATCTACCTCTAACTTCAGTATGTGTTGGGAAGTCATAGCCGACCTAAGAGATGATAAGAGTGTCATATGTACTTGAGATATAATAATTATTGACTGAGTCCGCTCTATTAGTGAATATTGTACATGGTTCTTACAATACTACAACACTGCCGTCATTAGCAAAAAGGCAGTATGTTATAAAAATTGATTATCGAGAAAACTGAAGTTGAAGTTGGGGTGTGTTCAAACTAAATAACTAGCTGTTTTACTACATAACAGACATAAATGAATATTGAGATATTAAAAGGCTTCATGTAGACTCATTTGCATCTGATTATGTGCGAAAATTATCCCTGGGGCCTTAAAGGATCAGCGAACTGCCTTTCTGCTTTGTAAATCGAAAAGCAGTAAAATATCGTTTACTGCTTTTTTGGATTGTAAAAAAAAATTTATTATTTTTTGGAGAGATACTGCCTTTCTGCTTTGTAAATCCAAAATAAATAAAAATTCTTTTACTGCTTTATTGGTTTGTAAGTCAAAGTTGCTGCCTTTCTCTCCATATATTCCAAGCAGCATTCTTAACTTTGTGAGCATAAAGGCAGTACATTTTCATTTGTACTGCCTTTTTACACTGTGATACCTTTATACTGCTTTTTGTTCTGGAAAGATACAAGAGTTTCTAGATGTATCACTAACTTAAACCTTGTTTTATCGTTGAAATTGCATTCTGACCGATACTTTTTATAATCAGTGAATTGTAAGACATTGAAATAATGTAATGGTATCAAAATTCTTAAAAGGCAGTAAAATGATTTTACTACCTTCTTGCTAAGGACGGCAGAATACTCAAAAAATGTTGATCAACTTTAGTCTCTAAGAATACAATAGACCATTCCTAAAGAAAAATTTTCTCCTGATTCCGAATATCTCTTTCATTTTGCTGTAGATCTACACCTTTTCAAGTTTATATTGAGGAAACAAAAGTTGATAATGAAAATATAAGTTGATATTGAGAGAACCCAAGTTGATAATGAGAAATGTAAGTTCATATTGAGAAAACAGAAGTTGATAATGAGAAATATAAGTTGATATTGAGAAAAGACAAATTTATAATGAGAAATATAAGATGATATTGAGAAAAGACAAATTGATAATGAGAAATAGTTTATATTGAGTTTACGCAAGTTGATAATGAGAACATGGAAATTGATATTGAGAATACGTGAATTGATATTGAGAAAATGTAAGTTGACAATGGGAAATAGGATTTGATATTGAGAATACGTAAATTGATAATGAGAAATGAGGAGCTACAAACCAAAACGAAATAAGTGTACACTTCGTTTGAAGCTCCTCGTTTCTCATTATCCACTTACATTTTCTCATTATTAGAATTTTCTGCTAATTCCGAATATATAATCATTTGGTTTAAAAGTAGAACAATTTTCAAGATATCTTATTTTGAGATAAGGAAAAAGTGGGATTACTGATCTGTTAATATTTTCGCTATTACCTTCTCGATTCTTATGACATTTGATTTAATTTTGAGTAGATGAAATCCCCTTTTAACCAATGCAAAAATAATTAAAATCGACATTGAGGTGATTGAGTTATTACGAAAAAAAATTTTTTTCTTTATCCAAATTTTCAAAACTTTTTCGACCAACTGCTATACCAAGGACTTCGGAAATAAGCTTACATAGGCGACGTTGGTTGAAGCATAAAATGTAACAAAAAGTTGAAAACTACAAAATTTTAAACATTTTTTATATATGTACATGATTTTAACTTATCTCAAAAACTGAAATTTCAAAATATCTCGAAAATTATTCTACTTTAAAAAAAAATGATTAATTTTCGGAGTCAGCGGAAAATTTTACATAGAAATTGTGTATCAAATGTCGAGGATATGGAAATTTCGTAAAATTTCTTGGGTAAAAACAGAAAATTTTTGATTGGGGACTTTCAGTATAACAGCGCCTATGAAGTCAAGGCCACATGACAATGTCGTACTGGTATGCGTAAAATTTTTTGAAATAAAAGTTCCTACAACATTGGAGGGATAACTTTTTTTCGTCCATAGACTTTTTCTGATTTTAAAGTGGTTAAGACTGAAATTTTGTAAAAAATTTCGTTTTTTTCAAAATTTTTTGAACGTTTTTTGGCATAGTGGCCAAACTACTGAAGATACTTATAGAGATGAAGGCAGAAACTGTTTATGGGAATTAGTATAATGTATAAGTCACCAGTTTAAACCGAAACAAATGAAAAATACAAATTTTTTACATACCTATATGAAGTACTGTTTTGCAAAATTGGGAATTTTCAATTTTCTCCGATATATCGGAAACTAGATCTGCCACAGAAAAATCGATGATATTCGAAATCAGAAGAACATTTTACATTAAGAAAATGTACTTTCATTCTTGGAGATTTTTTTTGTCGAGTAATGAAAGATAATTGGTTGACAAAGCCTCAAATAAAATAGATTAATTAAAAATCTTCGCTGAATGTCATAAAGAAACAAATAAGGAAAGCTGGCTTCGGCTGTGCTGAAGGCTATATACCTTTCATAAATAAGCGTGACGATTTTCACTGTCCAATCTTCAGTACAGCCTGTTTGAATTTAACTTTAGCTCATACCGAAATTATCGGAACAATTGATTATATGGGGGCTTTATGTTATATTGGTCCGACCTTACTGACTTTAACCTTTCATATTATGTATGTTGTAAGTGAGAATTTTTGGTAATTTTACAATTCTCGCTATATAATTGAAGGAGTTATACCTCAAACCCCGTTTATCGGAATAATCGTTTATATGGGGGCAATGTGTTATATTGGTCCAATCTTAACATCGACATTCCACATTCTAAAAGATCAATAGTTACAAAGTTTCACGTTTCTAACTGTCTAATTACAGGAGTTATATGCCAAAACCCGTTTATCGGAACAATCGATTGCATGGGGGCTATGTGAAAAATTAATCCTATCTAAATGATTTTCAACATCAATATTGCACATATAAAAATAGAGACACTTACAAAATTTTACGCTCCTACCTGTTTAATTACAGGAGTTACCTATAGCCCAAAATCCGTTTATCGGAACAATCGATTGTATGAGAGCTATATGTAATATCGGCCCGAAATTGCTGGTTCCGACAAATGATTCCTATATTAGAAAATGGTGGCCGCATACCCAATTTCAGCCAATTATCTCAAAAACTGAGGGACTAGTTTGCGTTCAAACAGACAGACAGACATAAGGACAGACGAACATGGCTAAATCAACTCAGCTCGTCATCCTGATCATTTCGGTATACTTATTGATGGGTCCATCTCTTCTTCTCATACTTACAAACATTCATTAAAGGTATACAAATTACATATGTACCAAGAAATCTCAATACTCCGACATTCTTTGTGATCACTCCTTCGATCTTCCTCATTCTTACACATAATGTACAGTTGAAACAATTGCATTAGTTGTCGCAAAAAAACTATTGTGTATTTTGTTAATTTGCCAAAAACTAAAACTCATTTGCAATGGACGATGTGCGAAACGACAACGAAAATGCCTGAAAAGCTAATTTTAGACGAAAATACGTAGAAACAAAAAAGGCTAAGACTAAGCATAAAACTAAATCAGAGATAAAACTGTGCATTGAAGCAAATTAAACAAAAGTACTATAATTAAATTTACTAAGCGGAAAAAAGTCTGATAAAATAAAGAGCGCACAGAATGCAAGAGACAATCAAAATTTCATGAAAGAATTGCGAAAAATGTGTGAGTGAGAAGAGAATAAAATATGCTCTATGTTAAGAGAATTAAAATTAATTAATAGTAAAAAAGGTTGCGTTCGAGCAACAAACATGCTCCCAGCACTTGTATGACAAAGTTACAGAGTTGCCAACTTTGGGGTGGCAAACAGTAAGTAGAGCGTTTTATATCGTTCCAAGTACTATTATTCATTGATGAATCGCTGAATATTGTGTTTAAATGCAAACGAATAGAAGTCAAAACAACAGTTTTTATAAGTTTTGTTTGCCTGTCTGTATGTTTGTTCGCGCATCATACGAAAACTGCTGCATAAAATTGAATGAAAGTTTTACTGATGTATTTCTTGACGTCCAACTTAAAACTTGGAATTATCCGCACAACGGAAATATTTTATTCCCGCTAAACACAGTAGTGACAATAAAATTTGCCTCGAAATATTTTTTTTTTTTTTTTTTTCAAAAACTCCCTATTTCAGAATTTCTTTAAAGAACACACCAATCCATTTTTTTAAACGCCTTATTTCAAAATTTGGTTCAAGAATGAGTTTTAAAAACGCCCTATCTGAAAAAAATTCAATACGTTTTCATATAGAGCGTTTTTGAATCAAATTCTTATATAGGACATTATTGAAAATAATTCTGAGATAAGACGTTGAAATAGGTTGTTCTACGACTCAGCAGTCGATATTTGTAGTAGTATTTTGTGAGAAGTGTTGTACGGCAGAAATAAACTCGAGTTCCCGAATACTGTCGGTAGTTTGTTCGGCCTACTACACCAAGTAGTCGGGTATCGATGGCCGGCAGAAGCAACATCAATAATTATTTAGAAAAATAATTTTTCTAAACGGGGTGGCCCCTCGGCAGTAGTTTGGTAAACTCTCCGGATGTATTTCTGCCATGAGAATCTTCTCAGCGAAACTCATTTTTCTTCTCCTGGATATTAAACCTTGGACTTTTGGTATGAGGTAAACCAGTATCTTTTAAAATATATTCTCGAAAGAATAACAAATTCAGCACCATAAATGTGGAGATACATAAGTTACGAACTGGAAGTTACTGAAGGAAAGTTCAATTTCAAATTTATTTATAGAATATTTTGCAGCTTATCTCAGTTCTTCACATCTAATCGTGCTAATTTTTTTATATTTTTTGTTTATAGAAAGCAACGGAAATTTGTTATTGTGTTTTGCTTATTTAACAAATAACTGTAAACTAACACAAAACAATCACTTCGAGAGAGAAAATGTTCGCATGCGGTATGATCTCATGGTAGTGTATTATAATATTAGCTCTGATTTGACAGTCAGAAACAGTCACGAACTACAGGAAAGTTAACCCGTACGCCACTTTTCTGACTAGTGAAAGCAGAAAATTGAGCTCTCTCCAGTCAGAGAGGTGCAAGATTTAGTCAGCAGATTTTTTGCTGGTAAATTCTGATTACATGTTGTAGAACTGTCAAGCGACCAAGTTTGACAGTTCTACCACTTTTGCGATCCCGTACTCCTTGGTATTGCTCTCGCACTGAGCGCGGATTTTCTGATTTTGACAGTTTTACTAGATTTAGTCAGAAAAGTAAAGGATCAGAGCTATTGTTCACATAACGCTACGTAACAGCACAAAATAATCGAGATAGATATAGGGTTCCATATATCGCACTTGTTACGTTAAAGTGTAACAACTCAAAATGTGAACATTTTCAGTAGAGACGAAAAACTGTTTCCGTAAATATTAATAATATATTACAAAGAAAAAACAATGAAATTGCACGAAAATATCATTAAAAACAAGTAAGGAAAGCTGTCTTCGGCTGTGCCGAAGGCTAAATACCTTTCATGAATAAGCGTCACGATTTTCACTGTTTGATCCCCAGTACAGCCCGTGTGAATTTAACTTTAGCTCATACCGAAATTATCGGAGCTATCGATTATATGGGGACGATGTGTTATATTGGTCCAATCTCATTGATTTTTAACATCGACATTCCACATTCTAAAATAGCAACATTTACGAAATTTCACGTTCCTACCGATATAATTACAGGAGTTATCTACCAAAATCCGTTTATCGGAACAATCGATTTTATGGGGGCTATGTGAAATATTTATCCCATTTCAATGATTTTCAACATCGATATTTCGCATATAAAAATAGCGATACTTCCAAAATTTCACGTTCCTACCTATATAATTACAGGAGTTATCTACCAAAATCCGTTTATCGGAACAATCGATTGTATGGGGGCTATGTGAAATATTTATCCAATCTCGATGATTTTCAACACCGATATTTCACATATAAAAATAGCGATGCTTCCAAAATTTCACGTTCCTACCTATATAATTACAGGAGTTATCTACCAAAATCCGTTTATCGGAACAATCGATTGTATGGGGGCTATGTGAAATATTTATCCCATTTCAATGATTTTCAACATCGATATTTTACATATAAAAATAGCGATGCTTCCAAAATTTCGCGTTCCTATGTGTTTAATTACAGGACTTATAGCCCAAAATCCGCTTATCGGAATAATCGATTGTATGGGAGCTATGTGAAATATTTAAGCCATCTCAATGATTTTCAACATCGATATTTCGCATATAAAAATAGCGATACTTCCAAAATTTCACGTTCCTACCTATATAATTACAGGAGTTATCTACCAAAATCCGTTTATCGGAGCAATCGATTGTATGGGGGCTATGTGAAATATTTATCCAATCTCGATGATTTTCAACACCGATATTTCACATATAAAAATAGCTATACGTCCAAAATTTCACGTTCCTACGTGTTTAATTACAGGAGTTATAGCCCAAAATCCGTTTATCGGAATAATCGATTGTATGGGAGCTATGTGAAATATTTATCCCATCTCTATGATTTTCAGCATCGATATTTCACATATAAAAATAGCAACACTTATAAAATTTCACGTTCCTTCGTGTTTAATTACAGGAGTTATAGCCCAAAATCCGTTTATCGGAATAATCGGTTGTATGGGAGCTATGTGAAATATTTATGCCATCTCAATGATTTTCAACATCGATATTTCGCATATAAAAATAGCGATACTTCCAAAATTTCACGTTCCTACCTATATAATTACAGGAGTTATCTACCAAAATCCGTTTATCGGAGCAATCGATTGTATGGGGGCTATGTGAAATATTTATCCAATCTCGATGATTTTCAACACCGATATTTCACATATAAAAATAGCTATACGTCCAAAATTTCACGTTCCTACGTGTTTAATTACAGGAGTTATAGCCCAAAATCCGTTTATCGGAATAATCGATTGTATGGGAGCTATGTGAAATATTTATCCCATCTCTATGATTTTCAGCATCGATATTTCACATATAAAAATAGCAACACTTATAAAATTTCACGTTCCTTCGTGTTTAATTACAGGAGTTATAGCCCAAAATCCGTTTATCGGAATAATCGGTTGTATGGGAGCTATATGTTATATTGGTCCGATCTTGCTGGTTCCGACAAATGATTCCTATATTGGAAAATGGTGGCCGCATACCAAATTTCAGCCAAATATCTCAAAAACTGAGGGACTAGTTTGCGTTCAAACAGACAGACAGACAGACGGACAGACGGACATGGCTAAATCAACTCATCTCGTCATCCTGATCATTTCGGTATACTTATTGATGGGTCTATCTCTTCTTCTTCTCATATTTACAAACATCGGACCAAAGTTATAATACCATTTCATGTTCATGAAAGGTATAATAATATAACCGTTGTTTCATTTTTATTTGTTTAGTATTTGCACGAAAATAACAAATTTTTGAGTTATTACTCTTTTCCTGAAATTTTTTTATATACATAGTGGTATTATTTTGAGTGAAAATTCAAAATGTTACACTTTATGTGATACACTAACGAACCAAATTGATAAAACACTTGGAGACAACTAAAAATGTAACTCTTTAGTTGAGTCGAAAGAAGTCATTCTGAAAACAAAGAGAGAGTCATAACGTTTTTTTTTAACGAAAGACCAAACAAATCACTGAACGATTTTTACAGTGGGTAGAGATGACCACTGCACATTATTTTCTTGCAAAAAAGTAAAATTTGGAAATTTTGAGTTGTTACACTTTAACGTAACAAGTGCGATATGAAAGTTCTTAGGTTGAAAAGAGGAGTGAATACGGCATGTCCGTCCGTCCGCCTGTCTGTCTGTTCGTCTGTCCCTGTACACGGTAACTAGAGTAAAAATTTAAAAGTTTGCATGAAATTCGGTATACAGGTTACTTTCTGGCCAAGGTAAGTTGCTATTGAAAATGGGCGAAATCGGATTATATCCACGCCTCCTTTTTCGATATCGAAAATTTCGAAAATCACATAATCTCGGTAGCTAAAATGGCTAAAATTATATAATTTTATAAGAGAATCCCCATGGTCATTCGATTATGATTTGTTGATACATTTTTTAAGTGGGCGTGGCACCACCCACTTTTAAGGGAGGCCTTCTTAAAAATTCGCGGCTGCCGTGGTTTAGCGGTTAAACGGGGTCGCCCCTCGGCAGTAGTTTGGCAAACTCAGCAAAAAATTCATTTGATTTGCAAGTGCCGTTCGGAGTCGGCAAAAAACTGTAGGTCCCGACAACTTGTAGGAAAACTCAAAAGTAACACACCACAAGTTGGAAAGAGAAACTCGGCTAAAAATCGGATGTTGGTATATCGCCGCCATTATTATTATTTTTTTTCTTAAAAATTCGACTGGTCGTAACTTTTTTAATAATTACGGTACAAAGCATACTAGTATCGTTGGGAGTATACCTGCAAATGCTACCACTTTAGCTATGTACTACTTTCCAGTTGATATATATATCGTTATAAAGGTCTATATCTCTTCTATCGAGATCAAGAAAAAAATAAAAATCGGGTTAAAATCACCTAAGATACAGGCTCATAAGAACGAAATCAAATACTGAAGATGGTGGATCGTCGAAACCGATTTGTTACAAAACCGAAATGGACAAGGGATGACGAAAAATCGATCCAATATACACACAGTATCCACTCGTCGGAAAAACACAAAACCAAATTAACTCAGGCTCATAAGTGTTTGAAGGTATGAAAAACCGGTTTTTGACCCCTAATTTAGGATTTTCGAGGTGTCCGGCAAATTTCGGTACGCAGTTATTCTTAACTCATCGAGATCTACCAGAAAAATGCTATCTCTCCCCAGGTTTTTTAACTTTGGTCAATTTTGTAGCACTATGCTATCAAAAATGCCAGGGAAGGAAAAGAAAATGTTTTTTATGTTATAAAAATCTGGATCTAGATAGCATATAAAATAACTGAGGATTGAAAAAACTTTCAAATAAAATTATTCAAGCCTATATTCAAGCTACTATTTCGCATTGGGTGATTTCATGTTAAGTCGACTCCTTTCTTCCAAAGGAAAGAAGTATCTACTCAGACTTTTTGAAATCAATTCGTAAAGTGCTTGTTGTTAGTTAGTTAGTGGGTGGGCTTGTTCGATTTAAAGATGTTGCTATGTCATATCAATGCCAGCTTACTAAAGCTCAATTTAACCCAGCTATGTAAGCAAATTTTCAATTGTCACTTTAAAGAATAGAATGAGCGAAATCGTTTTGAATTGTTTAGGTCATTCGATGACTATCTTTTTATTGTTCTACTTTCTTTTTACTTAGCTAAGCTGGGTTAAGCTTTAATACGTTAATGACAGAGCTGCTCCAGAGCGATGTCGTTAGAAAAGTCATGTTGTGATGAAGTCGGCGTTATTGTGAAAATATTTGCAGAAAGTTTTTAGAAGAGTCTGGTAATTATTGCTGACAGTCGGTTATAAAAACGCGCAACAATACGGGACATAACTTGCGTAAGTTAACCACAATGTTGGGACTGGGGGTCCATCATCTTATAGAGAGATATTTATTGTTATTGTTTCAATGTTTCTGCCCACCTAACGGATGTCTCTTAAAAGAACATAAATTTTTTCTAACACAATAGATCGCATAAATGGTCGCGGTGTAGTAAGGCCTTATAATAATAACAGGGATCTTGGGATTCTAGCACATTCCATAGGATTGAACCAAGTTGAAATTGAAATGCTGGTCATTAGAATGTCCCAAAACTTCAAAGCTATTTTATTTAAAAGCATAGCCCCTTTTTTCTCTACCAGATGCTCAGAATATTCTTTAAAGGATCAAAGATTGTAGGGCCTCCAAAAACATTTAAACAAAATGTGAATATGTGGATAATAATTTAAAGGATAATTGAAATATAAGCTAAATATAACTTTTTTTAATTACCCTTTAAGGACATGGAAGTAATGTCCTTTAAAATTATTATCCTTCAACTGATTTTTTCTGATTTTACAATATGGGTATCAAATGAAAGGTGTTCATGAGGGCCTGGAAGTAGTGTAAGTGTTATTTCGATATCTCAATCCGTTTCGGAAATATCGACCAAACTAATTAATATAGTTTACCTGGGGGGTCACTCTGTATTGCGATGCGAAAGCAAATGCTATTAAGTAGCAGCTGTCAAATCACATACATTTTTTTGAAATGCGAAAGAAATTTCTTTCGAATCGCAATACAGAGTAACCCCCCTGTTCTTTTCATACTCCGCGTAGGACCTATAAAAAGTGCACTATAATCGCAAAGTTTCAAGATGTACACTTATCACAACGGGCCTTTCAAAACTGGACTAAGTGTGCCTCTGCGGAGCCACTTGAACCTAAGATGTACACAAATATTTTTGCTAGAAAACATATTGTTACGCAATATGCTATAATACTTTTCAAATTCCAATGTCCTTTTCTCGTGAATACGCCTTTTCGATATCCTTGCAAAGAATCCTTTAATCCTTTTAAAAGTTCAAAGGTGACGCAAATATTAAAATTATGTAATTTTCGAAGCCTTATTGGACTATTTTGCATACTTAGTGTAAGCTGGTAGCAAGAACTTTAACACAAAATTGGCACGGGTTGCCGTTATCCTAGGTTAAAACGCACCGATATAGAGGGTATGCATATCAAAATTCGAACATTTAGTTGTTTCCATACATTTTTGGGACAGTCATCAAATGCCAATAAATTACACCCAAGCAAAAACTCTCTCTTTCATTATATAATTTCCACCACAGAACTTGGCAAATAAATAAATTTGTAACAAGTTCATTGACCACAATTCGTAGTGCTTCAGCGTCTTTTAAGTAATTTTCCATATGGAAATTGCTTCCGTTGGCGCCAGTTTTCTTTAGAAAGAAAATTCTGCGATATCCTCTCAATGGTATTTCATGAATTTTTCATTAGGCTGTCTAGTTGAAGAACAGTGCTGCCAATTAAGCCGTTTTACCGCCAGTTCTGGCGTTTTTGAAATCTATTTCTGGTGGTTTTCCTCACACACAACTTCGAATATTTAAATTTAAATTTTCATAAACATTCCTAATAATTTTATCTGGCAAATTTCTTACTTGCTATTGTGAATGCAGCTTTTGATTCGAAGAAGTATGACAGCTGCAGCATAGATTATATGACAGATTGCAAGGGCGATAGAAGATCTTTACTACGGTAAAAATTATATTTTCGACGGGATATGTAGAACTAGAGATTTATTCAGTAATACACTCAATTTCGATAAGTTTCGTGATTTTGAGTTTCCTGTTCCGACAGAATAGCTGATAGACTCCTATAAAGCATATCTCTGTGTGCATATTAGTTTAGTTAGGTTCCGTAACTATTATTTAGAAGAAAAATAAATTTCTTTAAAGAAATCTCAAAACTATGTGGCATATTCTTAGTTAAAGTAGGCACTGAAGTAAAAGACAGATTTTCCAAAGGCTTATATGTGAAAAAAGTTGCCGATAGCTGTAGGTATGTACCTTTTTAAATTTGACTATGATTATGATCCCATGCTTTTATTTTTCAGATTTATTTTGCCGATTTTAGCGGGCTTCTAGCGGTATTTCGTCCCGTTTCTGCCTTAACCTCGTAACTACACTTTTTGAGAAAACTCGTTTTTTATGTGGAAATGGCCTTAAGACATCGATAAATCCGAATCGAAAATCAGTTTGTTAAAATATATAAACCTTTGTGGGTTTTTGTACGATCCATTACCTCGTATCTACATTTTTAGTATGCAAAACTTGATAATTTCAGTTGGTTTTCTTCGTTTTCAGAAATATTCTTTTTCTGTAGATGCGAGGTTAAGACAGAAACGGGACGATTTTGTAAAAATTTAGCGGTTTTTACTTGGTGATAGTTGGCAGCACTGTTGAAGAAACCGACAGAAATAAATATTAAATGATACACAACGCCAGCGCCAATCTAACCATGTAGCTAGTACACAAACACACCTTGGAAACTTAATATTTAGTATAGAAACCTAAATATGTATAGAAGAGACAACGGTAGCTAAGTGGCAGATAAAACGGATTGACTTACTATGTAGACTATTTGTAGAAGGTTTTTGTATACATATTTATAAATAGACATACTCATGTAACTTAGTAGATATATACAGGGTGAAATATGAAGCACAGAAAGAGTACTGGGAGCGTGCCGGTGGACCGAAAAAGCAGCCAGAACACTTCTGAAATCCTGGAAAAACTTCATTCAAAGTACTCGTATTTACATTAGGGGAATTCGTCAAATCTTACAAGATTACGAAATGCGTAAATTTATGAATTCATCAGCTCAGTTAGATGAACGCCCTAGATAAATTTATTTTTACTTGATGTCAAACAAAAACTTTTTAATTTTCGACCCATTTTTAGCACATTCTTCTATTTTTGTCTGATGTGCATTGAATGCATTAAAAAAATTACATGTCGAATTTACGAACCCTTTTACACACCAAAATCGACGCGGAAGTTTATCAAATTTGTGGGGTTGCCATCTATGGGTATCAAATGAAGGCTTACCCTTTTACCGTATTGTATTTGTATATTTGGGATTAGGTTAGGTTAAAATGGCTGCCGCAGAGGCACACTTAGGCCAGTTTTGAAAGGCCCGTTGTGATACCACCATTTTGGATTAGTTTAGGATCATTTTGGGATCATTAACCTCTAATTTTCGGATAATTTTGGGATCATTTTAGACCCAGGTACTGTATATTAAATCACAAGGATGACAAGGATTTTTGAAGATATTTCGCTCATCAGAAATAACAATAAATGAAAACAGTGTTTAAGCGACATAACATGGTTTGGTTTATTTCATCTGCATTACATATTATTGTAATTCGCAGATAATTTATGGATTATTCGGAATACAAAGCTCATAGTCGCAGTCACAAGGGGTGAAAAACACAAGCAAAATGGGATAAGCCATTAGCCGCCAATGCCTCAGAGCCCAAGTGCTCACCACAAAAGAATAAATATCAGGTGTAACAAAAACTGTGAGGGGGTTTCCGCGAAAATGAGGATAGCCAACGATGCATTCTCAGAGCCAACGTGCTCGCCTCAATTAATACATATGTACATAGTGTCACTACCAAAACACAGTCCACTAGACGTAATGGTTAATACGAATAATTAAAAAGAACCAAAAACAGTCCACGAGACTTGATGGAATATAAAAATAAGAAATTAAATAAAATTAAAAAATCTTTGGTTGAGGTGGGATTCGAACTGGCAACCCGGTCAACTCCCAACCAAATGATATAACAACAACAACAATAATGAACTGCTCGCCAGAAGTCTTAGAAGTCTTAGATAAACAGAAGAACGGAAATGCTAGTTTTGGTTCTTGACCTTATTTTATTTGTTATAGAAATAAAGTAGGTACCATTGTCCTAGTGTCAATCTTAGCTTATTGCAGGAACATTATAGATTTGAAATTGGAAAATAAATCTGAAGAAATTTTTTCTAATAACTTACCTTTTGGATGTAAGCGTTCAGGCTTGAACCAGGCATCTGAAATAGTAATATCGATATTTTTACAACAACTATTTACAGTTAGTAATAAATAATAAAGAAAGTAAGGCTAGTTTTTTTACATTATTAGCTCTATACATAAAGGAGTATTTATATTAGAGCGTCTCGGGCTTACAGGCAAAAAAAAAGTCAGCCGTACCTCCCCTCATACGAAGTGTTTTTGAAAAACATTAAAAAAAATCTTTTTTTTTTTGTGGCAACCCTAGATGTCGCCCAATTACATTTTTCTTCAAATCTTTGGCATTTGTTGTCGGATTTTAAAGTTTGACACATCAAAGAGGAGGTTTTTTCTTTAGAAAGTTCATTGAGCTCATGTGTTTCGTTGTGGTACCACACTTTAAAATCCGACAAAAAATGCCGAATATATGAAGAAAAATGCAATTGGGCAACTTCTAGGGTTGCCAGAAAAAAAAATACAACTTTTTTTTTAAATATTTTTCAAAAACACTTCATATGAGGGGAGGTAGGTTGTGGTATCACACTTTAAAATCCGACAATAAATGCCGAAGATATGAAGAAAAATGTAATTGGGGGGAGGTACGGCCGACTTTTTTTTGGTGATACGCTCTAATGTATATATATAAAGGGAGCGCCATAAGTACCAGGTGGCTTTATTATTTGTTCAGATAAGACATCAAGATCGATATTGAAATATTTATTTTAACAGAAAAATATCCTGCAAAATAGGCAAATACTCTAATCAAATGGTAGATACTTATGGCGGCTCCTGTATACATAGTTGATTTTTTTTATAAATAGACTTATATAGGTACTACATAATAAAGCACCAAAAAGAAAAGTTAGAAATAATAGTATAAGAAAGCAAGATGAAGTAATAAAAATAAAGAAGATAAATAATGGATTTTGTTAATATTGGATCTTTGGAATTTATTTTTTGTCAGTAACAACTGTTAATTGTTGCTAACGTTTCCAACTTGCTGCGTTGGACAAAAGAAGCAAATTAGATTGAGCAAGCAACTTTGTAAACCAAATTACAGTATGAACCATTGCCTATGGTATTTTTAAATGATTACAAAATGGTACTAACTTAAGCTTAAAGAACACTGCTACATACAAAGCAAGTAGAGACATCTACTTTTAACCCAAACCAAATATTCCAAAATATGTCACGCCAAACTGTGGTCCTACAATTTCCGTAAAAAGTATTAAATTTGTATCTGCCTGTAAATACTTCGTACTGTCCTCGTTCACGCCAACGGCGAGTATCGAAAGAAATTTAACGATGAGCTGTACGAGCTTTACGCAGACCTGACCATAGTCCATCGAATCAATGCCCAAAGCCTCCGCTGGCTGGGTCATGTTATGCGAATGGACAAGTGGAGAATGACTTGAACTTCCTTGGTGTTTCCAATTGCTATTGATTTTACTCAACCTCATTTGACATAGCTATATAAGCTTTGCAAAGGACCTGCTCTCTTATTATAAATCTTCAATAGGATTTGGCCTAACGTCTAGTTGATAGTAGATTTACGAGGTAAACAGACTGACTCCGCGGTAAGTTTTCCGGATTGCGGGATCGTCCATGTTATGAATTGGTCAAAGTAAAATCAAGTTGGAATGGTTTGCGTTCTTCCTGCTATATTTGAGGCGATCAGCGCCAAAACGGCCTTACCCTAATAGCAAATCAAAATGATTATGTTTATCTATCCAGAATGTTTTGTAATAAATACTACAAGAACTCCCTATTGTATAGTATAGCACTAGGTTATACTACCTGCTGAAAACTGGTTTTCCTAGTTTTTTTTTTTAAGTATTTACTTCAAAAGGTTCCGGTAAGACCAGCATTGCCAGTTTGATTTTTTTTGTTGAGGGTTAGACCGTTTTGGCGATGAGCGCCTCATTTGGTTTCAGAGGCTGCAGAACATTCTTCACTGTATCAATTGTTTTTCTAAGCTCGTTGGAACCGTATTGTTTGCGCTGCGGCTGTAGTTAGATATCGACTAGAGGTAGATTAGATTACTAGCCCCATTCTCTAACCTCTAAGATTAGTTGACGACTCGACAAGCACTTGCGAAACGTATCCTTCGATTCGAGAATTACGCTAGTTATCTAATGTGGCTATCGAAAATTCTTTAGCGTTAGAGACTGTAATTGCGGGAAGTGGATACAATGGTCAACCGCAAACTTTACTTTCGAGCTGCCACAATCTGTTGGTCAAAGTAGATGTTGGTCGTCGTAGTAAACACATCCAGGATGCTGATCAGGAATTAGGCAGGTAGCTTGGTGGATCTCTTTATGCTGGGATCTAGTACATTCGGGTAAAACGTTAATTTTTTATAGTTTATCATGAGAACCCTTAGTCCTTAAATTGTCGAGGTCATGATCGTCTCCGATAGATAGTTCCCATTCAAGACTTTGCACCTTTATCCATTAGCAGTGCCCCAGCAAACAACCCAGTTTGTTTTGATGTTTTTCCTACAAATTGGCGAACCTAAAATTATTGCAGACTCAGAACGGCATCTGCAAAGTAGTTAAATTTCAGCTGTGAAGCCTTCTATGGAAGACATAAATTCGAAGAGTTTGCCAAAACCCCTCCGATTGAAAAAGTTGTGTCTAAAGAATTTGAGAACCCGGCATACTGGGTGTGATAGGTCAACCGCGCTACCGCTATACCACGGTGGACTCCTACCACTTTCTTATGATTACTTAACTTCTTATCGAGGTATTTCCACTTGTCTAACCTTATTTCTCAGAATGAACTATGTATTCTCACTTCAATTGCTCAGCTAAAAAAATTAGGTGAAGTATTAAACGTCTGAAACTCCCAGGAATGCAGTTGAACATTCAAAACTTCGCATGGTTCGTGCACTACTCCCAAAACGGCTTAGTCAAAGATTTCAAGCGACTTATGTTCGTCAGAGTTTCAGGAGCTTGGGAGCCACGCCATACGTCAGTTATACATACTGAAGTTAAGTGTTTCTTTTTCCTGATTTTGATTTTATCTGGACGAAATGCCAAAGAAACACACTAAACCAGAAAATCTTGCAAAAAAAATTAGTCAAGCACAGCATGAAAGAGGCAGGTCATTACGCCGCTAGAGTAATGTTTAGGTATATTGTGTCTATGTACTAATTGTTGTTACTCAAACCAATTGATGTACATCGGTTAGTTCGGGAAAAGGTTATACGATAAACATGTGTATTTACGTGTTAAGATATATTTAAATAGGAGCTAAAATTTACAAGGAGCGTTAGTTTGGAAGAGAGTTGTGCAGCGCCAGAGGCATATAATACAGGTACTCCAAAGATGTACAAATGTATGTAGTATATAGTAATGTGTTTGTATGTGCTATATATTTACTAGTTAGTTATAAAGGTACTATATTTTCACTTACTGGGGTCTAAAAGCGAGCAAATTATTGGACGTTGCTTGTAAACGCCATTCTGTGCGATTTCTCCATTTGAATCCATGATTTTAGTTTTTTTTCGCTGTGAGTGAGTTTCTAGTTGCTGCTGCTTTTAAGCAAACTTCTTACTACGTCACAATTAAATTTAAGCGCTGTACTTATGTCGATATTATATAGATACCGATTTTGTAACACGTTTAACAAAACGAGAACAATAGAGAGAACAAAAAGATTTATTTTTTTTTTTAAATTGCTGAGTCAAAGGTAGCAAAACAAATTTTTTTTCGTCTGCTTTTTAAAACTTATTTTTATTCTTTTGACTTTTTTTTTTATAAACAAACACCTTTTCTTAACCCTTATTGGCCACTTTTTGTTTTTCAAAATTGCAACGCAATTACAAAAACTATTTTTTTGGCAGCTTAAAAATTTTCAATAATTTTTCAGTGAAAAAATAATCTGCACTTTACGTTTTCACTACACCAATTCGGATTGTCGCACTGCCTCACTCTGAGCTAGACTGAGCAAACTCTCAGCAGGAAAATGTTAACTACATTCGTTTTTGTCCTGTCTGTTGAATTCCACCACCTGCTCTTTGCCGAAAATAATAGAAGACACAAGGACAAGCCTGCGCATTGGATGGCTACTTTCCAAAGAATGTCAGATTTTGGAGACTTTTTCTATTCTCTCATGCACTGTCCTTATTTTTGTTTACCTATATATTCTTGCTAAAATTCAAAATCCACTAAAAATTTTTCTTAACCCAAGGTTTTTGAACTTATCACGAAAGTCGGAGACTAAAATTACTTAGTTCAGTTGATTGCGTGCTCATGCACTTGATTTAAGAAGGCTTTTAAAACTTATCGATTTTAGGCTAACCACACTTGTTCTTTAAGCTATTCTCTCTTTTTACATTACATTGTTGCTTTTGTAAACAAAAAAAAATTCACCTCAGCCCAATGTTGCAGTGTGGTGAATATGTCGTACATTTAAGAATTCATGATGGATTCTGCGCATTTATTGTTTTTCTGCAATGTGTCATATGCTTAATATTTACTAAAAAAAAGATGATTGTAGAATTTTTTTGTAGAAAGACTGCCAGATTTTTTATTTGATGCATGTCTATATGACACTTATACACGCAATGGGTTAAATATATTTTCTGTTGTAAAAGTGGTTGATTTCACTCAATTTGAGAAGGAGTCACATTTTTATGAGACTTTTATACTGGAGTATTACTGCAGCGCCACACCCTCTTCTGTTGTCGTTAAAGTTCACAGTATAAAGAACAATTTTAACCCTTTAAGAATTCTGTTAGTTTGGAAGATTTTTAATCGCAATTTAAGGAAGCTCGATATAACGATGTAGTCCCGTTGTATTTTTGATTCTTATCAGCCTTATAAGTTTCTAATTTATTAAGTCGGCTAAAGAGACTATTGCAAATTGGCAGAGATATTAAATTTTAATGAAGTATTTTCAAATTCAACTTAAAAGCAGTTCAAAATAATTCCAATCCGTTTCTATTCAGCTTGATTGAATTATGCCCGGTTTTTCAGGGCAAGTTTAAACTCCAGCGCGAGTTTAAACTTGGTTTAAACGGCCAATTTGTATTGGATAAACTCTAGTCAACTTTGTCTGTGGTTTAAACCTGCACTGAAAAACCGGGCCTTAAAGTAAATTTAATGTTATTGTATTTAATTTAACCTCAATTCACTTTAATTCAACTCAATTTAGGTAAATTTAATTTTTATTTCATTTTTTATTTCTTTTAATTTTTTTTAATTCATTTCTTAATTTTTTTGTTTTTATTTTACTCCATTACATTTTGTTTTTTTATTTTTTTATTTCATTTTTAATTTTTTTTTTTTTAATCTTTGTTTTATTTTTTTTTTTAATTTTTATTTTTTTATTTTTATTTTAATTATTAATTTTGTATTTTTTTATTTCATTTTTTTACTTTTTTATTTATTTTTTTAACTTTTTTTGTTATTAATTTTTTTAATTTTTATTTTCATTTTATTTTTAATTATTATTTTTCTTTTTGTTTTTATTTTACCTTATTACGTTCTTGTTTTATTTTATTTCATTTTTTATTTATTTTCTTACATTTGTTTATTTTTTTATTTATATTAATTTTATTTTTTTGTTATTCATTTTTTTATAATTTTTTTTTAATTTTTTTTATTTTTTTTTTGTTATTAATTTTCTTTTATTTTTTTAATTAATTTTTCTTTTATTTTTTTTTATTTTACTTTGTCACATCATATTCTATTTAAATTTTTTTTAATTTCATTTTGTTTTATTTTATGTTATTTCCTTTTATTTTGTTATATTATATTTTATTATTAAATTTTTGTTTTGTTTTATTTGATTTATTATTTGTTTTATACAATTTTATTTTTCTTTTATTTTGTTTCATTTTATTTTTTTTTGTTTCATTTTATTTTTTTTTTTTTCGTTTTATTTTATTATTATTTTTTTTATTTCATTAATTTTCGGCTAAGGACCTTAAACAAGTATCAAACAAGTGAACAAATTCATTTTTCTGCCCCTGTGGGTTAGGGGTGGTCATACTAAATCGCTCCCAAGACAGTCGGGCAGTACCGCAAGAGAGTAGCGGAGCGTAAAGGGTTCATATCCAGCCAAGGACTGTTACTTTCGACATCACTCCCCAAAACCTTTGAGGAATATTTTTGTCGCTAACAACAACAACAACAACAATTTTTTATCTATAAAATTGGACTTCATTTGATTATTTTCCTGCATGACTATCTCATCGCATTCTGATTCAATTTATTCGACATTTGCAATAAATTTGCCTTTAATCGAAACATTCATATGCAGCTCATAGCACCACCCAAAAAGTACTAATTGAGCAAAGCGAAGCCATTTGCTACGCAACACAGCCTGTGATCAGTCAGATCGATTACCATCTCAACGGGATCTTTTCCATGTACTCGATGCCGTCGAGTTTAATGCACTTTCTGGTAGACAAAGGAAAACGCAGCACTATTTAAAATTTAAATTGCATACAAATTAAGAAAGACAAAAAAGAGAAAGAAAGAAAATTCTTTGGATACAAGGCGATCGGCCTGGCGTTGTGATTTATTTTAAGAATCAAAGTGAAGGCTAACAATGCAGCGATCAGAAGAATTAAAGTGTTGGAGAACTAAATATCGATAATCAGTAATCCACAATCAATTACTTCTAACCAAGGCGTGAACCGATTGAAATAACGTTCCGGTTTTGGTTTCGGTTTTGTAATGTGTTTCGGTCAGGGTTGGGCATTGTTGCACTACCACTAATTTTTTGTGATAATTTCTTCAGCGATAGTTAAAATCAAAAATCACTATCCCTAAATTTTTAGTAATAGTGGGGGATCGACTTTATAATAATACCCTACCATTGCGAATTTTCCAACGAAACTCAATTTAACAAAATTTTACCAAAAAAACGGGTCCGAAAATAATAATAAATAAAATCAAAAATCACTATCACAAAATTTTTAGTGATAGTGGCTTTTGATTTTAATTATCACTAAAACATTAGTGGTAGTGCAAAAATGCCCAACCTTGGTTTTGGTTTCGGTTCCGGTTTCGTTCTTCAACATTAATTCAGTTTCGGTTACGGTTTCGTTCCGGTTTCGGTTTTCAAATAAAAACACGAGCACAAAAAATTTGACTACAAAAAATAGGTCTGAATTTTGTAACTTATTTTTCTGATCTCGTACATTTTTTTCGATGGCTTCATTCAACTGTAGTCAAGTTTCCTCTTTCAGTATTTTGTACTGATGTCAAAACGTATACTCTATATTAGAGATGGGTGCGTGCATGTTTTTTTCTGCACGACACAACACGGTCACGAAACAGACTTTCGAAAGTAGGCACTAACACGCACAAAAAAAAGAACTATATACATAGTTTATTTATGAAAGTTTATAAGATTGATCAGTAGAACATTTTCCACACTGGCGATTTTTCGGATTTTACCCTTTCCTACAAAACAACCCACTTTAATATATTTCAGAATTTTTTTCAGCAACGCTCTTTTTGAGAATTTCATTCAATTGTAATAATATACATTTTCGTTATTTTTTGGGATTTCGGGCTCAGACAGGATATTGTATTCACGAGCACATGGGCTTAGGATGTGTTTCGTGCCACAGTCAAAAACACGCACGACACCCATCTCTACTCCATAAAATGTTGTAGACCAACAAACTTTGCTACTTGTATCCAAAATAAAAAGAAAACACATTTTCTGATGATTTGCAAATTTTGCTGTAATCTTTGATGTTAGCAATTAAACTTAGCAAATCGTGAATCGTTTATAGCTGTCATTTCTTTTTAGAACTAGTGTTAGACACTACAATTTCAAGCGTTCAACAGAATCAGTCCGTCAGTACGTTTAAACAACTGACAGCAAAGTAGACTACGGGTGTTTGTATGCATAAAAACAGATACGACGGAAACGGCAAAATAGAATTTGCTCTAAATTTCGACGTATCTGACGTACGAAGTACTGTTTCTGTTTTTAGCCCATCAGTCACTAAGTCAGACAGCTGAAAGGAATGTAAAGCGTTCAGCAGAATCAATCCGTCACGTACGTCGAAATAACTGACAGCAAAGTAGACTGCGGGTGTTTGTATGTGTAACGCCAGATACGACGGATATGTCAAAGTAGAATTTGCTCTAAAATCGACGTACGTCACGCAGCTGACGTATTGGCGGAGTGATTCTGTTTCCCGCTTAAATAGTAGAGAACGTAAAATGCTTCAGTAAATAGTATGGATATACATATGTAACTATATGTATAACGTCCATATAATAGCTAACAAGTTCCCAAGTGATGACATTGCGGGAATGAATGATGATGCATAGAGATGTTTATAGAAACACAAAGCAAACAAGTAAGGAAGTCTAAGTGCGGGTAAACCGAACATCAAATACCCAGCGATTTCTACTAGTTTCAACAGGAATATTTCCTATACCACCACGAAACCTGCCAAATTTCATCATTCTACTATAATCTGTTTTAAAATTATGGCCAGCCAAATTTTCAAAAACGCTCCCCAAAAAATGCACAGTGCCACGCCCGATTTTAAAGTTTAACAGAAAATCACAATAGAATGACCAGGAGCAATTACCTACCTAATTATACTATTTTAGCTATTTACCTTACCGAATTATGTTAATTTATGTGATTTTTCGAAATTTGTTTGGCGGTGCCACGCCCACTTAACAAAATTATCAAAAAATCATAATTGATGGTGATAGGGGTTCACCTATATAAGTTATCGGACAGACGGACGGACATGCCTTAGTCAACTCCTCTTTTCAACCTAAAAACTTTCATAAATCTATCTCGATTATTTTTTGCCGTTTAGTACCGTTATGTGTACAAAATTATAATACCATTGTACTAGTACTAGTACGCTGGGTATAATAAAATCAAATAAAATATATGGTATGAGCACGTATTTGATACATGGGCGTATCTAAAAAAAAAAAAATTGAGTGGGGAAATATCTCGTATTCATCTCAACCGTCTATTACCTATGCCAAAATTCATTTAAAAAACTTAAATATTTTTTGAGTTATGATTAATAACATTTCGGCGATGCCACGCCCATTTTCGAAAATTTTCTATAAGTATTAAACTTTTTCAAAAATTTTGTGAAATATTCTATCGAAAATTTAATTATCCTCTTACTTCGCTCTCAAAAGTTGGTACTGGTCTAAACGCTCAATCCAGCCAAAGTTGTCTACTGCTTGTGCCATGAAAACTTGCAAAGCGAAAACATTTTAAATGAATGACGCATTGCCTCTATTAATCTTTTTTAAAATACTCTGGGTGGATGGCAGATGATGGTAATTTTGTTTTCCTAAAATATTAATATGAAAGTTTTTTGCTAGTACGAACACCATTACCCTACATTCTGCATAGAACCACGCCTGGATTTCAAAAAATTACATACAAATGTGTCTAGTATATATGACGAAGTAAGTTCATATTTTGTTTGGATAATATTTCACTAAAATCAGCTTACGTTACGTACTTTTAATGCATATCTTCTGTACTTATTGGGTTATGAATATGTAACACTTGCTAGTGCATACATATGTATATGTATGATGGGCATTTAGCGCATCAAGAACAATGGTCTGATTATAACTCGCGTGGAATATGATTTTAGATATGAAGGTACATTTTTTAGTATACTATAGTTTCTCTCTATCTATGTAGTTGTACTGCATAACCGCGAAGAACTTAAGACTACTTATTATACCCGTACTACTACTTATTATAGGGTACTAGTACAAAATAATCGAGATATATATAGAGCCTCCGTCGTTGTACACTGTAACTTAATTAAGAATATATATGAAATTTTGTATACAGGTTACTTTCTGGCCAAGGTAGGTTGCTATTGAAAAGGGCGAAATCGGCGTGGCACCGCCCACTTTTAAGGGCGACACAAGGTATACTAGCTACTGATGAAATTGGAAGAAATCACTTCCCGATCACGCCCACTTTCGATATGGAAAATTTCGAAAATCATTCACATATGTAATTCGGTAAGGTAAATAGCTAAAATAGTATAAATGGGTAGGTAAATCCTCATAGGGCCTTATTATCCCGTTCGGAAAACTACCCCTAGGTATTTAATGTTCGGTTCACGCAAACTTAGACTTCGTTTTTTTTCAGGTAATAACGCATTCAAAATGTAACTGCGTTTAAATTTGAAAAGTCGCCAAACGTTTCCCCTACCGCAGCGATTCACAGAGAAGCGAGGTAGTATTGATAGTTACTACAGCAACTTCAAAACGTTTATTTTCAACCTTGAAAAGCATCAAGACTTAAAAGGGAAATACGATGATGGGACGATAACATCTCAACGGTGCCACGCCCATTATCAAAAACGGAAAAGCCATAAAAGGATGACATATTTTAAAAATGTCACCAATTTAGCTGTGTAAGTCAATGAATTACTCCATTTCGAAATTTTCGATATCGAAAAAAAGGGTGCGGTTATCACCCAAAACGCATCTATTGCTTAGAGGTCTTAATAATCGATTAATCGAATGTTCAATTTTCCAAGGGAAGTTGTAGGACGGTTGGATGAGATGCTGTCTACTGTTCGGCACCGCTCAAAGCTGCGGGCCACTATTTCTGGGAGGAAATTGCCATGAGATCCAAGAATGGTCTTAAGAGTTCTATTTTTTTCACCTGGCTGGAAAATAATCTATGCAGATATACAGCAAATTTTATTCAAATAACTCAATTATCAACTCAAGTTATCTGATAGATGAGAGAACGGGCGGACTTACTAGGTTGTTTTCTCCTGCTATGCTATGCATTTTATGGAGCTTTTTTTTTTTTTTTTGTGGAACTTTATATAAATCTATAAAATGCCCTGTTGGATCTCATTGGAAAGTTGTTTTATGTGCTGGGTCCCAAACACTACGTACAACCGGTTTCTCAGGAACTTGGATTTAAATAACACATTTATATAGCGAATCGTTTGATCCAAGACAAATGCCCGCTTGCAGCCGCTGATGATGAAATCCCCTGACAAGCCCTTAAACCGATTATGTCGGAGTAGCCTTGCCAGGTTGTTGGGCGGCCAAAATCGCCTAGGCGGTTTAAGGCTATTTTAAGTAAATATTTGAATAAAATAAAAATTTTATCACGTACATAAGTTTTCGCGTCGATGCCTCACACGTAAGCCAACAAAGCCTTCCCCCCGTAAGTTTATATTTTTATTATTATTAATATGTATGAACATATATAACACATTTGTGGAAGCACAGGCATAAAGCAGTCGATTATAATGATTCATCTAATGCTTTTACACTGCATAAAATATTACATAGACCTTACTCGCACCCATATGAAAAACAAATGGATAGATAGATGATTTTTCCAACTTACATCCATACATGCTGGAAATTCACGCTAGCACAAAAAAATATATAACAAAATTTAAATAAAATAGCATGATGAAATCAATGAATATGCACTGATTAGCTACTAACGTGGAAGTATGTATGTATGCTTATAAGTATGTAGTGCAAACTTGTTATATACAAAAAATCTTAAAGCTTAAAACCAAGTAATGAACCGCCTGAATGTTTGGTTGGCATAGCATGTTGAGTGCGAGTTGCCGTGTGCAGACATCAGCCTACATTTTCACCGGCTACTTTCAAACATGCTGCTCTGACGTTTCTTTGTGAAAGGTACTTCCAAAGCGACTTAGCGACTGGCATAAACCGCAATAAGTATTGAATTGTAGAGAAAACAAAAACAAAAGTTTTATGAGTCATATGCCGGGCGACGATATTAACGAATTGGCACAACTATGCAAATGATAGAAACCATATTTGGACGAGACGTTGGACGGTAGTGGTTGGCAGTGGAGCTGCGTCGTTAAATGGCAAAGTAGCAATTTGTAGAGACAAGTGGTGGTATATCGATATTCGTATGTAGTATGCCAGTGCACATTTGCTCATTTGGCTTGGCTTTGGCCTTTCTGCATGAAATGTGTCAAGAATATTAATGCGAAATAAATATTGGTTAAAGAAATTAACGGTAAATTCCGTTTCTTATCTAATTCTACCATTTCCATTATTATGACACTTAAATCCACAGGGATATGAGCAACTTCTAGTAGTTAGAAATATGACATCATTTTGCTTTGTTTTCAAATGAGCTAAGACTGGCTGAAACGGACTGGACTGACTGCCAATGAATTGCGTTGTACTATGTTGAATTAAGTGGATATGTATTTGAAGAAAAGAAATCAGCACAAATTATTAAATGAAGTACGACGGAATCCAAAAATGAGATTCTAAATAATGAAAGAAAAAGAAGTTTTAGTTGAGGTGAAATAAAAATATACCCAGTGCTAAGTTTCAACACATTGACACACCTTCTGGTGGTAATGGATTGTTAGTCTAGAGCAAGCGTATCTTAAGGGGTCTTGTTAACAACAACAACAACAACAACAACAACAACAACAACAACAACACCAACAACAACAACAAGGAGTTTCTCTTGTATACTAGATATTATATGGTCATGCCATTTCAATTACAAGAGAAGAAATCAGAGTTGAGTTGAAATAAAAATATACCCAGTTGTGAGTTTTAATAGATTGACACGCCCACTAAGGTAATGGATTCTAAATCTGGAGGAGGCATAGTTAAGGACTCTCTTATATACTAAGGCCCAATTTCACAGCGCCGGGTTAACCAAAGGTTAAGTAGAATTGCGAATCCATAGTTGACTGTGGAACTTAAGTTAACCTGGCACTGTTAAATTGGGCCTAAGGGATGCTACGACCCTTCCATTCCAACTACCTAAGAAACCTGATTTGAGGTGAAATTTAATAGCATTGTCACGCATACCAAAAATAATGGGTTCGATGCCTGAAGCTAGCATAGCTTAAGCAAGCAGTATTTCTTATATGATACAATCCTTCCATTTCAACTACAAAAGAAGAAATCTAAGTTGAGGTGAAATAAAAATATAACCAGTGGTAGGTTTTAGCAGCATTGAAACGCCTACTTAGTTCGATATCCGAAGCGAATCTTACGACCCTTTGATTAAGGAGCACAATTAGGTTAATTAAAAATAAGGTGAATAAACACAATTTCGCGTTCTCTAATATTATTATCGGACAATAATTGCACATTAGAAAATAAAGCTCCTAATTCGAAAATAGAGCCGTTGTCTGTCAAGGCCTCGTCGAGAGACCAACAAATTACAAAAAGGAAGAAAAGCCGCCCGAACAAGCAAAAAAAAGAGCCGAAACTGAAGAACGATGGGCACCTCCCAGATAGACCCATTTCACTCTTCCTTTTTATATCCTACGGATCTCTATATTGAAGAGGTAAGATAGTAATCGATTTTTAATTGTATCGATTTTTTTGGTACTACCGTTTTTTTTATTTAAATCATGAAATTTATCGGAATTCGGAAATCACGAAATCTTAGGATATATAAGTCGGGAAGAATGACGAAATTCGGAAAGTAACTTTCTAGGAAATTGACGATAGACCCGTATTCCTTCTTAAAAAAATGAAAAAATATACATACTATTGATATTTTAATTTGATTTTCTTTAATGATATTCAATTATTATTTGAACAGATTTTCACTTGAATGAATTTTCAAAGGCATTTCTCGTAAAAAAATTAGGCTAGATTATTCTTGTTAAAAATGGATTTTTCATATATAGATTTATCTTTAGAAATATCGATAAATGAGTAACCGGTTTTTTCTACTCAAAGTAGCATTTTTTTTTTTAAATTTATGTTTCATTTTTTTTTAATATCGAGTAATCGATTTTTCTGACTCAAAATTTAGTTTGATTTTTTTTTTTTGATCCGGTGTTAGCACAACTGGGTATAAAAAAAATAAAAAAAATTATGAGAAAAAAAAATGTTAACCCATGCATAGCAGCAAAGGTGATTAAAACAAATGGATGTGACTCACTAGCGGATTCTAAGTATAAAAGTTGTGTAAAAAACGGCAAAACTAATGAAATTACAAGATTAAAAAAGGATGTCTATTTGAAGTTAAGTTAAAATTTCTTTCACTCACCCAATCCATATTTGTAAAATATTTCTTCGACGGAAACGATTTTCGGTTGATCGAAATGATATGACGGCTTGCTTTCCTTGGGAGGTACTGGTGGTGCTGCGCGCGGTTTAACTGGCGCGGCACTCATATCCTTCTTAGCAGCAGCAGCCGCATTCGTTGCACTAGGAGCGAGTGGCTTAGTAGACTCAGCAGCTGGTGTTGACTTTGATGCAGCAGCAGCTGGAGCGCTAAAGGCCGGTATAGAAACCGGCACATTTGCTGACTTGCTTGGCACATCCACATCTTTGACATATTCAAATTGTGAATGTTTTGAATGGACGACGTCATCATCATCATCCAAGTCAGTGACTGGTAGCGAGGAAGCAGACTTTGTTGCATCACTGCTCGCCGACTTGAGTGTAGTAGAGGAAGCGGCTTTCAAGTCAGGTGTACCGCTGCGTTCTGACTTAAAATCACCCAATAAATCTTCGGATGAAATAAATTTCTCATTATCTTGCTCTTTAAGTGCTGCAGTTACAGGATTCTTTTTGGCTGGCGATGGATTATACGATAGCGATGGAGAATCTGTATCCGAATCCTTATTAGAAGCCAAAGCGGAATGTGAAGATTTGCCAACAATTAGGTCATCATCATCAGCATCGTCGTAGAAAGTATTTGTTTTTGTTGTGGGTGCGACAGGAGCACTAGGTGGGAAATGCTTATCTAAATTATCATCAACGAATGGTTGTAGTGGCGCATGTTGTGGTTGTGTTGGTAGGCTGATATCGCCAACGCTGAAATTTAGTAAATCAGCTTCCTTAGCTGCAGCTTCAGGCGCTACAGCAGTATTGTTGGTTGTCACTGCTGCGGGCACCTCAACTTGTGCTTTATTAATATCACCGGCGCCACTGAAATATCCACCCCTCTCAGCATTCATAAAGTCATGCACACCCTGCTTCGTATCATGATGTAATTGATTGCCAAAGGAATGCAAATCCTTAGAGGCATTGGTAAGGAAATCATCAAACTCGTCGGCATGTTGTGAGAATTTGGCATCCAATTGCTCCTGTGCCTCCTTGGCTCCTGCGGACATACGTTGCACAAATGCTTGCGGATCGACATGCTCAAAATCGATGTTCTTCTGTTCGTTGGCGAAATAGTGTTCAGTGTGTGAGTTGTCATCTTGTGCACCCGTGGATCCACGTCCACCGACACATTTACCACCACTCAACAAATCATTTGTTGCTTGCTTCGCTGCATCGGCGGTGTGAGAGAATACATCCTCAGCGGTGGCAGCTGCTTCCTTCTTCAAGTCGGCGAAATTGATATCCATTTTTGGTTTTTATTTATTTTAGGTGTTTATTAATTTATTTATTTATATGCACAAATTTAAGTTGCGGAATAGGGAATTTAAAACTTGCAATTAGTTAAAAAATACTTTTGCTTGTATGGATGTCAATGCTGGATGATGATTTTTTCCTCAATTGAAAAAAATCTTGCCTTCGTATTAGTCAGACTTTTACGTTCCAGAATTGTTCGAAGAATTTATCACAATTTTAGTTTAGATTTTCTCAGCTCTTTTCCTATTTGACACACTGCGACAAGTCTTTGCGTGCCACTTCAATCGTTTTTTGTGTGTATATTTTTGCTTCACAAATCAATTAAATACATATAGTTATTTTCTTTATGCACTCACGGTGTCCACAATATTATAATTTTCTTCTCCAGTTCACTCGCTCCAACGTTGTTGCAATTTCATGAACAAACTGCAAATGAAACACGAAAATATGGAGGTAAAAATACACACAAAATTTCTTGTAACCGGGTGCTCTTTTGCTGCCCACTACCCACTTAACCGATGGTATGCTCTCAGTTTTCTCGTTTTAGCTCGTATCCACCAAATTGTTTGTTGTATCGTTCGCTCCAGTGGTGCACTTGACCAATTGGTTTGTGTGCATGTACTAAGCTTATGATAAACAAAATTATTATTTTAAGTTAAGATAATGCTTTAATTTGCAGTATTATACTTACTTGAAAGTTTATCAGTTTATGTATCCATTCATAATATTTAAATACAAATTCGAATCACTAAATTTTGCACAAATTTAATTATTTCCAGTGTATCAAAAGCTTTTTTCCTTTTGCTTTTTTATTTTTTATCACTTCGTGGAAGTATCAGTAGTCAGCTCATGGCTCAAAAATTATTTTGCCATGAGTCAGCTGATTGTCAAGTTATAGTGCTGTAAAACGTTAATTGTGATGGCACTACTTCCAGTGCCGTATCGATAAGCATTAAGGGGTCAGTTACATAAAGCTTTATTTTGACTTTACCTCAAACTTTGACTTTGACAGAAAAGTTCAGTATACGTATTTAAACGAAGCATGGCAAATTGGAGACCTCAAAGTTGAAGCAAGGTTAAAATTTGGCAAACTCTCAAATTTTGCTTGCTTTGCTTGCTTTGACAATCAGATCTTGATGACTTTGCTTTAATTAAAGAATAAAAATTTGGAGGAAATAATAATGAATTCATTTTTTTCTATATTATATTAATACATTAACTAAAACACTACGAATGCAAAGAAAAAAATAACGAAAACAAATGTATAAAAGAGAAGCGTCAAGGCGTTCATTGTAGCATACAAATTTCGACCTTTTTCGGTCTTTTGCATTTTTTCAACATTTTTTTTTCGGTCAAAAATCTCTTCGGTATAGTAAAATTTTTTGAAATTCGGTCTTGGAAATTCGACATTTTTTTTTTCGACATATCGTACGGGACCCCTACATCTTATATATTTTTTTTGGGTCTGGTACGATATGTCGAAAAAAAAGAAGTCGAAACTAAAAATGTCGAAAAAAATTTGCCGAAAACACAAAAGGTCGAAAAAAAATGTCTCGAAAAAAAATGCCGAATGAAAAAATGTCGAAAAAAAAAATATAAGATGTAGAAACAGGGTCTGGTACGATATGTCGAAAAAAAAGAAGTCGAAACTAAAAATGTCGAAAAAAAATGTCGAAAAAAAATTTGCCGAAAACACAAAAGATCGAATAAAAAAATGTCTCGAAAAAAAATGTCGAATGAAAAAATGTCGAAAAAAAAATATATAAGATGTAGAAACAATGTAATGAATGATGTGTAAAATTCGCGCGAATTTAACACATCATTCATTACATTGTTTCTACATCTTATATATTAATGTTGAGTATTATTTTTCTAGTGTTTTGCAATAGCTCTTGCAAGCAAATATAAAACCTAACGGTAAAGTTACAAGCACAAACTCTTAAGTTCTTCTCAATATAATTAACAACAACCTCTCAGAAACGAATCTCCGGTTTAAAGATGTCAGAAAAATTTCGATTTTTGGCGACTTTTATAGTCACGTAAATATTTGATGTATGGATACATCGATGTTTCTATAAAAATTGTGAAATTTTGACGTTATTTCGGTTTCTCACTTGTCCAAAAACAAAAGTAAATTGGACCAACATCTTTTCCTTGTTCAAAAATATGCACGTAATTAGAAAAATATACACATATTAGAAAACTAGCCAAGTCTAAGCATCGATGTACATATATAGCGAAACAAATGTACATAGATTTCGTATCAAAGACACATCGATTTATTTTTGCCATTGGTGACTCCAGCATAGTTTAGCTCAATAAGATAACGGTAACTTTCTCGAAATGATCATTACCAAATGATTAGTGTTATGCTTTTAATAAGAACAAATCATAAGTCATTCTCAATCGTAATTTTTACATGTGCAGTTTGTAGCCCTGAGAATATTTCTGCAGTTTGTAGCCCTGAGAATATTTCTTGAATAGGCTTTGTATTGGAAAATGGTTGAAAAGTTCTTGATAAGAGGTAAGGAAGTGATAAATAATTGTATACTGTCATAAAACACGTTGTTAAACCCAAATTTCCGAATTTTTACATTAAGCATCCAAATTTCGACCTTTTTCGGTCATTTGCATTTTTTCGACATTTTTTTTTCGGTCAAAAATCTCTTCGGTATTTTAAAATTTTTTTAAATTCGGTCTTGGAAATTCGGTCTTGGAAATTCGACATTTTTTTTTTCGACATATCGTACGGGACCCGTAGAAACAATGTAATGAATGATTTGTAAAATTCGCGCGAATTTAACACATCATTCATTACATTGTTTCTACATCTTATATATTAATGTTGAGTATTATTTTTCTAGTGTTTTGCAATAGCTCTTGCAAGCAAATATAAAACCTGACGGTAAAGTTACAGGGTCCCGTACGATATGTCGAAAAAAAATGTCGAATTTCCAAGACCGAATTTAAAAAAATTTTAAAATACCGAAGAGATTTTTGACCGAAAAAAAAAATGTCGAAAAAATGCAAATGACCGAAAAAGGTCGACATCGGGTAAATATAACATATAGCCCCATACAACCGGTTGTTCCGATATAAGGTTTTTTGGCCAATAAAATTCGCGCGAATTTAACACATCATTCATTACATTGTTTCTACATCTTATATATTAATGTTGAGTATTATTTTTCTAGTGTTTTGCAATAGCTCTTGCAAGCAAATATAAAACCTGACGGTAAAGTTACAGGGTCCCGTACGATATGTCGAAAAAAAAAATGTCGAATTTCCAAGACCGAATTTAAAAAAATTTTAAAATACCGAAGAGATTTTTGACCGAAAAAAAATGTCGAAAAAATGCAAATGACCGAAAAAGGTCGAGATCGGGTAAATATAACATATAGCCCCATACAACCGGTTGTTCCGATATAAGGTTTTTTGGCCAATAAAATTCGCGCGAATTTAACACATCATTCATTACATTGTTTCTACATCTTATATATTAATGTTGAGTATTATTTTTCTAGTGTTTTGCAATAGCTCTTGCAAGCAAATATAAAACCTGACGGTAAAGTTACAGGGTCCCGTACGATATGTCGAAAAAAAAAATGTCGAATTTCCAAGACCGAATTTAAAAAAATTTTAAAATACCGAAGAGATTTTTGACCGAAAAAAAATGTCGAAAAAATGCAAATGACCGAAAAAGGTCGAGATCGGGTAAATATAACATATAGCCCCATACAACCGGTTGTTCCGATATAAGGTTTTTTGGCCAATAAAATTCGCGCGAATTTAACACATCATTCATTACATTGTTTCTACATCTTATATATTAATGTTGAGTATTATTTTTCTAGTGTTTTGCAATAGCTCTTGCAAGCAAATATAAAACCTAACGGTAAAGTTACAGGGTCCCGTACGATATGTCGAAAAAAAAATGTCGAATTTCCAAGACCGAATTTAAAAAAATTTTAAAATACCGAAGAGATTTTTGACCGAAAAAAAAATGTCGAAAAAATGCAAATGACCGAAAAAGGTCGAGATCGGGTAAATATAACATATAGCCCCATACAACCGGTTGTTCCGATATAAGGTTTTTTGGCCAATAAAATTCGCGCGAATTTAACACATCATTCATTACATTGTTTCTACATCTTATATATTAATGTTGAGTATTATTTTTCTAGTGTTTTGCAATAGCTCTTGCAAGCAAATATAAAACCTGACGGTAAAGTTACAGGGTCCCGTACGATATGTCGAAAAAAAAATGTCGAATTTCCAAGACCGAATTTAAAAAAATTTTAAAATACCGAAGAGATTTTTGACCGAAAAAAAAAATTTCGAAAAAATGCAAATGACCGAAAAAGGTCGAAATTTGGATGATTAAGGTAAAACTTCGGAAATTTGAGTTTAACAACGTGTTTTATGACAGTATACAATTATTTATCACTTCTTTACCTCTTACCAAGAACTTTTCAACCATTTTCCAATACAAAGCCTATTCAAATTTTCCCCTTGTTAGAGGTAACAACAGAAATCTTCTCAGACCTTTTCGGGCTACAAAGTGCACATGTAAAAATTAAGATTGAGAATGACTTATTATTTGTACTTATTAAAAGCATAACACTAATCATTTGGTAATGATCATTTCGAGAGAGTTACCGTTATCTTATTGAGCTAAACTATGCTGGAGTCACCAATGGCAAAAATGTTATGGTTTGCCTTCGATTAAGTCATTTTTGGTTTAGGGTGATTGGGCATTACTCGCGGGTTTTAGTTGACAGTTTAGATTCACGCTCCGGGTTGACGTTTTATCGATAGTTTCCATGAGTGGTCTGGTTGTTCCCAGGTGGCAGCACCAATATTTCCATAGAATGGAAAAATGTACCAATAACTGCAATTTCAATTTCCAGACAAACAAGTATTTGGTGTGTTCCTGTGGTGGCCAGAGTAAAATGCGGGTAAAATTGTGTGTAAAATTGCGGATAACTGCGGGCGAACGTAAACGCGCCGGTACAAGGGGGAATAAACCTACTGGTGTTTGCAATTTTAATGATTAAGTTTAACGCACCTGACGGGAAAAAGAGCACCAACGCAAGAATGAGTGCTAAATATGTACAATAAAATCTATCAACAATTATATAAAACAATCCATCGATTTTTTTTGGTAATTGCACAAATTTAGCAAAACGCCGAATTGACCAGGGGGAGAGACGCATGGAATCCCGTCCTGATCCCTGATTTCCAAACGGGGCCATCACAGTTGGACCGAATTAGTCAACCAAGTTAAACCAAGGTATACATTTTGCCAGTACATGGCGACCATTTGATAGCCAATACATAAAAGAGTATGGGAGTTTATTTAAATAGCTGGTAAAGATTAGGAGATCCATGTGTCTGCTATCCCAAATCGAGCATTTTCGGGCGACTCGGGTCACCGAAGGAACACACCAATCACGTGGTTCTGACAGCAAAAATTTGCGCGCGCAAACGAAAGCGTGACTTAGGTTTCGAACCTAATAGCGATGGCAGTAGTTCTACTACCTACTCCACTCTGGCCCAAATCTACTACCTTTTTCCTCCCTATTTTTTGAAAAAAAACTCTATTCCAGAACAGGGCATAACGTAGGATAACATGGTTAATCATTTGACAATATAATTATTTTTCTTGAAATCATCAGAAGCAGATGATACCCTACTCAATTGAGTAGTAACTAAATTCATTGGTACCCCAAAACCATTACTTTCAACGAAAAGGCGGTAAACGGGTTTTCTTTCTTTACTTAGCTAAGCTTTTCATTTATTTTATTGGTAAAAAAAAAAAAAAAAAAAAAAAAAAAAAAAATAGGGTTATAATGATAACAATTTCGCGTTATATATTTTTTTTGTGACAAATAGTCTCAAAGACTATAAATATTCACTTACTAATATAAATACAATTTTTTTTTGTATTCTTTGCCTACTACTTTTCGTTATGGGCCACAAAAAGGGAACTAATGAGGTCGAGCACCATATGGCAACCACCAATCAGGTTGCGCCACCTGGCAACAACCAGATCACCTCATGACAGGTAGCGGAACTTTTCCACTGCGCAGTCGCTGTTCATTGGAATTTTTCTGGATACTATAGCGGCGCCGACCGCATTCGGTTGAAACGTTTAAAATTTTGGTTGATCCTAAAACGTACGGACGTGTGCGGGCAAAAAAAAAAAAAAAAAAAAAAAAAAAAGAAAAAATTAAATTTTGCAAAAAAAAAAAGTGAATGTATAGTTGCAAAGCGCAGCTATAAACGCGCCCTACTACGCCATACTGGGAATAAGCCTGCATTTGGTAAGTTGGTGCATTCACCTCCATTTCCATATTATTAATTCCGCTCCATTACTAGTTAGCAGCCCAACGCACCACCAACTGCAACAACTACCGGCCACAACGAGGCGTCAGCAACAAGTAGCGCAGCCAGCGCCTGCAAAAACAAGTAGCCAACACAACAATAACAGTGGGGTCGCCTGGCCAAAGGCCCACGGCATCGACAACAAGGCGCATATAAGCGCCAACAAAAACAACAGCGCGTAGCAAGCGCCAACACAACAACAACAGTGGGGTCGCCTGGTCAAAGGCCCACTGCAACGCGCAACAACCACAACTACCAGCCACAACAATTAGAAGCGCCAATAAGCGCCAACAGCAGCGCCAACAACAACAATTAACAGCAGCAGCAACCACAGTGAGGCCGCCTTAATATAGGCCCACTGCAACAACAACAGCGTGCAGGCAAGCGCTAACAACAACATCAGCGCGTAGCAAGGGACAACAACAACAAGGCTGATATAAGCGCCAATAACAACAACAACAGTGAGGCCGCCACATATAGGCCCACTGCAACAGTGAGGCCGCCTCGTATAGGCTCACTACAAGGGCAACAACAACAAGCGCTAGCAACAGCAAGCGCCAACAATATCAAATCGCGACAACAACAAGCGCTAACAGCAAACAAGCGCCAACACCACCGGCAACAACAAAGCATCAGAAACAAGTAGCGCAGCCAGCGCCAACAAAAACAACAGCGCGCAGCCAACGCGCAAATACAACGACAACCAGCTTTAACACCAGTGAGGCCCTCTCATATAGGCCCACTATACCGCGCAACAACAACAATTACCAGCATCAGCAACCACAGTGAGGCCGCCTTAATATAGGCCCACTGCAACAACAACCGCGCGCAGCCAACGCGCATATACAACAACACCGGCTAGAACAACAACAGGGGTCGCCACGTATAGGCCCCTGCACCATTGTAACAACAGCAAAAAGCGCAACTGAGCACTAGAGACAACACACAGCAGCTCAAGCACAACCAATACAACACCACCATTGGCAACCAAGGTCTAATATAGGCCCGCTGCACCATTAGCAACCAACAACAACTATTCCAACATCAACTACTTATTCGGTGAGTCCGTGCCAATTGGCACGCTAAATTAGATATAATTTCGTTTAATTAAACTAAAGAGTAGGGAATATAAAATAAGGATAGGGAGGTTAAGGTTAGAGTAAATAATAAGAAAATAAAGATGTTTTGGGAATACAATTTTGATTAGATTAGAGAAATATGTAAGTACGGTATAGGTGAAAGCACCTAAATTTAAATAAGTAGGGACATACATATACGTAACTGAAATAAGCATAAAATAGTAAAAGCAAAATAAAATGTAAACATAAGACAGGAAAAGAAGTAAAATTTTGCTGTAAAGAAAACCTAGGGGAGTTAATTATAAAATCAAAATAGACATAAGGGGAAAATAATATTTTGAAACTTCAAAAAAATAATGATAATAATGGAAAAATAAGCAAAATAGTGAAGGGAAGGGAAAAGAAGGGGAAATCAAAAAAAAAAATAAAAACCAAAGCTTAGAAAAAACAAAACATTAAAATAATAATCATACGTAAACGAGGAGTTTTTTTTTAATGAAATAAAATAAATAAAACATAATAAAATAAAAGGCCACAAATAAAAGAATGAATATAATAATACGATATTCAAAGTATACTTAAAACAAATCACTTAACTAAATAAATAGATAACATAATTGAATAAATAACTAAATTAATAAACAACAAAGTTAGATAAATAAAAACGTAATAAATTAAATAATTAAGGTTATTAAATAAAGTCGACAAAAGTAAAGTTAGTAGTAAAGCTACATGTATGGTTAGGCAAATCACTTTTTTCCATTTTTTTCTAGTTTGTACCTTTTTTTATTCTGGTTGGTTTCCACCTCGTTATTACATTAGTCTTAATTTAAAAAAACTTATCATGTAGTTAAGAAAATTAATATATCAGGGCTAAGTGTATAAAATGAATTTTAAATAAAATTTGTTATTTAAAATGGGAATGCTGATGTTCCTTATTATTTAGAAGGTATAGGTATTATGGATAAGGGGCCATCGAAATACAGGTGCGTCGATGGCCATGGATGAGGGTGGGCCAAGCACCGGGCGCTGCAACAACACCCGCGGCGCCCCTTTATGTTGTTCGGCCTTATATTTTTTTTTTAATTCCAGCCGTTGTAGCCGGTCGTTTCCGGCTCCTTTAAATTCAAATGTTTAGTTTTCAGTTATTTTTGATTTTAAATTTTAAATTCAAGTTTTATATTTCAGTTAGTTTTCGGTTACTCTTTTTGATTTAAACGGTTTTTTTTTTTTGTGTTTTTAGAGTTATTCCAAATTTCAGTTAGTTTTCGGTTACTTTTTGATTTAAACGGTTTTTTTTCCGTGTTTTTAGACTTATTCAAATTGCAGTTAGTTTTTCGTTATTTTAAAATTTTGTTTTTGCAGTTGATGCCAGTTAAGTTTTTTTTTTGAATTTGAATTTAACCGGCCTCAATTTTTTTTTTGGATTCTTTTTTTTGAATTTTAACGGTTTGTCCGTGGCATCCGGGTTTAACCGGATGTTCGTTTCTAGGTTAGTTTCTGCGTTTGATAGGCATGATAGGAATTTTTCTGTTTATGGCGCAGGACAGTAAGGTTGGCAAGAACCCACCCCAGCCGACAATGACTAGCCACAGTGCACCACTACATCATGCCGACCGCCTTCCTTACTGCTCCATTTTAGATGCGTAAAACCATAACAGATGGCGCCCAACGGGTTTATTGCCCAACGTGGGGCCTGAAGCGCTGATCTCGATGGCTTTTCTGGTCAGCTTGTGAGGTTTCACCATCTCATAAGTCCCAGGTAGGCAGGCCCAGGAGCCGCCACCTGCGTTGCGATGGGATGGTGAGACTGATCAAGTTGTCTGGATTGGTCTTCGTTGTCAGTAGCTAAGGGCTCCACGAGACTTTACGTCATGTCCACCGGAAGTTTTGCATTTCACCCGGCGAGGCAGTGCTAAACGCACTTAGTTTTTTTGTAGTAAACATTTTTTTTTGTCCCGGGTCTGTTGTCCGATGTCGGCTTCGGGAAATATATAAACATGTCCGCTAAGTGGGGTTTAGATTTTTTGTAGGGATTATTTAGTTCTTTTTTCTTCCTTTTTTTTTTGCCGAACGTGTTTGTCCTTTTGCGTTTTATGTTTTAAAGTTCATTTTTTTTTCAATTTTCTTTTTATTATTTTGCTGACCCCAACTAATCCAACCAGTCTCAGGGCGACTAGTCTTAGGACAACCCCTGCATTGCGGTTGGATAAGCTGGGATCTTTGGCGATCTATCTTGGCTTCGCAAGTCTGGGGAAGCGGGTCCCAACCGCACCTTTCATTGCGGCGAAGTTAAGAAATTTCCATTTTCAAACCATAATTTTTTTTTTCGTTGTACGATACGCTTGCACGCTTCGCAAGTCTGGGGAGACAGGTCGTATCCGCTCCTTTCATTGCGGCGGAGTTAGTAAAAGTGTTGAACCAACAAATTTTTATAAATAAATTTAATTTTGTTTTGGCTTCCAATATTCCTGCCTGTCTCAGGGATGGCAGTCCCGAAGACAGCGCCTGCTTTACGGTCAGGAGTACTGGGACCCAAATAGTATGCATTTAATAAAGTTAGTTTTTTTTTCTTAAGTACGCCAACATGTCTCAGGGAGATGGGTCTCAGGACCACCCTTGCATTGCGGTTGGAGGTACTGGGTTTTTGTAATTGCTTTAATATTTTCATTTTTCAGTTTCCGCACTCCGCATGTCTGGGGAGTCGGCTTAAACCGTTCCTTTCATTGCGGCAGAGTAAGCGGAAGTGCTTTTGCTAAACTAAATACTTTTTTTTGTGTAACCTTAACTGGTCTTCAGTGGGCCAACCAGTCTCAGGGTGATTAGTCTCAAAGACCACCCCTGCATTGCGGCCTGGCTTACTGAAACCCAGTTGGGAAAATTAAAATATACCTATATAAAATTTAAAATTTGTTTTGTTTTGGGGACCAGTGCGTAACCAGTCTCAGGGCGACCAGTCTCCAAGGCGACCCCTGCATTGCGGTGGTACTGGGATCCAAGCGTCTAATTTTTGTTTTTTTGTTTTATTTACCTATGCCTTCTAATGATAGGAGGTCAGCATTCCCATTGAACATTTAAATACATATATTTTTCGACCCACACACACTTGCATTTTATTACATTTTGATACGTTTGTTTATTAACCAACATTTCTTTCAGCATATTTTTGTATATATATATTGCATTTTTTTTTACGGTTGGTTCGATACGACTATCGAATTACATATATACCTTGCACTTTTCGGTATCGTGCAATCGTAAACAGACTCAGTTTTTTTTATATATTTTTATTTTTAAAACGGCTTTTGTATAGGGTAGAAAGGGGGGTGAATCTGGACTGTCGAACCACGTCCCAATCGCCCTTGTAAACGCAGATTTTTTTTGTGCTGCTTGTCAAAGCAAGTACACTACCAGATTTGACCACATTTTTTTTTTTCAATTTTGATAAACGGATTTTCCTGACATGGACCAAGAGACTGAAGGAAGGATTCTCCGAAGTGCCAGTGGCGGACGCGGAAGTTGGGGCAAGCCAAGAGGCGGTAGAGGAGCAGTTTCGAAACAACCAGCCAACCGGCCTTTGGTAATGCACTCCCCAGTTGGCGGCTTCGGTGGAGGAGATCCGACCAGACTTGTCTTAACTCCTGGTTCCAATCAGAAAGCTGATAAACCAGGCAGTGGTAATGGCTTGGACACATCCATTGGAGTAGAGCAAATGCAGAATCTCTTCGATCCTCCGACTAACCTGGGGACGGGCATACCGGAAGGAGCTAGCGCTCAGTTAGGAAATCCTATGCCTCTTAACAATTTGGGCGATAGGATGACTCCTCAACCGCAGGTCAACAATGCGCCTCCTTCAGACTCTTGGGTACACGTGTTGCATCATCTCTTTAGGACTTCCCAGGAGGAGATGAGGGATGAGATGCGGACCATCAGGGAAAATATGGACATACTTCGCGCGGCAGTTGGAACTTCACATGGCCCAAGCCATGCCAGGAACAATACTAGGGACGAGCGAAACTATGCACAGACCTTCGCAAGCCACCATGCTAACTTCGTTTCTGGTAGCATAGCGGTGAAACCCCAAGACTGGAAGGTTTCCTTCGATGGGGCTGGAAGCGTGGCGGACTTTCTGTTTAAGTTGGATACCCTATGCGAAAGGACCCAATGTTCTTCGGAACAAATAATGGCGAGTTTCCATTTGTTTCTGTCAGGACGTGCAGAAGAATGGTACTGGTTGTTTACGAAGCAGAACCCTAATGCTACATATGACTTTCTGTGCTACTCCTTAAAGCGTGAGTTTGGAACGTTGAAAAGTGACCACGAGATCATGATGGATATCTCGATGCGAAAGCAAAAGCCAAGTGAGTCATACGATGTGTTCCATACTGACATAGTGGCTTTAAATGCGCGTCTTAGGGAGCCATTGTCAGAAGCTCTGCTGATTGACATCATAAAAAGAAATGTCAACAGCAGTCTAAAGCTGATGCTTTTCAATGCGGGAGTGAGGACCTTACATGACCTCCGCGATGTAGCACGGAAAGGAGAGCAGGTACTAAGGGAAAGCAAAATCTTGGGAACAACCTATACTGGACGGCATGTGAATGAAGCTCGCACAATAGCACAGGATATTAGGATGGAAGGCGAAGATGGTGAAGTGGACCCGCAGCTCGAAGCTTTGGAGTATCGAAGGAACAGGAAACCAGACTATTCCGGAATCCAGTGTTGGAATTGCCAGGCTATGGGGCATTCGTATATCTACTGTGAAGAGCCAGTCAAGCATCCGTTTTGTTTTAAGTGCGGCAATAGGGGAGTGTTGACTCCAAAATGTCCAAGAGATCATCGGAGACAGGGAAACCAATACCCGAGCGAGAAGATGGGGGAAACTCGTTCGGTGCCATAGCCCCTGTATCAGCCAGTACACCAGGAGTCGCCTCGTGTAGTGAACCAAGGGGTAGGTCCCGCGCAAACAGTGAGTCGAATGGAAGTGGTGAGCTTCCGGAGGCTACTGACACCCTGGCGAAGGACTACCCAAACATCATAGTAACTTTTCCTGATAGTACAGATAGTTCCGATTCGGATGGTCCAGTGTCTTCACCCAATATGGTGAAACTAGTTTGTATCTTAAAAAGGCATAGTAAGGATGTCGCTTCCCAAACGCAAATACCACCTAGTTTGGGGCATAGAGTCAACAACTACGAGCTGGTCAGGTCCAGAATATTCCAAAATGACACGGATTCATTTGTGTCTGAAAATATTTTGAAATGTAGGATGAGGTATCGTAGCCGGGTTCAGGAGCGTAAACTTTTGCAAAGCACTACGTTGATGATTACTGAGGATGAAAGACCTTTAGTACGTGTGCAAATTGAAAATAGTTTTCTGATAGGATTGCTGGACTCGGGTGCGAATGTCTCCATCCTCGGCAAAGATTGTCAGAAGTTTTTGGACACTAATGGACTTAAGTACCACCCATTACAGGCTTTTGTGTATACAGCGGGTGGCGGCAAACAGAAAATATTAGGCTCTATTTCTTTACCAGTGACTTTCAAAAACACAACCAAAATTATTCGTTTCTATCTTGTTCCTTCCCTTATTCAAGAAGCCTACTTCGGAGTTGACTTCTGGAGAGCTTTCGCGTTAGCTCCTGAAATATTTCCAAGTATAGCATGTTTAGAGGTTGTTGACGAAAAGGGAGAGGAACATAATTACCATGATTTGACACACGCCCAAAAGACCAAACTGCAGAAGGTAGTGGATATGTTTCCGTCCTTTGAGAAGTTAGGTCTGGGGCAAACCAAGCTAGTCGAACATCACATTGATACGGGTGATGCGGTTCCAATTAAAAGTAGACATTTTCCTCTTTCGCCACCGAGGCAAGCCGAAGCTTTTAGTGAAATAGAAAGGTTGCTCGAAATGGGGGTTATAGAGGAATCAAACTCACCTTGGTGTAGTCCCGTGGTTTTGGTTCGGAAGCCAGGGAAGGTTAGGCTTTGCATAGACTCCAGGAAGGTCAACGCGGTAACTAAAAAGGATTCATACCCATTGCCTCATATCAACGGTTTATTAAGCAGGTTAAAGGACACTCACTTTATTAGTGGTATTGATCTGAAGGATGCGTTTTTCCAGATCAAGCTGACGGAGTCTTCAAAGGAGAAAACAGCATTCGCAGTCCCGGGGAAGCCTCTGTACCACTATAAAGTGATGCCATTTGGGTTATGCAATGGACCGCAGACGATGAGCCGGCTGATGGACAAGGCGATTCCCTCGCGTTTGCGGGAGAATGTCTTCGTCTACCTGGATGATTTGATGGTATGCAGCACGAACTTTGAGGACCACCTGAAATTATTGGCGGAAGTGGCAAAGTGCTTGAAGGACGCGGGCCTGACCATCAATGTGAAGAAGAGCAAATTTTGTCAGAAGGAAATTCGATATTTAGGGTACTTGATAGGAAGCGGGTGCTTGAAGGTAGATCCAGGGAAGATAGAGGCAGTTAAGAGTTTCCCAATCCCGAAGTCTCCTCGACAGGTTCGTAGGTTCGTGGGCATGGCAAATTGGTATAGGGCGTTTATTACAAATTTTGCTGATTTAGCAGGCCCTTTGACCGATTGCCTTCGAAAGTCGCTAGGCCCTTTCAAACTTACTCCTGAGGCAATAGAAGCTTTTGAGAAGCTGAAGGTAGCCCTGAGTTCCGCTCCTGTCTTGGCCCAACCCGATTTTTCTAAAGAGTTTGTTATACAGTGTGATGCTTCGAAGATAGGCGTGGGTGGTGTGCTGTTCCAGGTCGATGATGAGGGCGCTGAGCATCCAATCGCATTTGTCTCAAAAAAGCTGAACAATGCTCAGCGCAATTATACAGTGACCGAGCTGGAATGCCTGGCAGCCATAGTCAGTGTCAACCGTTTCCGACCTTATGTCGAAGGTTTGCCATTCCGAATTATCACGGACCACTCTAGCCTCAAATGGTTGATGACACAAAAAGACTTGAGTGGCAGGTTGGCTAGGTGGTCCCTTCTGTTGCAGCGGTACGATTTCTCGATGGAACATCGCAAGGGTACGTTGAATGTGGTACCAGACGCCCTCTCCCGTTTTGACGTAGATGAGTTGAATTATCCTTCCGCATCTCATGAAATAGATTTAGAGGCTCCGGAATTTAAAAGTGCAGAGTATCAGGATCTGTCCCAAACTATTTTAGATAATGAGGACTCTCTGCCGGATTTAAGACTAAATGGCGGTCTGATATTTAAAAGGGTTAAATTTCGGAAAGGTGTGGAGGATGAGGAGGACTCACTATGGAGGTTGTGGCTACCGTCAGGGTTAATCGAGAAGGCGATACGTCTGGCACATGACGCAAACAGAAGCTACCATGGAGGTTGGCAAAAGGCTTTGGAACGCGTTCGACAAAATTATTTCTGGCCAGGGCAGGCCAAGGACGTTCGGAAATACGTGGGCAGGTGTGATACCTGCAAGGCAGTAAAGGCGACCAATCAACAGTCCAGACCACCTATAGCGCAGACTTTCACTTCGGAAAGGCCATTTCAGCGGTTTTATTGCGACTTTTTGGGACCTTATCCTAGATCTAAACGGCGGAATCAGTTTCTTTTTATAGTATTGGACCATTTTACAAAGTATGTTTGGTTAAAACCCATGCAGAGGGCTACGACTGCAAATGTTATGAACTACTTCAGCTCTGAGGTTTTTCCAGCTGCCGGGGTCCCTGAGTATATCCATAGCGACAATGGTAAACAGTTTATCTCTAAGGAAATGAAGCAATTTCTAGATAACTACGGGGTAACTCATATTAGGACAGGGCTATACTCTCCGCAAGCTAACGCGTCAGAACGCGTAAACAGAGAAATTGTTTCAAAAATAAGAATTTTCCTTAGGGGTAAACAGGATCATACGGACTGGGACAAACATATACCCGAGATCTTAGCAGTTTTACGAAGTGATTTTCATACTTCCATTCAGTGCTCTCCGTACTTTGCATTATATGGTCAGAACATGGTCCAGCACGCATCAGCGTATACTATATTGGAGAAACTCGGTAGTCTTAAGGAGGATGAAGTCCCTATAGCCAGCAGAGTAGACAAGTTAGCAAACATCCGCGAGCAAATTCGTAAGAATTTAGACCAGGCAAAGGATAGAGCAGTGCGGGTATATAATAAACGTTCTAGACTAGTGAACTATAGGGAAGGTCAGGAGGTTTTTAGGAGAAATTTTGCTTTGAGCAGTTTTAAACAAGGCATAAACGCGAAATTCCTGCCGAAATATCTTAAGTGCCGAGTTCGTCGAAAAGTGGGTAATGCGCTGTATGACTTAGAGGACCTGACGGGTAAATTGATAGGCCGTTTCCATGCTTCGGATATTCGTCCACAATAACCAAGATTTTAAACGTTTTTCTTTTTTTAAAATTTACCATTTCTATCTGGGCGTTTTGGCAGTCGGGGACAACTCGCCCAGTATTCTCCCCGAGCACCGTCTTCATAGGGAATCCACATCGCTTTCACCGGAAGCAGTGGATGACCTGGCAATCCTCGTTGGCGGATTGTCTTTCGGAGTTTTGACGAGTTCTCCATAATCAAAATGTCTGCCGGCCGCGAAGCTTATAACTAGGAAGCCAAGTTAGCGGGCCCGCGTGTATATCAAATTTTTTCCATACCTTTTCTGTGGGGGTGAATCCACTAGAACAAATTTCTTTCGGAGTTTTGACGAGTTCTCCAATAACAAATGTCTATGCCGCAAAGCCATATAAACTAAGAAACAAAAAGCAAACTACATTTTTGGAAGCCCAATTCTGGGGGGCGAGAAACCACAGAGCAAGTGTTCTTTTTAGAACAGCCTGTCCTAGGTCCAGCGTGCGGGGTTGGACTAGTAGGGGGGACAGCGGGTAAGCCCAGCTATGTCTGGCACGGAAGGGGGGTAGGCGTCTCTGGCCTAAACAAATAGAGAAACCACCGCAACATCGGACTTTCCAATTTTAGTATTTTGAAACCAAAATAACATTTACTGGCTTACTAGGCCATAGCAGTCAGCTTTTGTAGAGGATTATCTCTCATTATCTGCGTCCGGTTCTCGGAGTTTCGGAGTGGTTTCAGTTTCCGAACCAGGTAGACTTAGAAGCGTCGGACGCTATATTGGGCGGTCAAAGGCATAGTGAGTCAATGAAGGCTGAAATGCTTAGAACTTTGTCAGTTGGCCGCTCCACATGTTAAACATGATTTAACATATTTGCATCGTAATTCGTTCAACAAACTTTGTATGGAAGTGGATCCTTCAGAGTTCTAAGCAAATTAGCTCTAAGCCTTATGGGCCAGTCTATTTTAGGGCAGGTAGAGATTAACTACGGCCCCCATTACGGGTAACGGGCAGTGGTTAAATCTTTATCTACCTATAGCAGGTACAGGAGGTATTTTAGCAAGGTAAAGGGATACGCGTGTAAAGCCGGATAGTTCGGGAACTGGAACCAGTCTAGGATTTGGGGTCGGACGCGGAATTCGAAGCTAGTTCTTTTGCTGGAATGACTAGCATTTGGTAGGAGAAATGTGTAGGCCAGTCCGAAATTTCACCTGACTTTCTTTACAATCCGCCCTATCCTGCATTTCGACGCGAATCGCATATTTTTCTTTGCTGAGCAACTTCGTCAATACCGTGTTCTAATCGAGCAAAGCTAGTAACTGCATTACAGTACATTTTCTTTCAATCTATTCTTTCAGGGGTTGGTAGAAAGGCCTCGATGGCTTTATGATGAATTTCATAATCCGATTGCCAATAGTATACCTAGTGGGAAGTCTAAGTGAACCTAAGGATTCACTAATTATCTAAGCCTTAGTTGTGGCATTATATAAATTTTTTTTTTATCTCGAGTGGGTCATTCCACTCAGAACATACCCTCCATTAATAATTTTTCATAAATTGCTTTGGTGCCTGGCACTGCAACATCGTTCTCCTCAACACGGATCATTGATTGACCGACGATTTTCAATACTAATTTTTCTTTGTATTTCAATCGTAATTCATTTTAAGTCGAGATTTTTTTTTGAATTCTCAATAACTAGCCAATTTCGAGATTGTATTCACTTTTTCTTCCATATTTCGACTCAATCATAAGGCGGGTCACCTTCTTACAGAGATTAGTAAGCGAGGCAAGCGAGATGCAGGGTAGGGCTGATTACCTCACCGGATTTGACATTAACTTTGAAATTTAGTAGATTTCTTTTTCTTTTATCTGGCGAATCTTCTTTGCCCGGCTAGCTCGTGGTAGAACTAGAGACTCTTATCTAGGGGTGAGTCGTGCCCCACGTTTTTTTTATTTCTGAAAATGGTGTTCTCGCAGGTAAACCTTTTCCTGTTCGCTTCATTGACCGGTCTTCGAAGCGAAGCAGGCCTGTTATGGTTTGCCTTCGATTAAGTCATTTTTGGTTTAGGGTGATTGGGCATTACTCGCGGGTTTTAGTTGACAGTTTAGATTCACGCTCCGGGTTGACGTTTTATCGATAGTTTCCATGAGTGGTCTGGTTGTTCCCAGGTGGCAGCACCAATATTTCCATAGAATGGAAAAATGTACCAATAACTGCAATTTCAATTTCCAGACAAACAAGTATTTGGTGTGTTCCTGTGGTGGCCAGAGTAAAATGCGGGTAAAATTGTGTGTAAAATTGCGGATAACTGCGGGCGAACGTAAACGCGCCGGTACAAGGGGGAATAAACCTACTGGTGTTTGCAATTTTAATGATTAAGTTTAACGCACCTGACGGGAAAAAGAGCACCAACGCAAGAATGAGTGCTAAATATGTACAATAAAATCTATCAACAATTATATAAAACAATCCATCGATTTTTTTTGGTAATTGCACAAATTTAGCAAAACGCCGAATTGACCAGGGGGAGAGACGCATGGAATCCCGTCCTGATCCCTGATTTCCAAACGGGGCCATCACAGTTGGACCGAATTAGTCAACCAAGTTAAACCAAGGTATACATTTTGCCAGTACATGGCGACCATTTGATAGCCAATACATAAAAGAGTATGGGAGTTTATTTAAATAGCTGGTAAAGATTAGGAGATCCATGTGTCTGCTATCCCAAATCGAGCATTTTCGGGCGACTCGGGTCACCGAAGGAACACACCAATCACGTGGTTCTGACAGCAAAAATTTGCGCGCGCAAACGAAAGCGTGACTTAGGTTTCGAACCTAATAGCGATGGCAGTAGTTCTACTACCTACTCCACTCTGGCCCAAATCTACTACCTTTTTCCTCCCTATTTTTTGAAAAAAAACTCTATTCCAGAACAGGGCATAACGTAGGATAACATGGTTAATCATTTGACAATATAATTATTTTTCTTGAAATCATCAGAAGCAGATGATACCCTACTCAATTGAGTAGTAACTAAATTCATTGGTACCCCAAAACCATTACTTTCAACGAAAAGGCGGTAAACGGGTTTTCTTTCTTTACTTAGCTAAGCTTTTCATTTATTTTATTGGTAAAAAAAAAAAAAAAAAAAAAAAAAAAAAATAGGGTTATAATGATAACAATTTCGCGTTATATATTTTTTTTGTGACAAATAGTCTCAAAGACTATAAATATTCACTTACTAATATAAATACAATTTTTTTTTGTATTCTTTGCCTACTACTTTTCGTTATGGGCCACAAAAAGGGAACTAATGAGGTCGAGCACCATATGGCAACCACCAATCAGGTTGCGCCACCTGGCAACAACCAGATCACCTCATGACAGGTAGCGGAACTTTTCCACTGCGCAGTCGCTGTTCATTGGAATTTTTCTGGATACTATAGCGGCGCCGACCGCATTCGGTTGAAACGTTTAAAATTTTGGTTGATCCTAAAACGTACGGACGTGTGCGGGCAAAAAAAAAAAAAAAAAAAAAAAAAAAGAAAAAATTAAATTTTGCAAAAAAAAAAAGTGAATGTATAGTTGCAAAGCGCAGCTATAAACGCGCCCTACTACGCCATACTGGGAATAAGCCTGCATTTGGTAAGTTGGTGCATTCACCTCCATTTCCATATTATTAATTCCGCTCCATTACTAGTTAGCAGCCCAACGCACCACCAACTGCAACAACTACCGGCCACAACGAGGCGTCAGCAACAAGTAGCGCAGCCAGCGCCTGCAAAAACAAGTAGCCAACACAACAATAACAGTGGGGTCGCCTGGCCAAAGGCCCACGGCATCGACAACAAGGCGCATATAAGCGCCAACAAAAACAACAGCGCGTAGCAAGCGCCAACACAACAACAACAGTGGGGTCGCCTGGTCAAAGGCCCACTGCAACGCGCAACAACCACAACTACCAGCCACAACAATTAGAAGCGCCAATAAGCGCCAACAGCAGCGCCAACAACAACAATTAACAGCAGCAGCAACCACAGTGAGGCCGCCTTAATATAGGCCCACTGCAACAACAACAGCGTGCAGGCAAGCGCTAACAACAACATCAGCGCGTAGCAAGGGACAACAACAACAAGGCTGATATAAGCGCCAATAACAACAACAACAGTGAGGCCGCCACATATAGGCCCACTGCAACAGTGAGGCCGCCTCGTATAGGCTCACTACAAGGGCAACAACAACAAGCGCTAGCAACAGCAAGCGCCAACAATATCAAATCGCGACAACAACAAGCGCTAACAGCAAACAAGCGCCAACACCACCGGCAACAACAAAGCATCAGAAACAAGTAGCGCAGCCAGCGCCAACAAAAACAACAGCGCGCAGCCAACGCGCAAATACAACGACAACCAGCTTTAACACCAGTGAGGCCCTCTCATATAGGCCCACTATACCGCGCAACAACAACAATTACCAGCATCAGCAACCACAGTGAGGCCGCCTTAATATAGGCCCACTGCAACAACAACCGCGCGCAGCCAACGCGCATATACAACAACACCGGCTAGAACAACAACAGGGGTCGCCACGTATAGGCCCCTGCACCATTGTAACAACAGCAAAAAGCGCAACTGAGCACTAGAGACAACACACAGCAGCTCAAGCACAACCAATACAACACCACCATTGGCAACCAAGGTCTAATATAGGCCCGCTGCACCATTAGCAACCAACAACAACTATTCCAACATCAACTACTTATTCGGTGAGTCCGTGCCAATTGGCACGCTAAATTAGATATAATTTCGTTTAATTAAACTAAAGAGTAGGGAATATAAAATAAGGATAGGGAGGTTAAGGTTAGAGTAAATAATAAGAAAATAAAGATGTTTTGGGAATACAATTTTGATTAGATTAGAGAAATATGTAAGTACGGTATAGGTGAAAGCACCTAAATTTAAATAAGTAGGGACATACATATACGTAACTGAAATAAGCATAAAATAGTAAAAGCAAAATAAAATGTAAACATAAGACAGGAAAAGAAGTAAAATTTTGCTGTAAAGAAAACCTAGGGGAGTTAATTATAAAATCAAAATAGACATAAGGGGAAAATAATATTTTGAAACTTCAAAAAAATAATGATAATAATGGAAAAATAAGCAAAATAGTGAAGGGAAGGGAAAAGAAGGGGAAATCAAAAAAAAAAATAAAAACCAAAGCTTAGAAAAAACAAAACATTAAAATAATAATCATACGTAAACGAGGAGTTTTTTTTTAATGAAATAAAATAAATAAAACATAATAAAATAAAAGGCCACAAATAAAAGAATGAATATAATAATACGATATTCAAAGTATACTTAAAACAAATCACTTAACTAAATAAATAGATAACATAATTGAATAAATAACTAAATTAATAAACAACAAAGTTAGATAAATAAAAACGTAATAAATTAAATAATTAAGGTTATTAAATAAAGTCGACAAAAGTAAAGTTAGTAGTAAAGCTACATGTATGGTTAGGCAAATCACTTTTTTCCATTTTTTTCTAGTTTGTACCTTTTTTTATTCTGGTTGGTTTCCACCTCGTTATTACATTAGTCTTAATTTAAAAAAACTTATCATGTAGTTAAGAAAATTAATATATCAGGGCTAAGTGTATAAAATGAATTTTAAATAAAATTTGTTATTTAAAATGGGAATGCTGATGTTCCTTATTATTTAGAAGGTATAGGTATTATGGATAAGGGGCCATCGAAATCAGGTGCGTCGATGGCCATGGACGAGGGTGGGCCAAGCACCGGGCGCTGCAACAACACCCGCGGCGCCCCCTTATATTGTTCGGCCTTATTTTTTTTTATTTCAGCCGTTGTAGCCGGTCGTTTCCGGCTCCTTTAAGTTCAAATTTTGGTTAGTTTCAGTTACTTTTGATTTTCAATTTTAAATTCAAGTTTTCTTTTTCAGTTAGTTTTCTGTTGCTTTTTTTTTATTTAAACGGTTTTTTTTTGTGTTACTAAACTTATTCGAATTTTCAGTTAGTTTTCGTCATTTTAAAATTTTGTATTGCCTTTGAGTTGCCAGTTAAGTTTTTTTTTGAATTTGAATTTAACCGGCCTCAATTTTTTTTTTGGATTCTTTTTTTTGAATTTTAACGGTTTGTCCGTGGCATCCGGGTTTAACCGGATGTTCGTTTCTATGTTAGTTTCTGCGTTTGATAGGCATGATAGGAATTTTTCTGTTTATGGCGCAGGACAGTAAGGTTGGCAAGAACCCACCCCAGCCGACAATGACTAGCCACAGTGCACCACTACATCATGCCGACCGCCTTCCTTACTGCTCCATTTTAGATGCGTAAAACCATAACAAAAATAAATCGATGTGTCTTTGATACGAAGTCTATGTACATTTGTTTCGCTATATATGTAAATCGATGCTTCGACTTGGTTAGAAGTTTTCTAAGATGTGTATATTTTTCTAATTACGTGCATATTTTTGAACAAGGAAAAGATGTTGGTCCAATTTACTTTTGTTTTTGAACAAGCGAGAAACCGAAATAACGTTTAAACGTTCAAAACTTCACAATTTTTATAGAAACATCGATGTATCGATATAACAAATATTTACGTGACTATAAAAGTCGCCAAAAATCAAAATTTTTTTGACATCTTTAAACCGGAGATTCGTTTCTGAGAGGTTGCTGTTAATTATATTGAGAAGAGCTTAAGAGTTTGTGCTTGTAACTTTACGGTCAGGTTTTATATTTGCTTGCAAGAGCTATTGCAAAACACTAGAAAAATAATACTCAACATTAACACATAATTCATTACATTGTTTCTACATCTTATATATTTTTTTTCGACATTTTTTCATTCGACATTTTTTTTCGAGACATTTTTTTTTTTCGACCTTTTGTGTTTTCGGCAATTTTTTTTCGACATTTTTTTTTCGACATTTTTTTTCGACATTTTTAGTTTCGACTTTTTTTTTCGACATATCGTACCAGACCCAAAGTTACAAGCACCAACTCTTAAGCTCTTCTCAATATAATTAACAACAACCTCTCAGAAACGAATCTCCGGTTTAAAGATGTCAGAAAAATTTTGATTTTTGGCGACTTTTATAGTCACGTAAATATTTGATGTATCGATGTTTCTATAAAAATTGTGAAGTTTTGAACGTTTAAACGTTATTTTGGTTTCTCACTTGTCCAAAAACAAAAGTAAATTGGACCAACATCTTTTCCTTGTTCAAAAATATGCACGTAATTAGAAAAATATACACATCTTAGAAAACTTCTAACCAAGTCGAAGCATCGATGTACATATATAGCGAAACAAATGTACATAGACTTTGCATCAAAGACCCATCGATGTATTTTTGCCATTGGTGACTCCCGCATAGTTTAGCTCAATAAGATAACGGTAACTTTCTCGAAATGATCATTACCAAATTATTAGTGTTATGCTTTTAATAAGTACAAATCATAAGTCATTCTCAATCTTAATTTTTACATGTGCAGTTTGTAGCCCGAAAATGTCTGAGAATATTTCTGTTGTTACCTCTAACAAGGGGAAAATTTGAATAGGCTTTGTATTGGAAAATGGTTGAAAAGTTCTTGGTAAGAGGTAAGGAAGTGATAAATAATTGTATACTGTCATAAAACACGTTGCTAAACTCAAATTTCCGAAGTTTTACATTAAGCATCCAAATTTCGACCTTTTTCGGTCATTTGCACTTTTTCGACATTATTTTTCTTCGGTCAAAAATTACTTCGGTATTTTAAATTTTTTTTAAATTCGGTCTTGGAAATTCGACATTTTTTTTCGACATATCATACGGGACGGGTCTGGTACGATATGTCGAAAAAAAAGAAGTCGAAACAAAAAATGTTGAAAAAAAATGTCGAAAAAAAATTTGCCGAAAACACAAAAGGTCGAAAAAAAAAATGTCTCGAAAAAAAATGTCGAATGAAAAAATGTCGAAAAAAAATATATAAGATGTAGAAACAATGTAATGAATGATGTGTAAAATTCGCGCGAATTTAACACATCATTCATTACATTGTTTCTACATCTTATATATTAATGTTGAGTATTATTTTTCTAGTGTTTTGCAATAGGTCTTGCAAGCAAATATAAAACCTGACGGTAAAGTTACAAGCACAAACTCTTAAGCTCGTCTCAATATAATTAACAACAACCTCTCAGAAACGAATCTCCGGTTTAAAGATGTCAAAAAAATTTTGATTTTTGGCGACTTTTATAGTCACGTAAATATTTGAAGTATCGATACATCGATGTTTCTATAAAAATTGTGAAATTTTGAACGCTTAAAGGTTATTTCGGTTTCTCACTTGTCCAAAAACAAAAGTAAATTGGACCAACATCTTTTCCTTGTTCAAAAATATGCACGTAATAAAAAAATATACACATATTAGAAAACTAACCAAGTCGAAGCATCGATGTACATATATAGCGAAACAAATGTACATAGACTTCGCATCAAAGACACATCGATTTATTTTTGCCATTGGTGACTCCAGCATAGTTTAGCTCAGTAAGATAACGGTAACTTTCTCGAAAAGATCATTACCAAATGATTAGTGTTATGCTTTTAATAAGTACAAATCATAAGTCATTCTCAATCTTAATTTTTACATGTGCAGTTTGTAGCCCGAAAATGTCTGAGAATATTTCTGTTGTTACCTCTAACAAGGGGAAAATGTGAATAGGCTTTGTATTGGAAAATGGTTGAAAAGTTCTTGGTAAGAGGTAAGGAAGTGATAAATAATTGTATACTGTCATAAAATACGTTGTTAAACTCAAATTTCCGAAATTTTACATTAAGCATCCAAATTTCGACCTTTTTCGGTCATTTGCATTTTTTCGACATTTTTTTTTTCGGTCAAAAATCTCTTCGGTATTTTAAAAATTTTTTAAATTCGGTCTTAGAAATTCGACATTTTTTTTTTCGACATATCGTACGGGACCCATACGGGACCCATTTTTTTCGACATTTTTTTTCGAGGCATTTTTTTCGACCTTTGTGTTTTCGGCAAATTTTTTTTCGACATTTTTAGTTTCGACTTCTTTTTTTTCGACATATCGTACCAGACCCTTGACAACAGTTGTATGTATATTGGTATGTACATATGTACGTATGTTTGCAATCAAATGTTGACTGGAGATGAGAACTTATTTTTAGTGTTGGGCAGTATCGAGTACTTTTGAGTAGTTACTACTTTGGTATCGATACTTTTAAGCATCGGGTACTTTCAAAGTATCGGGTACTTTTTGTCAAGTTCTGCTGGTAGGTCTATATTTTACAACAAGCACCCGGCTTACCATTTTGGAAACTTCAAAGCCTCCACTTTAAAAATATGTAAAGGTTTTTGAAATAAATTAAAAAAAGGAAAAATTTCTTTGAAAAATTACCCATTTCCCTATACAAAATGTAAGGGAAAAGTGAAAAAAACAGCTACCCCTAAAGTTTAAGTTTCAAAGCAAATTTTTTTGCGAGGCTTATTTTCTCATTAATACCTTACTTCTCCAGGGGTAAGACCGAAAAAAAAGCAATTTTTTTGTTTGAATCACCCTAATGTACCCGAGAATTAGTTTGTATGCAACTACAAGCCGGTTTGGCAGGACTTTAGTATTCTTGAATTTATGTTCATTTACCCAATTTAATTTTATAGTAATAAATCTCACATTGAAACTGAATTGCTTTAAAATAATTTATTTTTTAAATACATGTTCAAAATGTGTGTATGAATTACTATTGTGACGAATTCGATGATTCCTTGATTATTTTCCCTGAGTTCGACCACTGTACGTTAAATAAAACACTCCGTTTCTGCTTAATAAGAAGTACGCTTTATTCAGTACTAAAAACCGTAGTACAATATCGCGGGTTAATTCACTGTTCAGTACTTCACTGTACAACACTTGAAAATAAACTGATTGTTGTTGTTGTTGTAGCGAGGTGTAGCCAAAATGTATTCAACAAAGTGTGATTGACAGTTAAATATTTTCTCTTGTAAGGGGCTATAATGTCAAACGAATATAAACAAATGAATTAATCCTTTATGGTGCACCACATGTAAATTGGGTATCATTTTCTCTTTTTTAACATTAGCAATAATTCATCTTATATCATCTGCGATTTTTGTAAAAAATGTTTGGTTACAGTTTTCTTACCTTAGCTTACAAAACAGTTGAATTCCAACCGTTCTTCACTGGCACCGAAATTTTTTTCACTATCAATAAAATACTTCTAAATTAGCTACCGAATATTCTTTCGTATTGCTTATTTGAATTAAAGGTAAAATATAAATATTGACAATTTAAAACAAAAGTTAATTTACAAGTTTTCTTAAAAGTTTATAAACGGAAAAAATTGTTTTCAAGTGGGTTAAAATATTTTTCTGTTTGACATTATACCCTGGTTCCGATTGAGAGCAACGTCAAATTCAAGCACACTTTGTTGAATACGTTTTGGGTGTAGCCCTGCCTAAATGTCAGACAGGGTCACCCCGAGTGTATTGCTCTTGGCCGGGCCGATATAAGAAAACGGCCCGGGTCGTTTCGGCACGATGGGTACAGCACAAGTACTGGTACCGTTCTCGTAGAACCGGCAATACAAGAAACTAGCCGTGTAGGCCATGTAGGTCATTTAGCGTTACCCAGGGTGCACCAACTGGGAGGCGACCTACTTTTACACCCCAATATTTTAATTTTTTTTGAAAATTAAAATAAACCGATTGATTTGTGTTGTCTTTGCGCGGTTTATATACCCTAGCAGACAGCAGCTTCACAACCTAGAAATGTCTACACATTTCTGGTTTATTCGTGCAACAGTGTTCTCGAAGTGTTTATCTATCGTCATCTCCTCTTTGTGCCACATTCGCAAACACGTGAGCTACCTCTCCCTCTCTCGCTCTCACGTCATGTATGTAAACAGCTGTAGTTGTGGTAGTGACGCTAGTGGTGGAAATACACTAGTGCTGGAAGATGAGCGATTCTTGATAAATTCGCCACACTATAATATACATGTATGTACAATATATATTTTTTTGTTACCTTTATTGTATTTACCTATATAACTTAATACCACCTCGTTACGTCAAACGTTTTTAATAAAAATATGTTTTTATAATTATTTCGTATTTGTATTCCTTTAACCCCTTTATACAAAATTAAGAATTATTCGTCACCACATAAAACTCGTGGAATATGTATCTAGTACATTTTCTGTATGTAGTACATTTTCTGTATCGAGTACATTTTCTGTATCGAGTACATTTTCGGTATTGAGTACTTTGTATTACTAAGTAGTAATTACTACTTAGACACTGAGTACATTTCGGGTATTAAGCGGGCTACTCACCTGCCAAGAAATGTCAAACTCCATATAAAAAACTCTCAAGAAATGGTCAAGAACTGTTTTCACACGTCAGATTTTCTTGAGCCAATACTCAGCTCATAAGAAAAAATACTACAATTTTCGATGGTTGGCAATGCAGGTTTACCTCAAGAAATAAATATGCTCGTATATATTTCTTGAGGTAAACGTGCAGATCCACGGCAAAGGTGAGTACATATTTCGCTAAACATATTTTGTACATTTTTATAGGGGTAATTTGCAAAAAAATGGAAAATTTGGTAAACGTCAAAATTTTTGACCAGGCACAAGAAATATATGCTCGCTTTTTTCTTGAGGCATTTCTTGGCAGGTGAGTAGCCCGCTTTAAGTAGTAATAGTAGTAGTAGTCATTGTGTATCAATACCAAGTGTGAACTCTTCTTTTGACAACACACATTAAAATGTCGGTTTGTTTACATCCTGCACATATTAAAATGTCGCCAGCACCGAATAACAGAAAAGCAAATGGCGTTGTTTAACATCCTGCACACATCAACATGGCGGTCTCCTATCTTTTACCTAATGCTAGAAAGAGATGGGAAGATGGAAAGAAGTGAGACAAAAAAGGAAATTAAAAACAGGTGACTAAACTCACTTTGAAGTTTTCACGACTATGTCTATGATATCACACTTGGTATTAACCACAATCTCAAACAGGTGTTAAACTCATTTTGGAATTTTGACGTCTATGCAGAAGAGTTTACACTTGGTATTGATACACAATGGTAGTAGTAGTAATAGTCAGTATCGATACTTTTAAGAATCGGGTACTGTCGATACTTTTCAGCATCGAGTACTGAGTACTTTTGGAATCGATACTGCCCAACACTACTTATTTTATGCAAAACTCAAATATCAAGAAAGGAAAATGGAGAAAGAGTTAGAAAACAAGTAAGGAAAGCTGTCTTCGGCTGTGCCGAAGGCTATATACCTTTCATGAATAAGCGTCACGATTTTCACTGTTCGATCCCCAGTACAGCCTGTTTCAATTTAACTATATTTACTATACACATTACACATCTTTGTTATAATTTAAAAAGACTTACAAAATAATAGGATCCGAGTTACCGGAACAATCGATTGTATAGAGGCTATATATTATATGTGTTCAATTGTACTGACTTACACTATACACATTACATCTGTAGAAAGTACTAAAGGTGCAATATTTTACGTTCCTACTCAAGTTGCAAAATTGTATGTTCCTAACTTTTTAAATGCGGAAGTATTGGCCAAAAAACCGTATATCGGAACAACCGGTTGTATGGGGCTATATGTTATATTTACCCGATCTTCTTGATTTTCCTCTACACACTACATAAATTGAAAGTACTCAAGTTGCAAAATTTTATGTTCCCAACTTTTTAATTGCAGAAGTTTTGGCCAAAAATTCTTATATCTGAACAATCGGTTGTATGGGGGCTATATGTTACATTTGCCCGATCTCGTTGATTTTCACTATATACACTACATAAATAGAAAGTACTCGAGTTGCAAAATTTTACGTTCCTAACTTTTTAATTGCAGAAGTTTTGGTCAAAAAACCTTATATCTGAACAATCGGTTTTATGGGGGCTATATGTTACATTTGCCCGCTCTTTTTGTTTTTCACTATATACACTACATAAATAGAAAGTACACGAGTTGCAAAATTTTACGTTCCTAACTTTTTAATTGCAGAAGTTTTGGTCAAAAAACCTTATATCTGAACAATCGGTTGTATGGGGGCTATATGTTACATTTAGACAGATAAATATACAAGACTAAATGGGCTTGCTCAAGAACATCCTACAAATTATGACGGATAACACATAATAATCAAAAAACTAAATTAGGTAGGTAGGTAGGTAGAAGTGGCTGCCGCAAAGGCACACCTAGGCCAGTAATAAAAGGCCCGTTGTGATACCACCAAACACTAGGAAAGTCAGTCCCGGGGCCCGGCCATATCGAAAATCCCAGTGCTGTCGGGACTCTCCATATAGCCGAAACCCGGGACTGACACTCCTAACCGACACCGCTACCCCTCCTCGAACCATTTTGATAACTTGATGAAGGCCATCAAGTCCTTTATGTCTAGCCCCGCGACCTGGCTTAAGCTAACCAGGAAGGGAACTCCCAGAGAGCGCCTTCTCGCTCCGCTTAAGGCCGGGCAGTTGCAGATGAGGTGCTCCACCGTTTCCTCTTCCTCATCATCTTTGCAACTCCTGCAGCATCGTCGGTAGGGAACGCCTAGCCTTGCTGCGTGCCTACCAATAAGGCAGTGCCCGGTTAAAACACCTATTAATATGGACATTTCCTACCTTTTTAGGGCGTGTATGTGTCTAGATCTTTTAAGATCGCATTTTGGCCAGGTTTGCTTGGATATCCGGCACCCTGGGGCTTGTAGCCATCTTTCGTTGGCTTCGCGGAGTGTATGCTCCTTCAGCATTAGCTTGCACGTGGCAAACGGCATACCTATGCGCTCTTTATCTTGAAGAATCTGCTTGGTCGTACCCTGCCTGGCAAGTTCGTCTGCCCTACAGTTTCCCTCAATGTCCCTGTGTCCCGGGACCCATGTGAGGTTCACGCGGTTCTGTTGGGCCATCTCTTGAAGAGATCGACGACAGCTGAGCGTCAGTTCAGAGTTGAACGAGTAAGAGCCAAGGGATTTGATGGCCGCTTGGCTGTCGCTGAAAATACAGATATCCTGTCCGATGGTGCGTTCACCTATCCAAGTCACGGCGTCCATGATTGCTGAAACTTCAGCCTGGAAGACGCTGCAGTGATCTGGTAGTCTAAAGGAGAGTTCTTGGTCCAAATCCCTTGAGTAAACCCCTCCTCCGACTCTGCCGTCTAACTTCGAGCCGTCGGTGTATATAAAAGTGCCGCCATTAGTAGCGGGACACCGATCTATGTTCTCCCAGTCTTCCCTGCTGGGAATGTTTATTCTAAAACAACAATCTCCGACTGTTGTGGTCGCACACCGATCTGTGCTCAGAGGGAGAAAGCTGTAAGATCTTAGAATACAGGAGTGTCCAATAGTGTTTGCGCCCCAGACGGACGTTTCCCTTAGACGCACAGCCGATGCTGCTGCTGCCCGGTACCCTTCCAGATCGAGTGGCAAAAAGCCAAGAATGGCCTGGAGAGCTTCATTGGGCGTTGTTCTTAACGCCCCGCTTATACAGATCATGCTCGATCTGTGGACTTTCCCTAACAGATTTAGGTTTGTTGCCTTTCTTAGCGCAGGCCACCATACCACGACTCCATACAGCATAATTGGCTGGATTATCGCAGTGTAGATCCATCTGCAAATTTTGGGGCTGAGCCCCCATTTTTTGCCAATGGCTCTTTTACACGTGTAAAGTGCAATGCACGCTTTCCTCTGGCGCTGGATGACATTCTCCTTCCAGTTAAGCTTTCTATCTAGAACTGTGCCTAGGAATTTGGCTTTGTCAGCTAAGTTCAGGCGCACGCCATCTAGTCCTGGTAGGTTCAACGGTGGTATCTTGTACCGCCTGGTATAAAGGACAAGCTCCACCTTTCCCGGGTTGATGCTAAGTCCGCAGCGAGAGGACCATGAAGAAACTTCTCGCAGTGCTACTTGCATCAAGTCACACAGGGTTTGTGGGAATTTGCCCCTATATGCAATAGCTAAATCGTCTGCATATGCCACAATCTTCCCGCCCCCCCACCTTGTGTCTCGTAGCAGCGAGTTTACGGTGAGGTTCCATAGGAGCGGGGAGAGAACACCACCCTGAGGCGTTCCTCTTGTGACATAGCGTGAAAGATCAACTGTTCCCAGTGAAGAAACTATTTTCCTTCCCTTTAGTAGTTGATCAATTAGTCCAATAAGAGACCTATTTATGCCCAGGTTTGTTAAAGCAGTGTTAATAGCCTCCGGCCTTATATTGTTGAAAGCCCCTTCGATGTCCAGAAAGGCCACGAGACAGTACTCCTTTTCATGCAATGATTTTTCAACAATAGAGACTAGGCTGTGGAGCGCAGTTTCCGTTGACTTACCTTTGGTGTATGCATGTTGATAGCTAGAAATAAGGTTGCTATCAATAGTAGAGGAGAGATAATCGCTAATTATCCTCTCGAAGGTTTTAAGTGCAAAAGACGAGAGACTGATCGGTCTGTAGTCTTTAGGCTCATAGTGTGAGGCCTTCCCAGCCTTTGGAATAAAGACTACCGTGGCGCTTCTCCAGGAGCACGGAATGTAATTAAGAGCCAGGCAGGCTGAATAGAGAACTACCAGCCATTTAGCTGATATTTCCAGCGTGTTTATGAGTTGTGCGGAGAAAATCCCGTCTGGCCCAGCTGCCTTGAACGGCTCAAAGCTTTTGATTGCCCACCTTACCCTTTCCTCCGTAATGGGTATGTTTACCGCCAGGTTTGTTGCAGATGCTACAGGTGCATCATACAAGTTCCCCGGAAAGTGTGTGTTCAGGAGCAGCTCCAGGGTTTCCCCTTCCGTGCTGGTCCAAGATCCGTCAGGCTTCCGTAAATAGCTAATGGCTGTTTGAGTTTTTGATAGCACTCGTCTAAGTCTCGCAGTATCATCGACTTTTTCGACCCCGGTGCAGAAATTTCTCCACGAAGTTCTCTTCGCTTGCCTTAGAGCCTTTTTATAGGCCCTCAGTTTAGCTTTATATTCGAGCCATTCAGGCTCCGTACCGATGCTCTTGGCCTTGTTAAATTGCTTCCTGCATGATATACGGAACGAATCCAGGTCGTAAGACCACCAGAGGGGTCTATGTTTGCCGCGTGGTTTTGGTACTGGACAAGCCTGCTCTAGGGCATTTGAGAGCGCCGTTGTAAAGGTCGTTACCAGATCATCCAGTTCTCCCACTGATGAGGGGGCTTGTGGAGGTAATACTAGTAGGTCCCTAGCTAATATTTGGTTATGTAGCTGCCAGTTAGTGTTGCGTGGATTTCGTTTCATAACTGGCTGCTCAACAATAAAGTCTAACACAATTTCTATGTACCGATGGTCAGAAAATGAATGCTCATCAAGAACACGCCATTTTCTGACCCACTCATAAGCGCCTTCGCTACAAACAGTGAGGTCTATAACCTCCCTACGAGCTTTAGTTATAAAAGTAGGCTCGTTACCCACGTTACAAACCACCCGGTTAGTTGTTAGTAGGTAGTCAAACAGAGACTCGCCCCTAGCGTTAATATCGGAGCTTCCCCACTGGACGTGATGAGCATTAGCGTCAGCTCCAATAATAAGATGGCCCGTACAGAAATTATCCACCAGATCTTTCACCTCCTTTTGTGGAGGAGGTTCTTCGGCGTCATAGGGCATATAGACCGACGCCATCGTTAGGCTGGTGCTGCCGACTGTTAAGCTGGCAGCTGTAACGTCACCATATGAGTAGTTGGGTAATAGAAAGGTGTTTAGCTCAGACTTTACCAAAATACAGGTTCTGACCTTGCCCTCATCATTGGCTTGGATGAGCTTGTACTCCTTAGTCCCCAATCCACAGATCCTAGAGCTATTGACCCAGGGCTCTTGGATAAGGACCACGTCTACGTCGCCTTTTGAAAGACGACTGCTTGAAACAGCCGAGGCTGCTTTAGATTTGTGCAGATTTATCTGAAGCACCACCAACATGAGAGAGCTCAGACTTCCCTGCCGCCAGCGTGTCGTCGAGGTCTGGCCTGTTCCGGGGGCTGTCTCTCAACGAGGACTTGTTCAGAGCACCTGCACGATTTGGCGTGGCGGGAACCCTGCTGTCTGAAGCAGCATCAACGTTAGTGTGCTCAGGTTAAGCCACGATCGTGACGTCGAGGCCTTCTTCGACAAGCAGGCTTTCTTCTATCGCCGAGTTGTTCGCAGCACCATCGCAATTTGACGTGGCGGATAACATACTTTCCGCGTCGGACTCCTCTGCTTCCCCTTCCGATGCCTCGATCTCCGAGTCCTCCGGAGCGTCCGAAATAGCAGCGCGCTGTGCATCGCCACGGTATACGTATATCACGATCTGACCCAAGCCGTAATGTACTCGTCCGTTGCACCGTTTAAGGGGCTCGAGCGCCTCCTTATTCAGAGTGATAACCACCTGTCTATTGGGCCCAACCGCATCATCGACCAGATTGACGCCCCAATCCTGCGTCGGGAGAGACGGATTCCAGACCTGCAGCATCTCAAGAATATTCTCGGATTCTGCAGGGACGGCAGGAATCCATGCCCTTGCCCTTGGCCGAGCAGGAATGTCCTTCCAGTCGACGACATCTAGTCTTGCCCCGGGGTAGACTTCACCCAGTCTTGCAACTGCTGCCTTATACAGTGCGACAGTTCTTGCATCCTCGCACGCGAATATTTTGATCTGACCTTGGTGCCAGCCCGCGTCAGTACCTCGCGGCGGACTACCCGGAGACTCACGCATTAAGTCGAGGAGGGCCCTGCCCATTTCATTCCGGACATACAGCCACCGGTCTTTGGGGATGGACCAACGGTCGTTACCTCGGTCAATGAAACCTATAAGGATTCTGTCCTTGGTTACTTCAGCAAAGCTGAGTTTTCCCACTACGGGGTTGAACTGATGCCGCTTCGGATGGGGGTTTACCTCTCCGTCCGATCTCTGGCGTTTGAAGGGATTACCGTTCACCCTCTTAGGCACATAGGGCCTCTGGAAATTTGGTATCAGAGCTTTCGCTTCCTCCACCATCTTCCTTTCTTCCGGCGACAGCTTCTCCTGCGATGCTCCCTCATATTTTTTAAGGATCCTTGCGGCCTTTCTTTTATCCCAGTACGCAAAGCGTCGGGGAGATGCCTCTTGGGGGGGATTCAGACTCGTAGTTGCCATCGCGGTCTCTCCCTTTGCGGCGTCGTCCTTCTCTTTCGAAACTCTGAAACCAGGTCGTGAGACCATTGCCCCAGATGTGAAGAGATTGGGTTTCGTACCAGCGCTTGATGGAAGTTTAGCTTCCGCCGTTTTCTGCTTGACTGCGTAGGCAGCCGCACTGCTGCTTGCTCCCATCAAGTCACTCTTACTTGATAGCAGTTTGGGGGATGACTGACCCGTAGTTTCCATCGCTGTCGGCCTCCCAGTTAACTTTGAGGCGGAGTTTGTCCTCCGGCGTTGTGTTTTCGCTTGCTCCAGCATAGTTCTTCTCTGCTGCGGAGTAAACGAAGTCGTTAATTGCTTTGTATTTTGTGTGTTCTTCATCTTGTTCGTACGATCCCTCGCCGGACAAGGCCAGCTTAGGGTCAAGGGTAGTGTAAGGGGAAGTGTGTCGTCCGCCGCGGCAGAGCCCCATACCGCGGTAAGACCATAGTTACTCCCTGAGGCGGCCCGGTATCAGTGAGGCTCCGTTCGACTACAGCCACGATTTGCCTCCCGGCTGCAAACGTCCAATGGGCACGGTATCGCATAACACCCTGGATTGGGAGGGAAAAGTTTTGCACATTTATATAGCGAGCCACTTGCTTCAAGACAGACGCTCGCTTACAGCCGCACCTCATGGTGTACAGACGCTGCGAAAAAGACCCCGGTGAGCCCTTAAACCAAGTATGTCAGAGTGGCCCCACCGGGGCTCCCTCTCTTTCTGCCGCGAGCCTAGGTAGCTCAACGTTGCCCAGAGTGCACGAACGAGGACGCAAGAGTCGGGATTGAGCGCGGTCACTCAGCAACCACACCCCATTTATCTATCCTCGATTTAGAGTAGCGCGACTTAGGAATTATCCAGGATTTTCCTTGGGTTTGGTTAGCAGGGGGGTAGTTTCGAACTATCGATAGTATTTTTGCAACTATCGAAAATATCGAATAGTTTTGCAGCTCTAGAAAATGAGCTAAATGACAAAATTATGGGAATATTTTAGTATTGAGTGATTGATAGAATGGCATAGTGTACTTCACTGTACAACACTTCAAAATAAACTGAATGATGTGCGTTGTCTTTGCGCGGTTTATATACCCTAGCAGACAGCAGCTTCACAACCTAGAAATGTCTACACATTTCTGGTTTATTCGTGCAACAGTGTTCTCGAAACGTTTATCTATCGTCATCTCCTCTTTGTGCCACATTCGCAAACATGTGAGCTGCCTCTCCCTCTCTCGCTCTCACGTCATGTATCTAAACAGCTGTAGTTGTGGTAGTGACGCTAGTGATGGAAATACGCTAGAGTTGGGAGATGAGCGATTCTTGAGAACATTCGCCACACTGCCCTCCACCTAAGTCTGATCGTCCCGATCAGACACATTTCCCGATTCAAACGTTGCTAGCCTCTCCAGGTGAACCACCTTCATTTTGTTTCGTGGTCTTCCAACAGTTTGTATGCGGTAGACAACATCATTTATCCGCTTTATTACTTTATATGGGCCTTCCCAGTTACATTGCAGTTTTGGGGACAAACCTTTCTTTCGTTGTGGGTTGTATAACAGCACTAAATCTCCTTCTTTAAAACCTTCCGAGTTGATGGCTTTGTCGTATTTGGCTTTCATCTTATCACTAATGATCTTTGTCCGTTGTCTTACAAGGTCGTGTATTTCTCTCATTTCTTCTTCCAAGATGCTAGTGGATTTCCTGGCATTTATTCCTTCATCAGCATTTATCCCTAACTTCAAATCAGCTGGCAACCGAAGATCATTCCCAAAAATTACTTTTGCCGGAGTCTGACCCGTTGTTTCATGTATTGCCGAGCGATATGCTATCAGGAACAAGGAGATGTGCGTGTCCCAATCTTTCTGGAACTTATCCACTACTTTCCTCATGTGCTCTTCCAAGGTTCGATTGAAACGTTCCACCATGCCATCTGACTGAGGATGCAATGCAGTTGTTCGAGTTTTCCGAATACCCAATATCTTGCACATTTCTTGGAATAAAACTGATTCGAAATTCCTGCCTTGGTCAGAATGTAACTCCATCGGTACACCAAACCTCGCTACCCAATTGTTAATGAACACCTCTGTAATGGTTTCTGCTTCTTGATTTGGAATCGGGTAAACTTCTGCCCATTTGCTAAAATAGTCCATAACTACTAGTACGTATTTGTTTCCGAGTGCGCTAGTAGGAAATGGACCAGCTACATCCATGGCAATCCTCTCAAACGGTGCACCTGTGTTGTACTGCTTCATCTGTCCATGGCTTCTCGACTTCGGGCCTTTTGCTTTGATGCACACCTCACAGTTGGCGATCCACTCCGCGATCGACTGCCGGCAACCAACCCAATAGAATCTCTGCTTGACTTTCTCCAGTGTTTTTGTGGCTCCTAGATGACCTCCACTTGGACCTTTATGTAGTTCATACAAAACATCAGAGATTTTCTTCCTTGGGACAACTACCAGCTTCCGATCGGATTGACCATCTTCGCTTTCCCATACTCTATGTAAGCAACCGGATACCAATTTCAAACTGTTCCACTGTGCCCAATATGACTTGGCAACAGGACTCTCTGCTGACATCTCCTCTGTTGTTGGTCGTTCATTTTGCTCGATCCCCTGCATCACACGTACCAGATCTGGATCCATGTTCCATTCGTCCGTAGATGTTATAGTCATCAGCCGTACATCTATAACACCTTCCTTGCCCTCAGCTTTCGAACAATGCTTGCATTCCAGGTTACATGGTCGCCGGGACATTGCATCAGCATTACCGTGATTGCTGCCTTTGCGATGCCCTATGGAAAAGTTATAACTTTGTAGTCGCTCTATCCACCGTGCCAATTGACCTTCCGGATTATGGAACTGCAAAAGCCATTTCAACGCTGCATGGTCTGTCCTGACCATCATCTCAATGATTTTCAACATCGCTATTTCACATATAAAAATAGCAATACTTACAAAATTTCACGTTCCTAGCTTTATAATTACAGGAGTTATAGCCCGAAATCCGTTTATCGATTGTATGGGAGCTATATGAAATATTTATCCCATCTCAATGATTTTCAATATCGATATTTTACATATAAAAACATCAATACCTACATAATTTCACGTTACTAGCTCTTAAATTACAGAAGTTATAGCCCCAAATCCGTTTATCGGAACAATCGATTGTATGGGAGCTATATGAAGTATTTATCCCATCTCAATGATTTTCAACATCGATATTTCACATATAAAAACATCAATATCTACAAAATTTCACGTTGCTAGCTCTTTAATTACAGAAGTTATAGCCCGAAATCCGTTTATCGGAACAATCGATTGTAAGGGAGCTATGAATAGTTTTGGTCTGATCTTGCTGGTTCCGACGAATGATTATTCTCATATAAAATAACGCCTCCATACCAAATTTCATGGAGATATCTCTAAAATTGAGGGACTAGTTTGCGTACAAACAGACGGACAGACGGACATGGCTAAATCGAATTAACTCATCGTCCTGATCATAACGGTATACTTATTAGTGGGTCTATCTCTTCTTCTTCTCATACTTACAAACATCGGACCAAAGTTATAATACCATTTCATGGTCATGAAAGGTATAAAAAGGAATGTAATGGAAATGGAAAGAAAGGTCAAAGGAACAGAAAAGAGAGAAAGAAAGAAGGGAAATAAAATGAAATGAAAGAAGAGAAAAGCAAAGAAAATGAAAAGAAAAGAGAAGGAAGAAAAGGAAAGGAAAAAAAGGGTAGGGAAGGAAAGAAAAGCAAAAGAAATAAAATGAGATGAAAGGAGAGGAAAGGTAATAGAAGCAAAGAAAAGGAAAGAAATACGTATGAAGACTACCTAAGAAGAATAAATAGTTATCAACATTGAAAATATATTACTGAATGGTGTAAAGAGGGAGGAAAAGGCAAAATGAACAGGAATGTATAGAAACCAAAAATATAAAAAAATATGAAAAGAATGGCAAATTTAACACTTATCCTGTATTCAAAAAAAGTAACGTACGTGACATAAGTGGGTAATTTTTGCCCAATGGACGAATTAATAGACTTTTTATTATTTATTTATTTTATTTCAAGGTTTGAAGTATTTTTTTAATTTATAAATAATAAAATTCAATTAAGGAAGTACAAAAAGGTGTTCTTAGGGTTATTTTGAGCAACTAGTACATATAAACTTACTCCTGTATTCAAAAAAAGTAACGTACGTGACATAAGTGGGTCATTTTTGCCCAATGGACTAATTAATAGTTTTTGATTTTATTTCAAGCTTTCAAGTACTTGAAAGTAATAAAATTTTATTATATAAGTACAAAAACATGTTATTAGGGCTATTTTGTGCAACTAGTACATATACACTTGCTCCTTTTACTATTGGGCAATTTTGACCCATTTATACAATATACGCAATTATTTCTGCCCAGTCTATCCTGTAGATGAAACATTTAAACAAAACCTTTTTTCAAGTATTGTTTGATTAAATAATAAAAGTCGAAAAGTTTCAATAGATTATAGAAAGTCTATAAAAAGATATGCAACTTTCAAAGTCGTTTGGGCAGTTTTGACCCACTTATACAGGATAAGTGTTAAGAAACAGCAAACATGTAGGAAAAAAATAAGCTTTTGTGGTTGAATTTCAACTACTGGGCGAACTCTAGTTATCACCAAATTTGACTAGAATGTCTCCAAATAAATCACCAACAAAATTTCCACAGTACATCATTTTAATGGGATCTAACATATTGTGACGAATTCGATGATTCCTCGACTATTTTCCCTGAGTTCGATCACTGTACGTTAAATAAAACACTCAGATTCTGCTTATTAAGTAGTACGCTTTATTCACTACTAAAAACCGTAGTACAATATCGCGGGTTAATTCACTGTTCAGTACTTTACTGTACAACACTTGAAAATAAACTGATTGATTTGCGTTGTCTTTGCGCGGTTTATATACCCTAGCAGACAGCAGCTTCACAACCTAGAAATGTCTACACATTTCTGGTTTATTCGTGCAACAGTGTTCTCGAAACGTTTATCTATCGTGATCTCCTCTTTGTGCCACATCCACAAACATGCGAGCTATCTCTTCCTCTCTCGCTCTCACGTCATCCCCTCAAACATTCTGGGAGCGCTCATAATTTAGGAGTCCGATATGAGTCCTAAATATTAGAAAAATATGAGCCTCCGAAATAAGATCATATAGGAGTCCTTTATGACTCCGATTTGATGAAAATTATGAGCCGTATGCCGAAATTGTTCATTTAACAAAGCAATTTTGGAACAAATTTTCATATTTTGTTTGTGAAAATTTTTTGATTTCAAATAAATATTCAATTACATACATCGCGTTCCTGGCAATTTTTCTTGCTATCCTGTTGGCACCGTTCTAGCGGATTCCCTGATAAGTATACCTTCCTATAAGTGTTTCTTTTTTCATTGTACCACATACATATATTTAAAGGAATTTCCCCATAAACATCTCATGCAAGCCCCGGCAGTTGGTGGGAAAGTTGTCCGAAAATGTGAGAACCAAATTCGCTTGGAAGGCGCTATGAACGCACTGGTCAATCAATATATGTTATTTCTTACGCTCACTTGCACGCAACGACTCAACGAAATAAGCTGTTGCCTCGGTTTTTGCTAGTGGTGCGATGATCGCTCTTTCCCTAATGCACCCCCACTTCTATTCGGCCGGTCCCTGATCTAATGCCAAAAGTTCATGTATGCTTCCCCAATTCCAGTGTCCCCCTTTCAATGCCGAAAAGGCGCCATTTAAGACCACAAAAAGTGCATTAGGTATATGACTTTTCTAAGAGTCATAAATGCATCCAAAAATCTCCATAAAAGAGTCATATTTGGCTCACTGCCCTCCACCTAAGTCTGATCGTCTCGATCAGACACATTTCCCGATCCAAACGTTGCTAGCCTCTCCAGGTGAACCACCTTCATTTCGTGGCCTTCCAACAGTTTGTATGCGGTAGACAACATCATTTATCCGCTTTATTACTTTATATGGGCCTTCCCAGTTACATTGCAGTTTTGGGGACAAACCTTTCTTTCGTTGTGGGTTGTATAACAGCACTAAATCTCCTTCTTTAAAACCTTCCGAGTTGATTGCTTTGTCGTATATGGCTTTCATCTTATCACTCATGATCTTCGTCCGTTGTCTTACAAGGTCGTGTATTTCTCTCATTTCTTCTTCCAAGATGCTAGTGGATTTCCTGGCATTTATTCCTTCATCAGCATTTATCCCAAACTTCAATTCAGCTGGCAACCGAAGATCATTCCCAAAAATTACTTTTGCCGGAGTTTGACCTGTTGTTTCATGTATTGCCGAGCGATATGCCATCAGGAACAAGGAGATGTGCGTGTCCCAATCTTTCTGGAACTTATCCACTACTTTCCTCATGTGCTCTTCCAAGGTTCGATTGAAACGTTCCACCATGCCATCTGACTGAGGATGCAGTGCAGTTGTTCGAGTTTTCCGAATACCCAATGTCTTGCACATTTCTTGGAATACGACTGATTCGAAATTCCTGCCTTGGTCAGAATGTAACTCCATCGGTACACCAAACCTCGCTACCCAATTGTTAATGAACACCTCTGTAATGGTTTCTGCCTCTTGATTTGGAATCGGGTAAACTTCTGGCCATTTGCTGAAATAGTCCATAACAACTAGTACGTATTTGTTTCCGAGTTTGCTAGTAGGAAATGGACCAGCTACATCCATGGCAATCCTCTCAAAGGGTGCACCTGTGTTGTACTACTTCATCTGTCCATGGCTTCTCGACTTCGGACCCTTTGCTTTGATGTACACCTCACAGTTGGCGATCCACTCCGCGATCGACTGCCGGCAACCAACCAAATAGAATCTCTGCTTGACTTTCTCCAGTGTTTTTGTGACTCCTAGATGACCTCCACTTGGACCATTATGTAGTTCATACAAAACATCAGGGATTTTCTTCCTTGGGACAACTACCAGCTTCCGAGCGCATTGACCATCTTCGCTTTCACATACTCTATGTAAGCAACCGGATACCAATTTCAAACTGTTCCACTGTGCCCAATATGACTTGGCAACAGGACTCTCTGCTGACATCTCCTCTCTTGTTGGTCGTTTATTTTGCTCGATCCCCTGCATCACACGTACCAGATCTGGATCCTCTAGCTGATACTTTCTTAGTTGATCCATGTTCCATTCGTCCGTAGATGTTATAGTCATCAGCCGTACATCTATAACATCTTCCTTGGCCTCAGCTTTCGAACAATGCTTGCATTCCAAGTTACATGGTCGCCCTGACATTGCGTCAGCATTACCGTGGTTGCTGCCTTTGCGATGCCCTATGGAAAAGTCATAACTTTGTAGTCGCTCTATCCACCGTGCCAATTGACCTTCCGGATTATGGAACTGCAAAAGCAATTTCAACGCTGCATGGTCTGTCCTGACGTGGAACCGCTGTCCATAGAGATACTTGTGGAAATGTTTGATGCACTCCACCAATGCCAGTAGTTCTCTTCGTGTTACACAATAGTTCCTTTCGGGCTTTCCAATTGTGCGGCTATAGTATGTCACTACCTTCTCCTGCCCATCGACAATATGTGACAAAACTCCTCCAATCGCATAACCGCTCGCGTCTGTATCCAAAATAAATGTTGCGCCTGGAATTGGATACGCTAACATTGGGGCAGTGCACAGCCGTTCCTTCAAGGTTTGGAAAGCCACTTCATGTTCCTTCTTTCAATCAAATGACATATTCTTCCTGGTCAAGTCATGAAGGCTACTGGCTACGCTGGCGAAATTTGGTACAAATCGGCGATAATACGTGCACAGTCCAAGGAAACTTCGTAACTCATGTAAATTGTTCGGTCTTGGCCAATCCTTCACAGCTTCAATCTTTTCTTTAGCGGTGCAGATGCCCTCCGTAGTTACCTTGTGACCTAAATAACTTACTTCCTTCCTGAACAATGCACACTTTTTGGGACTCAATTTCAGACCGGCACCAGCTATCCTTTGGAAAACTTCCTCCAGGTTTTTAAGGTGTTCCTCAAAGCTTTTTCCAAGCACGATGATGTCGTCCAGGTACACCAAACATGTTTTCCAATGCAGTCCTTTCAATACTTGGTCCATGAGTCTCTCAAAAGTAGCTGGAGCGTTACATAGTCCAAAGGGCATTACCGTAAATTGCCACAGCCCCTCTCGAACGCTGAAGGCTGTCTTTTCCTTATCCTCATCTTTAACCTCCACTTGCCAATAGCCGCTTTTTAAGTCCAGTGTAGAGAACCATTTCGTACCAGATAGTGAGTCCAGAGTATCGTCAATTCTTGGTAGTGGATAGCTGTCCTTTTTCGTTACGTCGTTCAGCTTCCGGTAGTCCACGCAGAACCGCATTTTTCCATCCTTTTTCTTAACTAGCACTACCGGTGAGCTCCATGGACTAGCTGATGGTTCGATCACACCGCTCTCACTCATTTCCTGTATAATTTCTCTGACCACTTGGCGTTTGGCCAAGGGAACACTTCGAGGAGCTTGGCAGATTGGCCTCGCATCAGCGGTATCAATTTGATGCTTCACAACATTGGTTCTACCTGGCTTGGAACCATCCTTGTGAAATATGCTGGAGGACTTTAGTAGAAGTTATTTTGCCTTATTCTGGTGGTCTTCTCCGAGCTCTTGCGTCCACGCCGTCATATTATCTGAAAGATTAATGTTGCTGGTAGAAACATTCTCCTGGAGCTGTTCACAATTTATAACCACCTCCACTTCCTGACCTTGTGCCAATATAGCTCCTTTGGAAAGCTTAATCGGCGATCTGAACTCATTTAGTACTCTTACCGGTAAACGTCCATCTTGTTTTGTCCTAGCCAGTGTTTTTCCTACTAGCATATCCGTCTTTGATTTGTTTGCTGCTTCTACCACCCACAATTTGTTTGTCCCGTAATCTCCATCAATCCTTGCCCAAGCGATCGCCTCCGACTTCGGTGGAATTTGTTGGCTTTCTTCCACAAGGACCCGCTTACTGATGTACTTGTTCTCGTAACCAAAATTTAGTGGCACATCCATGTTCTTATAGCTCATAGTCCTGTTTTGCATGTCGATCTTGATGCCTTGGTTGCTTAAGAAATCCACACCAACTATGATCTCATCAACAATATCTGCCACTATAAAATTGTGCAGTACGGTGACATTCCCAATTGCGATTACACATGTTACTTCTCCTTGGACTTGGGTGTCCTCACCAGTCGCCGTTCGCAACTTTGCTCCATGTAATGGCCTCACTACTTTGTTGACTAAATCAGATCGAATGATGGAATGAGATGCGCCCGTATCAACAGTCAGTAAACGCTCCTTTCCGTCCACGAGTCCTCCAACAGTAACATTACTCGACTTCCTTCCGATCTGTGAGACAGAGATTATGGGGCATCCAATTGCGGGAGCCAGCCTTCGCCCCTTGCGGCTGACTCTCTTTAGTTTAACAGTTGGTTGGATTGGGAGACTTGCTCATCTCCTTCAGCCTTGCGCTTACGTCCGCCTGCATTATTGGAATTGTTGGAGCCAGATCCACAATAACGTGCAATATGACCAGATTTTCCGCACTTAAAGCACTTAATAGAGCCATCGCTTTTCTTCTGTGCCCCATTCAATGCTTCCAAAATTTTGTCGACCAAGTCTGGCGTCTCCACTTCCACACGGTGAGCTTTGTACAATGGTTTGCTCAAAAGAGATGCAGTTTCTTCAGTTAGAGCATGTGATACTGTCTCCGCGAATGATCTCTTTGGATTGGCATATGTGGCTCGCTTTGTCTCCACATCACGTATTCCATTTATGAAGCTTTGGATTTTTACCCTTTCGATGTATTCCACGGGTGCGTCTGCGTTTGCCAGATGGGCTAACCTCTCGATATCTGATGCAAACTCCTGCAATTTCTCATTAGTCTTCTGGAAGCGATTCTGTAGCTCTATTTGATGTATCTGCCTCCTATGCTCGCTGCCGTAACGTCTTTCAACGGCTCCCATCAACGCTTCATAGTTGTTTCTTTCAGCGTCAGAACCGTCAAAAGATGGGTGTTTTACCTTGGGAGTGCTTGCTGAAACACTTGGACGATTCAGCTGCAACTCCTGGATACGACTTCTTAACGCATCCACCTCGGCTTCGACTTTCTCCTCAAGCTGTATTATTTCCCTGTCCTGCATATTTAGGTGTGGTGACATACGTTCCAACTGAATGATGTGCGTTGTCTTTGCGCGGTTTATATACCCTAGCAGACAGCAGCTTCACAACATAGAAATGTCTACATATTTCTGGTTTATTCGTGCAACAGTGTTCTCGAAACGTTTATCTATCGTCATATCCTCTTTGTGCCACATTCGCAACATGCGAGCTGCCTCTCCCTCTCTCGCCCTCACGTCTTGTATCTAAACAGCTGAAGTTGTGGTAGTGACGCTAGTGATGGAAATACGCTAGAGTTGGGAGATGAGCGATTCTTCAGAACATTCGCCACAATAGTGTGACGAATTCGATGATTCCTCGACTATTTTCCCTGAGTTCGATCACTGTACGTTAAATAAAACACTCCGATTCTGCTTAATAAGTAGTACGCTTTATTCACTACTAAAAACCGTAGTACAATATCGCGGGTTAATTCACTATTCAGTACTTCACTGTACAACACTTCAAAATAAACTGATTGATTTGCGTTGTCTTTGCGCGGTTTATATACCCTAGCAGACAGCAGCTTCACAACCTAGAAATGTCTACACCTTTCTGGTTTATTCGTGCAACAGTGTTCTCGAAGCGTTTATCTATCGTCATCTCCTCTTTGTGCCACATTCGCAAACACGCGAGCTGCCTCTCCCTCTGTCGCTCTCACGCCATGTATCTAAACAGCTGTAGTTGTGGTAGTGACGCTTTTGATGGAAATACGCTAGAGTTGGAAGATGAGCGATTCTTGAGAACATTCGCCACACTGCCCTCCACCTAAGTCTGATCGTCCCGATCAGACACAATTCCCGATCCAAACGTTGCTAGCCTCTCCAGGTGAACCACCTTCATTTTGTTTCGTGGTCTTCCAACAGTTTGAATGCGGTAGACAACATCATTTATCCGCTTTATTACTTTATATGGGCCTTCCCAGTTACATTGCAGTTTTGGGGACAAACCTTTCTTTCGTTGTGGGTTGTATAACAGCACTAAATCTCCTTCTTTAAAACCTTCCGAGTTGATGGCTTTGTCGTATCTGGCTTTCATCTTATCACTCATGATCTTCGTCCGTTGTCTTACAAGATCGTGTATTTCTCTCATTTCTTCTTCCAAGATGCTAGTGGATTTCCTGGCATTTATTCCTTCATCAGCATTTATCCCAAACTTCAAGTCAGCTGGCAACCGCAGATCATTCCCAAAAATTACTTTTGCCGGAGTCTGACCCGTAGTTTCATGTATTGCCGAGCGATATGCCATCAGAAACAAGGAGATGTGCGTATCCCAATCTTTCTGGAACTTATCCACTACTTTCCTCATGTGCTCTTCCAAGGTTCGATTGAAACGTTCCACCATGCCATCTGACTGAGGATGCAATGCAGTTGTTCGAGTTTTCCGAATACCCAATATCTTGCACATTTCTTGGAATACGACCGATTCGAAATTCCTGCCTTGGTCAGAATGTAACTCCATCGGTACACCAAACCTCGCTATCCAATTGTTGGTGAACACCTCTGCAATGGTTTCTGCCTCTTGATTTGGAATCGGGTAAACTTCTGACCATTTGCTGAAATAGTCCATAACAACTAATACGTACTTGTTCCCGAGTTTGCTAGTAGGAAATGGGCCAGCTACATCCATGGCAATCCTCTCAAACGGTGCACCTGTGTTGTACTGCTTCATCTGTCCATGACTTCTCGACTTCGGACCCTTTGCTTTGATGCACACCTCACAGTTGGCAATCCACTCCGCGATCGACTGCCGGCAACCAACCCAATAGAATCTCTGCTTGACTTTCTCCAACGTTTTCGTGACTCCGAGATGACCTCCACTTGGGCTATTATGTAGCTCATTCAAAACATCAGAGATTTTCTTCCTTGGGACAACTACCAGCTTCCGAGCGCATTGACCATCTTCGCTTTCCCATACTCTATGTAAGCAACCGGATACCAATTTCAGACTGTTCCACTGTGCCCAATATGACTTGGCAATAGGACTCTCTGCTGACATCTCCTCTCTTGTTGGTCGTTCGTTTTGCTCGATTCCTTGCATCACACGTACCAGATCTGGGTCCTCTAGCTGATGCTTCCTTAGGTGATCCATGTTCCATTCGTCCGTAGATGTTATAGTAATTAGCCGCACATCTATAACATCTTCCTTGGCCTCAGCTTTCGAACAATGCTTGCATTCAAGGTTACATGGTCGCCGGGACATTGCATCAGCATTGCCGTGGTTGCTGCCTTTGCGATGCTCTATGGAAAAGTCATAACTTTGAAGTCGCTCTATCCACCGTGCCAATTGACCTTCTGGATTACGGAACTGCAAGAGCCATTTCAAGGCTGCATGGTCTGTCCTGACGTGAAATCGCTGTCCATAGAGATACTTGTGGAAATGCTTGATGCACTCCACCAATGCCAGTAGTTCTCTCCGTGTTACACAATAGTTCCTTTCGGGCTTCCCAATTGTGCGGCTATAGTACGCCACTACCTTCTCCTGCCCATCGACAATCTGTGACAAAACCCCTCCAATCGCGTAACCGCTCGCGTCTGTATCCAAAATAAATGTTGAGCCTGGGATTGGATACGCTAACATTGGGGCAGTGCACAGCCGTTCCTTCAAGGTTTGGAAAGCCTCTTCATGTTCCTTCTTCCAATCAAATGACATATTCTTCCTGGTCAACTCATGAAGGCTACTGGCTACGCTGGCGAAATTCGGTACAAATCGACGATAATACGTGCACAGTCCGAGGAAACTTCGTAGCTCATGTAAATTTTTCGGTCTTGGCCAATCCTTTACTGCTTCGATCTTCTCTTTAGCAGTGCAAATTCCCTCCGTAGTAACCTTGTGACCTAAGTAACTTACTTCCTTCTTGAACAATGCACACTTTTTGGGACTTAATTTCAGACCGGCGCCAGCTATCCTTTGGAAAACTTCCTCCAAGTTCTTAAGGTGTTCCTCAAAGCTTTTTCCCAGCACGATGATGTCATCCAGGTACACCAAACATGTTTTCCAATGCAGTCCTTTCAATACTTGATCCATGAGTCTCTCAAAAGTAGCTGGAGCGTTACATAGTCCAAAGGGCATTACCGTAAATTGCCACAGCCCCTCTCCAATGCTGAAGGCTGTCTTTTCCTTATCCTCATCTTTCACCTCTACTTGCCAATAGCCGCTTTTCAAGTCCAGTGTTGAGAACCATTTCGTACCAGATAGTGAATCCAGAGTATCGTCAATTCTGGGTAATGGATAGCTGTCCTTTTTCGTTACGTCGTTCAACTTCCGGTAGTCCACACAGAACCGCATTTTTCCATCCTTTTTCTTCACTAGCACTACCGGTGAGCTCCAAGGACTAGCTGATGGTTCGATCACGCCGCTGTCACTCATTTCTTGAATAATTTCTCTTACCACTTGGCGTTTGGCCAATGGAACACTTCGAGGAGCTTGGCGGATTGGTCTCGCGTCACCGGTATCAATGTGATGCTTCACTACATTGGTCCGACCTGGTTTGGAGCCATCCTTGTCAAATATGGTAGAGTACTTTAGTAGAAGTTGGTTTGCCTTACTCTGGTGGTCTTCTTCGAGCTCTTGCGTCCACGCCGTGATATTATCTGATAGATTACTGTTGCTGGTAGAGACATTTCCCTGGAGCTGTTCACAGTTTATAATCACCTCCACCTCCTGACATTGTCCCAATATAGCTCCTTTGGAAAGCTTGATCGGCGATCGGAACTCATTTAGTACTCTTACCGGTATACGTCCATCTTGCTTTGTCATAGCCAGTGTTTTTCCTACTAGTATATCCGTCTTTGAATTGTTTGCTGCCTCGACAACCCACAATTTGTTTGTCCCATAATCTCCATCAATCCTTGCCCAAACGACTGCCTCCGACTTCGGTGGAATTTGTTGACTATCTTCCACGAGTACCCGCTTACTGATGTACTTGTTCTCGTAACCAAATTTGAGTGGCACATCCATGTTCTTATAGCTCATGGTCCTGTTTTGCATGTCGATCTTGATGCCTTGGTTGCTTAAGAAATCCACACCAACTATGATCTCATCAACAATATCTGCCACTATAAAATTGTGCAGTACGGTGACATTTCCAATTCCGATTTCACATGTTATTTCTCCTTGGACTTTAGTGTCCTCACCAGTCGCCGTACGCAATTTTGCTCCATGTAATGGCCTCACTTCTTTGTTGACTAAATCAGATCGAATGATGGAATGAGATGCGCCCGTATCAATAGTCAGTAAACGCTCTTTTCCGTCCACGAGTCCTCCAACAGTAACATTACTTGACTTCCTTCCGATCTGTGAGACAGAGATTATGGGGCATCCAATTGCGGGAGCCAGCCTACGCCCCTTGCGGCTGACTCTCTTTAGTTTAACGGTTGGTTGGATTGGGAGACTTGCTCATCTCCTTCAGCCTTGCGCTTACGTCCGCTTGCATTACTGGAATTATTGGAGCTAGATCCACAATAACGTGCAATATGAGCAGATTTTCCGCACTTAAAGCACTTAATGGAGCCATCGCTTTTCTTCTGTACCCCATTCAATGCTTCCAAAATTTTGTCGATTTTGTTGACAAAGTCTGGCGTCTCCACTTCCACACGATGAGCTTTGTACAATGGTTTGCTCAAAAGAGATGCGGTTTCTTGAGTTAGAGCATGTGATACCGTCTCCGCAAATGATCTCTTTGGATTTGCATAGGTGGCCCGCTTCGTCTCCACGTCACGTATTCCATTTATGAAACTTTGGATTTTCACCCTCTCGATGTATTCCACTGGCGCGTCTGCGTTTGCTAGATGAGCCAACCTCTCGATGTCCGATGCAAACTCCTGTAATGTTTCGTTAGCCTTCTGGAAGCGATTCTGTAGCTCTATTTGATGTATCTGCCTTCTATGCTCGCTGCCGTAACGTCTTTCAACGGCTCCCATCAACGCTTCATAGTTGTTTCTTTCAGCGTCCGGAATAGTCTGTAAGATTTCGGCTGCAGGTCCTTTCAATGCCACAAATAATGCAGCGACTCCCAGTTGTTCACAGCTGCTGTCTTCTCAAATTGTAGCTTAAATACCTGGAAAGGAACAGAACCGTCAAAGGATGGGGTTTTTACCTTGGGCGTGCTTGTGGAAACACTTGGACGATTCAGCTGCAACTCCTGGATACGAGATTTTAACGCATCCACCTCGGCTTCGATCTTATCCTGTCGTCCACTGACAACTTTTAGCTGCGATGAGACTCTTTGCTCTTGTGCCTCTAGTTTTAACGTTATGCGTGTTTCCTGTTCCATCAACTCTTCCTTGATCTGTGACGCCATGTATGCCTTCTGTTCTTCTAACTGAGATGCCAATCGTGTCTCTTGTTGTTCCAACTGAGATGCCATGTGTGTCTTCTGTTCTTCCAACTTTGATGCCATGCGTGTCTCTTGTTGTTCCATGCAAGTTTTCTGTTCTTCAAACTTTGATGTTATATTCGTCGACATCTGAGCCAATACAGCCAACAGCGAGTTTGTGTCCACATTTGCCACTGAATCCGGAGTATCCTTTTGCTCTTCTATTTTCGTCGCTCCCTCTTCCGAAAGCTGAAAAACATAATCGTCAACGTTGATTCCTTCCGCTTCCATAGCCTCGCGTAGACGTGATTGTAGCTCTGGCTTATTGCCTGTTGTTACCATTCCCCGTTTCTCCAACTCGTTTTTGAGTTGTTGGATCTTCAAGTCATTAAACTTTGCCATATCCTTGCAATGTCCTTGTTACCTTTACAATGTCCTAGTTATCCTTTTCAGTGTCCGTGTTATCCTTTTCAATGTCCTTGTTATCCTTTTCAATGTCCTTGTATTTATTTAACAATACCGCTTCTGACACCAATTGTGACGAATTCGATGATTCCTCGACTATTTTCCCTGAGTTCGATCACTGTACGTTAAATAAAACACTCCGATTCTGCTTAATAAGTAGTACGCTTTATTCACTACTAAAAACCGTAGTACAATATCGCGGGTTAATTCACTATTCAGTACTTCACTGTACAACACTTCAAAATAAACTGATTGATTTGCGTTGCCTTTGCGCGGTTTATATACCCTAGCAGACAGCAGCTTCACAACCTAGAAATGTCTACACCTTTCTGGTTTATTCGTGCAACAGTGTTCTCGAAGCGTTTATCTATCGTCATCTCCTCTTTGTGCCACATTCGCAAACACGCGAGCTGCCTCTCCCTCTGTCGCTCTCACGCCATGTATCTAAACAGCTGTAGTTGTGGTAGTGACGCTTTTGATGGAAATACGCTAGAGTTGGGAGATGAGCGATTCTTGAGAACATTCGCCACAATAGTTTCGAACTATCGATAGTATTTTTGCAACTATCGAAAATATCGACTAGTTTTGCAGCTCTAGAAAATGAGCCAAATGTCAATATTATGGGAATATTTTAGTGTTGAGTGATTGATAGAATGGGCAACTTGGATTGTGGACAAGAACATCAACAGAACAGTGAATGTATTAATTATTGCAACAAAATGCAAGGAAATTCAGCGGTAAATGAGACCAACGGTAGCTGTGCCGAAGGCAGTGATGGAACATCAACAAAAAATTTGCGGTCACGTAAAAATGGAATCAAGGCTACTGCGGCAGAAACTGCAACAGCTAATGGTTGCCTGAAGGTAAAATAAAGTAAAGTACATTCTAAAGTAGACGAATTTGTATCAATTTGTTGTTGCTTATTTAACTAGCAATTAATTATTTATGCTTATTGGAATTTTTGCATATAAACAGCTAGAAATTATATCAAGTGCAATTCGTGAAGTGTGTGAAATAAGCCCATGTGAGCAACGAATTTGTTGGGTAGCAGTGTCCGCGTGTTCTCAGTGGGTGCGGAAAGCGGGGCATATGTATATGCGGCGCGTTTTATGGGTTGATTGGAAAGTTATCCAAGGCTTTTTTGTGCGTGCTGGAATATGTATGACAAACCCACCATGTATGAACTGTTTGTGGGTCGCGCCCTTAATTGATGTTTATTTAACGAAAACGTGTGAAGAGAAGAATATGTTAGCACTTCGTGTGAAGCACTTGACGGCACAAGTGATAAATCTGTGTCCACAAGCCATAACAGCCAAGCTCATGTTTGGGCAAACTAGTTATGTCCAATATTGATTATGCCTGAAGTATGTAGGTATGCCTGTCGTAAGATGTGACTAAAATCCACTTCGACCCCGGGTACAGGGTAAACGACAGTCGGGCTAGTACCACAACGTGGTATACACCGGAACATAACGATTTCAAATCTGTTAAAGGACTGCCTACATCAGTACAACTTTGCCTGGTCCGACATGTTACTTTTTATAAGTGGACCTTCCTACTATGCAGGGCAAAGTAGTGTTACAAGAACGAAAGCATTGCTGATCGATGCATGCATACGTTTTTTCATATACATGTAATAGACCCCTGCATGAATGGATTCAAACTTTGAGTATAACGCAATAGGACCGGGGAGCATCGTTTTATTAATTCCGGAGTACTCCCTTGGGAGTATTGGATTACTCCCTATACTTCTGTGTATAAGCATACAATTTCTATACTCCCTTTTAATACGGCCGCCGTGGTGTAGCGGTTAAGTGTTCGGCCTTCTACACCAAGTCGTGGCGGTTCGATGCCCGGCAAAAGTAACATCAAAAATTATTTAGAAAAATAATTTTTCTAAACGGGGTCGCCCCTCGGCAGTAGTTTGGCAACTCTCCGGGCGTATTTCTGCCATGAGAAGCTTCTCAGCAAAAAATTCATTTGCTTTGCAAGTACCGTTCGGAGTCGGCAAAAAACTGTAGGTCCCGCCAACTTGTAGGAAAACTCAAAAGCAACACCCCACAAGTTGGAAAGAGAAGCTCGGCTAAAAATCTCGTTAGAGGTTATGATAACCTGTTGGTATTTCGCCGCCATTCGTTTTTTTTTTTTTTTAATATTGTATGTCCTAGGCAGGGAATAAAGGGAAACATTCATACAACCATATGTGCATTTTAGTAGGGATGCTCCATTAACGGTTTTGTGGTTTATTATTTTAAATGTACAAAGAATTTTTTTCTGCAATCGTACTTCAATATTTTTGTGTCATTTTTTCATTATTTTGATTCAAGTTTGTCATCGCCGCTCATAAATAACAATGAAGTAGAACGGAGAAATTTCTTTTTCAGCTCCAAAATCATACCAATGGGAGTAATCCTTGACACGTTATTTGGAGAAACCTCTCCTTTTGCTCCCTATGAGCGAAGTGGGAGCACAGAGTTGAGAAATGTCTTCTATTGCTCCAAGATCATGGCAAAAGGAGTACTATTTTATTCATCGCTTGGGAAGATCTCCCTCTTTTACTGCACAAAGAGTAACGTGGGAGCATACAATTGCTCGAAAAGCATGCTATGGGGAGTAGTTTTTTATTCCTCGCTCGCGGAGATCTCACATAAAGTTCAACTGGGAATAGAGTACAGTAAATTTGAATTTTCCATTTGAAGAACCAAAAAACTCAGCCTTCAATATTTTATATTCTGAATATTCACTTTGAATAGTGGTATTCTCTCTAAAGTTTTTCCCATGAAAAACACAAGAATTTAACACACTATTGTCAAAATTGCAAAATGCAAGAACAAAAAACACACGCATTTTGATGTTTCATGAAAAAAATGTTGAAAGATAATTTTCCAATTTTAACAATAGTGTGTAAATTTCCTGTATTTTTTATGAAAAAAATTTAGAGAGAAGACCCCTAATATGAATGAATGAATAAAAATAATTTTATTTAGGGTATTCACAGTTCCATTATAAATTTAGAAGGTTTTAAAATTGCCACATTACCACTTTGGAACTGTGAGCACTTAAATCCAAACTTTCACAGAAATGATTGTTGGGATATCTGCATAAAATTAAAAAAGTCAGAATATGAATTCAATTTCGTTTGACATTTTTTAATATTCAAATGAGGAGTTGCGTGCAAAAAGGGCACTTCTCTGAAAATTATATTCCGAGATATTCGTGTTCTAAACTTTTGCAGCATTATAAGTTTTTGTTGTTGTTGTTGTTAACAATGCATTGCCCTGTCTAGAGTGTATGATCATTCCGAAGATCTTCATCAAGCTCTTCTAAGGGGAGTCCAAGGAAACGTGCAGTTTCAACAGGGTTTGTCCAGAGGGACAGAGGGGTTAGAAGAGTAGGTTCAAATGAACAATTGAAGAGATGTAGAGTATCATGGGGGGTCCTACCACATGCAGGGCATGTGTTTGAGATTGTGTCATTAAGTCTGGACAAGTAGGAGTTTAACCTTACACTATATCCAGACCTAAGCTGTGCCAGGGTAACTCTTGTCTCCCTTGGTAAGGTGCGTTCTTCTTCAGCAATATCCGGTGGAGGACTGTTCAGAACGGGGTTCACAGGTAGAGATCCGACAAAAGTATCTACCGACTCGGTGTGGATGTCGGTTAGAGCCCGCTTATGATTCTGCAGATCAAACGGCAAGGTAATATGATGCCGGATCTCATCATAATGTTTAAGGAGATGTTTCCTTATGTCTCTCGGGGGCGGATCTATGTCCAAAAGATGACGGTTTGGATGTGCTGGCTTGTGGCAGTTCAGAAGGAATTGCTTGCTCAGCATTTCCGCATGCTCTTTTACATTGAGCAGTTTTGCCTCCTGATGGAGGTGAGACTCGGAAGACATGAGGAGACATTCCGTAGCAGTTCTGATGGCAGTATTTTGGCAGACTTGTAACTTCGTCCAGTTGGTGTTATGTACATTAGGCGACCATATGGGTGCAGCATAGTCAAAGACTGGTCGGCCAATGGCCTTATATGTAGTCAACAACGTTTCTTTGTCTTTTCCCCAAGTACTGCCGGCAAGTGACTTGAGGATCTTGTTGCGACCACGTACCTTTGAGACCATTGCAGACACATGACCAGCAAATGAGAAAGTATTATCCAATGTCATCCCTAATAACTTTGGGTGGCTGACAGTTGGTAGCTTAGTGCCGTCAACGAAAATGTCTAATTCATTTCTCACCTGGTGCGTCCACGTCGTAAAAAGCGTCGCCGTTGATTTAGTCGGAGATATCGTCAGATCTCGCTCTGTGAAAAACCTGGAAAGGTCGCAGAGGTAACCGTTGATTTTATTACAGAGTTCATCAGTATAGGGGCCCTTCCCCGTCGCCATTATTGTACAGTCGTCAGCATAAGAAACGACGGAGACACCCTCTGGTGGTGGGGGCATCTTCGATAGATAGAAATTAAACAGTGTCGGGGATAGGACACCACCCTGTGGCACCCCCTGTCTAATTCGTCTTGGTTTTGATGTTGCGTTTCTAAAGTTGACCGACGCCTGCCGCCCATTCAAGTAATTAGCGGTCCATCTCTTTAACCCATCAGGTATTTGTGTTTCTAATAGATCTTGTATGAGAGTGGCATGGTTGACTGTGTCAAAAGCTTTCGACAAGTCAAGTGCCACTAACACAGTCCTGTGATTTGGTTAGTTTTGATTTAGACCGCTATTTATTTGCGTTGTAATGGCATTGAGTGCGGTGGTGGTGCTGTGCAGCTTACGGAAGCCATGTTGATGATTAGCCAGGTGCAGATTTGCGGTGTAATACGGGAGCAAAATGGACTCTAGCGTCTTCACTACCGGCGACAAAAGTGATATAGGGCGATATGAATCGCCTATGTTTGCCGGCTTTCTAGGTTTTAATAATGGAACTACTCTCGCCTTTTTCCATATTTCAGGAATGACGAAAGTGTTCAGTGAAAGATTGAATAGAGCCGCTAAGTATTTGTGTCCCTCCTGGCCTAGATGTTTCAGCATCTTCATGGCAATGCCGTCGGGGCCGATGGATTTTGAGGGCTTAGCCTGTCTGATGGCTTCCTTGACCTCTGAGGCAGTGATGACAATGGGCGTGTTTTGGTTTTTGTATTTACGCGCCTGTCGCATGGTTCTACGTTTAGCTCTATCGGGTGGGGAATGTAGTACAAATTGTCTACAGAAGGAGTTCGCACATCCCCTAGGGTCCTTCTTCACCCTGTCACCGAAAGTAATATCAACTTTATCCTTGTGTTGTGTTGGATTAGATAGAGCTTTGACCGTAGTCCATAATTTGCCAACACCGTCAGAGAGGTTGCATTGCTCTAGGTGTTGTTTCCATTTGGCCAGTTTGTGTTTATCGACCAACCTACGAATTTCCGCGTTGAGATCCCTTATACGGGGGTCTGCGGGATTGAGACTTCGCACTTCATCTCTTTCTCTAGCCATGGCCGCTGCCTCCGCGGGGAAATTTGGTCTTATTCGGGATATTCGACCCGCAGGAATGAAGCGTCTAGAGGCCAAGTCAATGATGTTGCGGAAGTCTCGTTCGCCTTTGCGTACGTCCGTAGGAATGGATAGAGCAGCCAAGGATTCGTCCGTATATGTCTGAAAACTGTCCCAGTCCGCCTTGGTAAAGTTGATGTATGTACCATGCTCAGGTGTTATAAAGTCCGTCGGTCGTTCGATGGTAATGACTATTGGGAGATGGTCAGACGCCAACGTGAGTATGGGTCGCCAATTGGTGTTGTTCAATAGTCCTGCACTTACGATAGAAATATCTGGCGAACTATAGCAGTTACCCGATACTCTCGTTGGGGCGTCTCCGTTCAATGTACAGAAAGCCGTATCATCTATTTGTTCTGCGAGTACATGCCCCCTACTGTCTGCTGGCAAGTTTGAGTGCCACATATCGTGGTGCGCATTGAAGTCGCCCAGGATCACGCGGTTATCTCCTCGTAATAGCAAGCTAATGTCGGGGTGATAACCGGTGGGGCAACTTGAGACAGGGGGTATGTAGATGTTTATGATTTGCAGATCGACATCTCCTGTACGGATGGTAATACCTTGGCTTTCTAAGATATCATCCGTTCCTTCGATGTCGGTATCAAATAGATGATACTGTACAGAGTTGTGCGTTATGAACGCTAGACCACCTCCCAGACCTCCTGTTACTCTATGACGGTCTTTCCGGTGAATGTTATATCCGCCATAGGTAATGAGGTCCGACCTTGGACTGAGCTTGGTTTCTTGGATTGCGGCAAGTTTTATGTCATATTGCGTCATCAAATTGGTTATCTCTGCGATCTTACCAGTTAATCCGTTACAGTTGTGCTGTAAGATTTGGAAGTGCGCCGGTGGGGTCGATGTCGAGTTAACCAAAGGCGTGAGAGACGGATGTGTTCGCCCAGGTGTTGGTAGGCGAAGACCAAGGCTGTGCCTCAGCCTAGTTAGCTGTGGACCTGGTGTAACCGGGTTGGCTGGCGTCGTAGGCTGAGGCGTGTTACAGCATGGTGCGATGAACGCATCCGTCCAAAGATTCCTGTTCGCGAGCCCAGAGCATAGATGCACGTGGCATTGGCCTAAGCAGTTATTGCATTTGACCGATGACGCGAGCGTGTATAATCTTTGCCGACAAACAGTACACGTCGAGACAGGTGCAAGAAGATGTTGATCCTGACTCACGTGTAAACGGGAGGGGGGGTGTAACAAAGAAACAGACAGAGACTGATGCTCGGAGTTGCTCATGTCTAAACTGCTCCGGTGGGAGCAAGAGTGTTGAGCTGCTGCGCGTGATGTTGACGCCATAAGGCACGAGCAACAGTCTGGAATTTGTGTGGCGGGTATAGCAGAAATGCTGCTAGTCGTTAAGACATTATTATTATTATTATTAGTATTGCTACTAGAAGGTGGCGGTAGGGGTGCGCTTGAACGGCGCTTACCGCGGGACGCCCGACGGCGCAAACAACAAGGTGCCACGAAAGTACTAAAGAAAGTACGGGGTCTGTGGATGTTAAGGTTAAGCCCTGAACATCCAGATTTATGGAGCCATCTCTTACACGAGAAGCATTGCACAGAATGCGACCGTTTAATATATATTTTTTTGCAACAGACACTGCATATCCATTCTTTTGGTCCGGGGTTCGGCTCAACGCCCGCCCGTAACAAAAGAATATCTTGCAGCCCTGCTGCAAGGGGGAGGATGATAGTTTCGGAATGGGACAAAACATACTAAACAGGGTTACATTGAAAGTGACAGTCCTTGGCCGAGGTAAAACCCCGGGTGGTTCCACTGCGCAGAGATCCATGGCGATGTCCTGGGTTTTCTGCTCTGAGAAGTGACTGTACATAGGGAACCCTTATTATAAGTTTTTCGTTGTTGTAGTATATAGAAAACGGTTTTGATGTTAATTTTGTTTAGTTTATTATCTTTTTACTATTTGAAGTTACAAGAGCGACAATCCACATCGCTAGCCATAAACGATGAAATAAAAAGGCCATAGATGTGCCGTTTTTGCATATAAACAGGAAAACGAATTATAAATCTTGTTTTAAATTCAGAAAAACATGTGCTATGTTAATATTTTATTTTTACTGAAGCCGAAGATGGTGAAAATTGCAATAAAATGGATTTAAAACTATTTCAGAGCGTATAAGAAAAACACTGTACGGTCCTATGAGCAACAAAAAATAATATTGAAGAAAAAGAAAAATATTATACATAGCTCAACATTTTTCTAAGTTACTCAGCCAGTTCAAAAGATATCAAAGCCATATTTGTAGGGGACATAAAACATACACCTTTCTTTCTAATTAGACGTTTTACGCAAAAATGGCACATCTCACTTAATGCCCTTTTTGCACGCAACTCCTCAAATCTAGACATTTATTTAAAACAGCCAGGTATTCAAATTCAAAGCAAAGCAATGCCAATTTAATTCATTCAAATTCAATATGAATGATTAATTTGCCGTTTTGGATGGATTCATGCAGGGGTCTTATATGTAGATAGCTAGTACCCATTCGTTTGCCATTTCGATCTACCCTTTGATGCCGTTCAGATCTTTCTTTCCGATGACGGCTCATATGCACAAATGCCTTCTACAACTCGTTATTAGCAGTTTGTGGTCCTAGAACAATTTCATTGAGCTTGGAGCCGTCGTCAATGTGCATATTTAATCTTGACGCTTTCAGAGCGGATTCCTCACTTATAGAGGGACTGTAATTTGGGCAACGGCAACGCTTTTATTTACATTAGCGACTCGGCCTTGCTTGAATCCGATAAAACTAAAAACTTGTGCTTTATCATTTGCCGGCATTTAAAATCATGCGATACTTCATTTTAGTTTGATTGAAGATAAGTCACGGCATTCTACACAAGGGCGTACTTAATGGTGGGGAGCAGCGTTGTTTAATTTTATAGAACCAAAACTACAATTGGATTCATTTTGGTTAGGTAGGGCTGCCGGTGGGAGGAATATAAGTACACCTGTCATTACTCATCTTTTCCTTCCTTACGAATGGAGGTATGACATGACCTAGAAGGTTCCACTGGGCATATCAAATCGCTCCCGAGACAGTCGGGCAGTACCGCAAGGGAGTACCGGACTGTCAATTTCGACATCACTCCCCAAAACCTTCTGGGAGTATTTTCGTCGTTAACAACAACAACAACAACAACAACAACAACAACAACAACAACAACAAGGATAAAAGAGTCAGTCTGGTCCAACTTCCATTTCTTCATAGGTTTAGCTCCTATCTGTCATAACGCAAACCATCCATTCACCTGCTAGGCGAAGCTGAACCTTCGAAAACTTAGTGCATATAAAGTTAGACCCCATTTTTGAAGTCTTGATACGCCTCGGTTTCTACGTAATTTTGATACACATGTTTTTTTGCTATCATCAACGTGGTAATAAGTATGTATTATCGATAAGCTTTGTTGAGTCAGCGTGTTTCAATGAAATGATTCAACTCAAAAAAGCCCCAACGCAATTTTTTTTTGTTTTTTTTTGTTTTTTCATTACAATTTCCGAAGTGTAAACATTTATAAACATGAGAGTTGAACAATTTGTAATCTGGAGCCGACAATGGTCGATTCAATAATCGAAGCGGTGAGCAGGTGTATACGGTGTTGTTGTAAACGCAAAACATTAACCGGAACACTCCGGTACCTTCTGGTGCTAGTCCGAATAGCTCCATTCTACTTAATACTCTCCAATATGTATCAAGCATATCAACGACTAAGTGGGAAAATACAACTTAACTATCAAAATTATTAAGAGATGCTCACAGAAGAGTTTTCAAGCGGCCCATAACATTAGCATATAGCCGTACCGTTTTTAGCATTATAGTACGTTACCATACCATTACCATTAATTTTCTGCTATCAGGTAACAAACATTTTTCAGTCCTGAGTGCACTACCTATTATATTATTAATAATGCACTATAAATAATTACCCGAGTGCGCCTGCACTCAAAAGTAACATATGTATAGTTTGATCATAAAAACATGCCATGAGTTTGCTAAAAAAGTAAAATGTAAACATCTCATGTCAATTGTATACCATTGAACCGCATTCATTTAATCAACTATGAAAGGAGACGTCGATGTAGTTATATTTGTATACTCAAACATTTTTCTCACTAACCAAAGACGGTGCTAAATATATCACTAGCGTCTCAAATGGCACAAAATTGGTTACCTATAACTTAAGTAACTGAATTTGGAGACGCTACAATGCGTAAATTGAAGCAACAATGGAATATTTGAATTGCTGCTGATAATATGAGTGCGTGAGGAGGAAGTGGCATAAACGTACAGCTTTATAATTGAAGTATCACTTTCTATGCTGTAATAAATTGCTTCAACAAAGTAGTAATAATAATTCTATGGCATGATATTCAACTGAGGAGGTTTGGATCAGACCTCTTAATAATTGATTAGTAATCGGTAATGATTAGCATTTCATTGATTATTTTTTGAGAAGCCACCTAATGATTGATTACCAATTACTTTCACTTTTTAATGATTATTTTTTCAATTGATTAAAAAAAAATCAAAAAAAATCAAAAAAAAAAATCAAAAAATTAAAAAAAACCCAAAAAAAAATCAAAAATTCAAAAATAATCAAAAGTAATGATTACTTTTGATTTTTTGATTTTTTTTTTGATTTTTTTCAGTACTGTTGTAAAAAAAATATGTACATACATAAATATTAACTTGCACAAACATACAAATGTATAGGTGAAGCAAGAAGTTCTTTTATATAAATGCATGTATTCATGCACATAAATATCCCTGGAGGAAAAATCTCGAGATCTTTCGTACTAGTTCTCATCAAGTGGTCGAACTACAACCTAAACAGAAGACTGGCGCTTTTGCACATTCAGGCTGTGTGCCAAACGGTTTAAAAAAGCAAATTTTGACAGAGCGATGTTAAATTCTGACAGTTATCGTGGTGAATATGAACGTCAGAAATTTTGACAATCAATAATGTGAGCACAGGGATGCATGTGCTGTTAACATTCATATTATTTCACATAAATTTATGTTCACATGCGTTATTTAACACTAGGGGTGTAAAAGTAGGTCGCCTCCCAGTTGGTGCACCCTGGGTAACGCTAAATGACCTACAGAGCCTACTAGTTTCTTGTATTGCCGGTTCTACGAGAACGGTACCAGTACTTGTGCTGTACCCATCGTGCCGAAACGACCCGGGCCGTTTTCTTATATCGACCCGGCCAAGAGCAATACACTCGAGGTGACCCTGTCTGACATTTAGGCAGGGCTATACCTCGCTAGAACAACAACAACAACAACACTAAAATATAATATAATGCGAATAATACGCAATATAAATGCATGAAAAACACGTAAAATGAGAATTGATTCACAAAGCATCTGCTTTTGCACGTGCTTTTTCCATACGTCAAAATTTACTACTGTCATAATTTAACGTTTCGTTTGGCACAGCAAAATGGCAAATATTCGTTCACCATAGGAAATTTGTTCACCTCATTTTACTCTGACGAAAAATGTTTTCAATTAGCACACAGCCTCAGTCTATTATTTTTAAAAAGGTATATGTAATATGGAATGATAATGATGATAAAATATTAATATGAAAAATATGGAATGTAGCGATGTAATTTACAACTTGTTAATAGTACTGTTCGATAGTAAATCAAATGTCAATTGCCCATAAATGACTACGTCGCCCAAGTCTCTTTTGGACATAGTTGGTGTGCCTATGTTTTAGTTTGTGTAGCATACTTAGGCTACGCTCACACACAGATCCAAAAAGTTCACCTATAATCAAAGAGATCGACGTCTAAAAAAGCTTTTTGGCCGGGGAGAGCGAGTGGGGACAAATTTGAAGAAATTTGTGCTAGGTAATCTTCTAGATTTTAGCTTGAATTTCTTCTCAAATTTATTGAAAAGGAAATCGGCTAAAAACAAGGAGTTAGCTTCTTATTTATGAATTTTTTATGTACTTTTGTCAAAAGTTAGAAGAAATCTGTTTGTTTTTGTGAGAAAACTTGTTTAAAGTAAATTAATGAGAACATCCTCTTATTTTCACTAGATTCATATTGAATTTATTGAAAAGGAAAACTATATATTTTTAAAAGATCCCTTATTAATTCAAATTCAGCTATGCCTTCTTCAAATGTGTAATTCGACGCTACCAAGCACAAGCAGACGATAGCATCATGGTAGAGATCTCCGTTCAGCAGTTAATAATTCTTAGTTCGATTCGCGGTGAAGGCAATAAGGCAAGTGGACATGTGGTGAGGCAAAAAGAACAAAGGTGTAATTACACGTTGGCAAGTTAAGTATACGATGGCATGGTAGTGTAGATTAGACTAGACTAGACATCTGGGGTGAGCGTTCATTTTTTTTTTTTTTAATTTGAAATATTAAAAAGAAAATCTTCTTAATATTATGTGATTATCTACTCAGTTTTATTAAAAAGAGACACCCAGTCATAATAAGACGAGCATCTCATTGGAAAAATATCATAGAGAAATCCTTCTGATTTAGAGGGCATTTTATGTGACTTTTTGCTTTGTGCACTGCAACCGCCTTTTTCATCCGGTCTCATCAGAGAAATTCGAACGCGGCCAAAGTTTGTTTACATTCGGGTGAAATCGGATGAAATCGAGGAGCTCATTTAAAACACATGTGTGTGGATGTGTGATTGTTGCCGGACAGCCGAAGTCGGTTGCAGTGTGAGCCTAGCCTTATAAGTGTTCAAATAGAACTATCCGACCGTACCCGTAGGGTATCAAACGAGAAACACTAGCTGTTTACATAGAAAAGGACAAATTACATTAGTTTACAGACAGACCGACAAAAGTTCTAAAAACGGTTGATTTGGACTTTATTGGCTTAGTAATGACTAATACTATGAATATTTTTGGGAATATCTACAATACTCAGACATCGACCTTTTACAATTCTATTAAAAGTAGAGATGTTGAAAGTTACAAAAAATCGCCAAAAATACGGTTTTTCCTAGATCTTGGTAATATTACGCTTAAAGTGTTTGCAATTATACACACTAATTTTCGAAAAAATAAACAGTTCTGATTTTCACAACTTCGCATGAAAAAACATTTTTAAAATCTTTGAAAATTTTTGTGGACTTTTGACCTGTCGAATAATTTTTATCAAATTATTCTTCTGAGTTTTTTGGCGAAAACAAGTTGAAAAATGCTACATACAATACCAACTACGATGATTGCAATTTCGATCTTGTTGAAGGATCTTGTCAAACCGCTTTGTATTGTTGCTTTTAGAAATTTCAGCATCACCCTTTTACTGGTCATCGAACCAAGGAGATTAGGAATTTTCTAAAAACCGCAGTGTGTAATCATTACACCAAACCCTGCTTAGAGTGCCTGCAGGCAAATTGCAACTATATTCTCGCACATTTTTTTGTTGTTATTTTATTTAACAATGTTATTTCTTACCTAAAGCACATACCCAAAGCGACATTCTGTTGCTATTAAGTTTGGCTTAGGATTTTTGTTGCACGCATCAGCCAAGCCTTAGCTTATTGATGGTACATTCTTTGCCCGTGTCCCGGCTTTATTATAATTTAGTTGTTATTATTGGTCATTATATTCTGAACTTTGAAAATTTTTGTGGACTTTTGACCTGTCGAATAATTTTTATCAAATTATTCTTCTGAGTTTTTTGGCGAAAACAAGTTGAAAAATGCTACATACAATACCAACTACGATGATTGCAATTTCGATCTTGTTGAAGGATCTTGTCAAACCGCTTTGTATTGTTGCTTTTAGAAATTTCAGCATCACCCTTTTACTGGTCATCGAACCAAGGAGATTAGGAATTTTCTAAAAACCGCAGTGTGTAATCATTACACCAAACCCTGCTTAGAGTGCCTGCAGGCAAATTGCAACTATATTCTCGCACATTTTTTTGTTGTTATTTTATTTAACAATGTTATTTCTTACCTAAAGCACATACCCAAAGCGACATTCTGTTGCTATTAAGTTTGGCTTAGGATTTTTGTTGCACGCATCAGCCAAGCCTTAGCTTATTGATGGTACATTCTTTGCCCGTGTCCCGGCTTTATTATAATTTAGTTGTTATTATTGGTCATTATATTCTGAACTTTGAAAATTTTTGTGGACTTTTGACCTGTCGAATAATTTTTATCAAATTATTCTTCTGAGTTTTTTGGCGAAAACAAGTTGAAAAATGCTACATACAATACCAACTACGATGATTGCAATTTCGATCTTGTTGAAGGATCTTGTCAAACCGCTTTGTATTGTTGCTTTTAGAAATTTCAGCATCACCCTTTTACTGGTCATCGAACCAAGGAGATTAGGAATTTTCTAAAAACCGCAGTGTGTAATCATTACACCAAACCCTGCTTAGAGTGCCTGCAGGCAAATTGCAACTATATTCTCGCACATTTTTTTGTTGTTATTTTATTTAACAATGTTATTTCTTACCTAAAATTAAAATCAATTTTTTTTCAAAAATCGGAAAAATTCGACAAAATTTCGACTTTGGCCATCTTTTGCTCGGCGATGGTTTGACCCACCCTTACATTTTATACGTCGTTAGAAGCGTATCTTAATTTCCTTTCAAACGAGGTATCGCTTAGCTCCATCGCTTTTGCAACATTGGCAAAAAGAAATTTTGAATAAAGTGATACCTGAAAAAACACAAAATTACCGATATCTCGAAAACCTACCCATACAAAAAATTTAAAAAATATGTTTTGTGCTTGGCATATCAGTGCCAATTCACCCATATACATGAATATCTTGGTATTTTTTCAAATTACTTATTTGTAAACTAGTGTTATCATCACTCCAACCAATATAACCATTAAACCTGGCATTTTTTCTCATATGTACATATACTTAGCGATCAAGGTTCATTCTAGAAATCCATGAGCCCCAAAGTGTAAGTAGGTGTATATATTTGCATACAAAGATACACAGATGTTTACACTTTTAACAACAAAACTGTAAAATAATCAAAAAAAAATCCAAAAAATTAAAAAAAATCAAGAAAAAATCAAAAATAATCAAAAAAAGCCGTTTTTGATTACTTTTGATTATTTTTGATTTTTTCTTGATTTTTGAATTTTTTTTTTATTTTTTTTATTTTTTTTTTGATTTTTTCTAATCGTAATCAATTAGTAATTGCTTTTTCTTGAAAGCAATTAAAATAATCATTACTAATTAAAAAAACCTTCTAATTAATCAATTACTAATTACTAATCAAAATTAACAGGTCTGGTTTGGTTAGATCTTCTCTGGTTTGTTGTCTGTCACGTGTTGCTGTTGTAACAGTACTTTGCCTTGTGTGGATTTTTGTTGCCTCTTACTATAGACATACCTACCTCAGGTATATTCTAAACCCCTAATACGACGAGATAACCCTTGTAAAAATTGCAGTTCTTGTCAAGATTGCAATGATAACCGATCTGATTTTTCTTTGGTGTCAGTACTTTCTACTTTCCTACTTCCCTTATCTTTATTGAAGTAAATTGTGTATAAATATTATCTCTATGTACATCGAATGTTATTAGCCACCGCATTTATGACCCAAGTCACATTTGTGCTATCAAACTGCGAAAAGTATGGGAATTTTTAAATTTTTGAAAGCTGATACATGTCTATCTCTAGCTGAAAGGTTGAGGTAGTTTTTGTTCTTGACGAAGTCTGAGCCTGCTGTTGTTTTTTTTAAATGAATATTTCATCACTCTAAGTAAGTTTTTCTATCAAAAAGGTGTAAGAGTAGGTCGCCTCCCCGATGGTGCACCCTGGGAAACGCAAAATGACCTACATGGCTAGTTTCTTGTATTGCTGGTTCTACGAGAACGGTACCAGTACTTGTGCCGTACCCATCGTTACGAAACGACCCGGACCGTTTTCTTATATCGACCCAGCCAAGAGCAATACACTAGGGGTGACCCTGTCTGACATTTAGGCAGGGCTACACCTCGTTACAACAACAACAACCACAATCAAAGTCCTAGTACATTTATCTCTCCTATTTTTCCTTTTGTCTCTTATTTCTCCATAGCTCTTTATAAGAGATACACTTGTCCCTGTAAAAGAGATACAGTCGTCTCCTCCCTATTTGTTGTTGTTGGTGTTGTTGTTGTTGTTTTTGTTGTAACGACTAAAACACTCCGGTACGCTTCGGTGTTCCCTTTCGGTACTGTCCGACTGTCGTGGTAGCGGGTTGATATGACCTGTAGAACCTTCTAGGCCATGTCATCCCTCCATCCGAAAGGAGGCGAAGATGGGTAATGCTATGGATACACACACGGAGATTACCTCCAATAAATCTTCTTTAATCAGATCCAAATTTTACCCTGATACACACAAAATTGAAGATTAACAATCGCGCCATCTAGTGCTTTGTGTTGTATTACTTGCTATTTAAAACTAGATGTCACTGGGAATTGCTTATTTTATAGCGACTCTAGTGTGAAGTAGCGGTAAATCGTAATTTTGGTAGTTGCCCTTACTATTTCTAGCGGCAAATAACGGTAAGCTGCAAGAAATATGCGTTTTCTTGAAGTTTTTGTTTATTTATCTGAAGAGTGTTGCCAGCGAACATTTTTTTGTAGCCGCTCAAATCTTCATTTTTGGGAGTTTATAATAGCTTTGTTTCTTTCCTGCTAATTATGAATAATTATGAATAATTATTCCTAAAAAAGTGTTCTTTGAAAAAATTAGCAGCGAATTCAGCAGCTTTTTGACATTTAATTGAGAGAGAGAGCGCCAATTCGCTGCAAGTTATTGCTGGAGATTTTTCGTCCAGCAGAAACCAGCAAGCAGGAACAGCTGATCGGTGACATAGCAAAACAACAACAAAAAATGTAAATTCAAATTGTTAGCCAATCAGAAACGTAACAGCTGTTTTGTCTGCAAGTTTCTGCTGAACCCTGTTCGACGAAAAATTAGCAGAAATGAGATTTTGACAGCTTTTTACAAGACTCTCTTCTGCTGACAGTTCTTTGCTGGAGATTTCAAGAAACAGAGCTAATGAAGAATATGCTCAAGTTAACTCCCAAAAGCGGATATAATTCGGAATGTACGCTAATGTATCAGCTCTATTAGGTACTTTTGTTCGGGAGTACGACCAGATATGCTTACGACAAGATATTAAGAAAATATCTGTGATAGATTGTCACAGTTTCACCCTCTGTTCCAGTGGTGAGAGGCGTCATATCCGTAGATCAACCATCGAGCTAGCACGTCTTTACCTATGTGCATATTAGGCATATTCTAACCCGCAGGGGTTAACTTAACTTTAGCCCAACCTGGTATATGAGAAACATGTATAAATTGTTATTTAAAACTTAAAGTTACGCAAGAAAATATAGGCAACTTTTGGCTTAAATTAAGAATACGTAAAGCTAATTGGGCTCTTTATCTCTGTAAGAGTTATGTAGCCCTCTCTTTAATCACTTTTGCCTCTCTTACTTCTCTCTCTGTACGAGGCAGTCCTCTTTCTTTGCCACATTGTCTCTCTATCTCTCTTTAAGTGAGAAACAGTCCTCTCTCTTCACCGCTTTGGCTTCCTTATCTCACTCTGTAAGAGTAATAAAGCCCTCTCTCTGTAACCCTTGTCTCGCCCTTACCTCTCGATCTATCTGTCATTCCTTTCTACTATTTTTTATTTCTCTCTCTTTATCTTTGTTTCGTCTTCGTCTCGCATCGGTTGTTGTTGTTGTTGTTAACAATGCTTTGCCCTGTTTAGAGTGTATGATCATTTCGAAGATCTTCATCAAGCTCTTCTAAGGGGAGTCCAAGGAAACGTGCAGTTTCAACAGGGTTTGTCCATAGGGACAGAGGGGTTAGAAGAGTAGGTTCAGATGAACAATTGAAGAGATGTAGAGTATCATGGGGGGTCCTACCACATGCAGGGTATGTGTTTGAGATTGTATCATTAAGTCTGGATAAGTAGGAGTTTAACCTTACACTATATGCAGACCTAAGCTATGCCAAGGTGACTCTTGTCTCCCTTGGTAAGGTGCGTTCTTCTTCAGCAATATCCGGTGGAGGACTGTTCAGAACGGGATTCACAGGTAGAGATCCGACAAAAGTGTCTACCGACTCGGTGTGGATGTCGGTTAGAGCCCGCTTATGATTCTGCAGATCAAAAAAAAAAAAAAAAACTAATGGCGGCGATATACCAACAGGTTATCATAACCTCTAACGAGATTTTTAGCCGAGCTTCTCTTTCCAACTTGTGGTGTGTTGCTTTTGAGTTTTTCCTACAAGTTGGCGGGACCTACAGTTTTTTGCCGACTCCGAACGGCACTTGCAAAGCAAATGAATTTTTTTCTGAGAAGCTTCTCATGGCAGATATACACCCGGAGAGTTTGCCAAACTACTGCCGAGGGCGACCCCGTTTAGAAAAATCGTTTTTCTAAATAATTTTTGATGTTACTTTCGCCGGGCATCGAACCGCCACGACTTGGTGTAGAAGGCCGAACACTTAACCGCTACACCACGGCGGCCGCCAAACGGCAAGGTAATATGATGCCGGATCTCACCATAATGCTTACGGAGATGTTTCCTTATGTCTCTCGGGGGCGGATCTATGTCCAAAAGACGACGGTTTGGAAGTGCTGGCTTGTGGCAGTTCAGAAGGAACTGCCTGCTCAGCATTTCCGCATGCTCTTTTACATTGAGCAGTTTTGCCTCCTGATGGAGGTGAGACTCGGAAGACATGAGGAGACATCCCGTAGCAGTTCTGATGGCAGTATTTTGGCAGACTCGCATCGGTCCTCTCCCCTTTTGTGCAAATATAGGGAGCTAGTTCATTCTATGCTATTTCTTTAAACGCTATGCTATTTAATTAATTAATTTCCTAACTTTAAAATATTTTTCTATTTTCTTACAGAATTGTACTTCAAATGGCAAATGCAGCCCGCAGACAAATGGAAGAATATCCGATACCAAAGGTCAAGAGGTACTGCTTACACCCGCGCAAAAACTTGCTGCAACAGCAGCGGAGCACACGAAAAAGACCTCATTCGAAGAAGTACCACTCCACACCGCCTGCCTCACATATTTGGGTTTCTATTTGCTTATGATACTCGGTTATATCAATCAGTTGCTCTTTGTGCCGAAAGTAGCTAAAGAAGAAAATCGTGATGGTTATGTAACACTCTATGATGCCTTTGAGAGTTTTTACTCGCGTTACGTTTACCGACGTGTACGTGATTGTTGGAATCGCCCCATATGCAGTGTTCCTGGTGCAGAGGTAACGCTCAAAGATCGTGTGACCAACGATTATGGCTGGAGTTTTCAATTTACTGGCACTGAGACACGTTGCCTCAATTTGGGTTCCTACAATTATTTGGGTTTTGCCGATGCAAAGGGTCCATGCGCTGAACAATCCGAAAAAACTGCACGTGAAATGGGTTTGGCAATGACTTCGACGCGTGTTGAATTGGGCACAACACAGTTGCACTTGGATTTGGAACATTTAACAGCACGCTATTTAGGTGTGGAGGATGCTATTGTTTTTGGTATGGGATTTGCAACGAACTCACTCAATTTGCCATCACTCATTACGCCTGGTTGCTTGGTGCTTAGCGATGAAAAAAATCATGCATCGATTATTTTGGGTCTGCGATTGTCCGGCGCTACCACAAAAGTATTTAAGCATAATAATATGCGTGATTTGGAACGGCTGCTACGTTGTAATATTGTTTATGGTAATACCAAAGATGGTGGTAAGCCATGGAAAAAGATAATGATTTTAGTGGAGGGTGTTTTCAGTATGGAGGGTTCCATTGTACGTTTGCCCGAGATTATTGCATTGAAAAAGAAGTACAAAGCTTACTTGTATTTGGATGAGGCCCATAGTATTGGCGCTATGGGTCCCAAAGGTGGTGGAGCTGTGGATTATTTTGGCGTGAATCCGAAAGATGTGGATATATTGATGGGTACCTTTACAAAGAGTTTCGGCAGTGCTGGCGGCTATATAGCCGGTTCGAAGGTGAGCACGAAATAAAGTGGGAAGGAGGGTAGTGTATTGGTGGAGAAGGGAAGAACAGGGGCAGAAGAGAGACGCAGATGTGAGATGGAGTGGTGATAAAGGACAGAGATGAAGATAGTGATAAAACAAATAAATATAAATAGGTAGATAGTAAAGTGAGAAAGAGAAGAAGATGGGAGGAGCGAAAATATGGAAAAAAGATATATATGTATATATTTAATAGACAAAAAGTGGAAAGGCCAGCTGACCACAATATTCAATACTCCCGGAAATTTTCTAGTTACAGTAACAATAATAAGGGGAGGGGGGGGGGGGGGGGGGGGGGGATGGGAGGAATGGAAAAGGAATGAAGAGAAAAAGAAGTTCGAAAAAAGTAGTGCGAAAGATAGAATAGCGATATAAGTAACAGGTAACAGGTGGTAAGGTGAGAGAGAGGAGAGAATAGGAGGAGCGAAAATATAGATAAAGATATATAGTTGGAGAGGGTGGAAACTAAAGCTAAGAGGAACACGATGAGATCGAAAGGTGCAAAGGTTGGTTGCATAAATTTAGTTGCTCCGGACTAGATCCTAAAACACACCGGCCCACTAGTTTCTTCAAAAGTTTTGTGGCGCCCTGCTGTTCACGTCCTAGGACGTCTCGAGGCAAGCGACGTTCTAATGTTGCACTATCGCCTTCCATAAATCCAGTCTCCACGACCTGCAATATTTATATTGCCCAGCAGAATATGTGTGTTTCCGGCTGTAGCTCGCTTCCTAGTGCGTCAACTTCACAAGCATCCACTCATGGCTACTTTCTTCGTAGCACATCAGTTGATACTTTTAGCACTACCGAGCTTCAGCCCCGTCTCTGAACCCCTTACTAACTTCTTCCGGCATTAGCACGAATGCAAGTCAAGGCCATCAACTTCTAGTCCCTCACTCTTCGTGCACTGTATGTAGGCATAGGATATACATATGCGTCTGTGGCATGGGTCAAGTGCAATTCCTGCCTAGGCCGATGTCACCTACGCATATGTTCTGGGCTCGCAAACAGAAATCTCTGGACTGATGTGTTTGTCGCGCCTTGCTGTCGAGTTGTGCAGCCCTCAACGCCGACGGATGTACACTCATCTAATAATGAACGAAATCCGCCGGCTTCAGGACTGCAACGGAGATCAATATCGCGACCTAGCCTACCACAATCTAGGCGTACACATCAGTCTTTAACTCCCAGAGTGGTCATTGCCTCTCCTTCGCAATTTAAATTGTTGCAATTTAACTGCAACGGTTTGACCGGCAAGATAGCGGTGATAACCACATTTATGCAGCTACATAAAATCAAAATTGCTGCAATCCAGGAGACAAAACTTGGTCCCCACTCGAATCTCCGAGCGAGTGGAGGCTACCACGTTCTCTGGCATGACCGCACGGACGGCGGAGGTGGTCTCGCGTTCCTTGTTCACCATACGGTGCAGTATAGGGAATTTGATATCAACACTGACCAAAGAGACTTACCCTTAGAGTGTCAGGGTATAGTTATACAAGCTGGTGGTGTTGATCTCGAGCTAATCAATATATACATTCCTCCCGTCACCTGCTGCCCCAGAAGTTATCGTCCTGACCTTAGGGCGTTTCTTTGTGGCGATAACCGTATCATCATCATGGGCGATTTTAATGCCCACCATGATATGTGGCATTCACACCTTTCTGTGGACGGCAGAGGACGGGAATTAGCCGAGCAAATTAACACTTCCTCTTTCTGTACTGTGAACGGAGACACCCCAACAAGGATGGCTGTTAACTGCAGTAGCTCCCCAGACTTAACTATTGTTAGCCCGGGGTTAGTTAACAGCATAAACTGGCAACCTATGGTGGCCTTGTCATCCGACCACCTGCCTATCATCCTGTCCGTCGATTGTGCCACGGATTTTATCACGTCGGAGAAAAGAACATACGTGAATTTCAAAAAGGCTAATTGGGTCGGCTTTTTGGAATTCACGGAGAGCTCCTTTGGTGATCTTCCCATTCCCACTGATGTACACGTCGGCGAGCGTAACATACGTGAGGTCAGTAAAAAGGCTACAGCCCGTTTTATACCAGCTGGTAGAATAGAAAATATCAGGCCTAACTTCCCAGCTGAGGCCGCAGCCTTGGCCAATGAACGTGACCTCATACGCAACATCGATCCCTCTGACCCACAGATCGGTGATCTCAACGTGGAAATCAGGCGGCTGGTTAAAGTACACAAACAAACCAAATGGGAGGAGCACCTTAGGTGGGGTGTAAGAGTAGGTCGCCTCCCCGTTGGTGCACCCTGGGTAACGCTAAATGACCTACATGGCCTACATGGCTAGTTTCTTGTATTGCCGGTTTTACGAGAACGGTACCAGTACTTGTGCTGTACCCATCGTGCCGAAACGACCCGGGCCGTTTACTTATATCGACCCGGCCAAGAGCAATACACTCGGGGTGACCCTGTCTGACATTTAGTCAGGGCTACACCTCGCTACAACAACAACAACAGCATCTTAGGTCTTGTAACCTCTCTACCGGTGTTGGGAAATTATGGTCCACCGTCAAGTCCTTGTCGAATCCTTCGGGTCCACCAAAAAATGTCGACATCACCTTTGGTGACAAGGCATTAAATGACCCCAGGAAATATGCGCAGGCTTTTTGTCGACAGTATGTCCCACACCCTGCGCAAGATAGGACAAGACGTGGAATCTTCAGGCGCGCGCATAAACACAAAAACTATGCCCCCGTTCCCATCACCGCTACAGAGGTTCAAGAGGCCATCCGGAAGGCCAAAAATTCCAAAGCCATCGGCCCTGATGGCATAGCCATGGTGCATCTCAAGCATATCGGCCCAGCGGGAGTCAAATATTTAACTGCCGTCTTCAACCTGTCTTTGATCACAGCTGTCATACCCGACAAATGGAAGCAGGCAACTGTGATCCCACTACTAAAGCCTGGCAAGCTAGCTAACGTTGGGGAGTCATATCGTCCGATATCACTCCTCTCGCCAGTAGTAAAGACACTTGAAGCGGCCCTACTCCCGCTCTATACATCACACTTGATGTTAGCCGAGCACCAACATGGCTTCTGGAAAGGCAGGAGCACAACATCTGCTCTAAATGTCATAAACACTCAGATAACTGACGGTCTAAATCAAAACAGACCTAATGACAGGACGGTTCTAGTTGCACTCGATCTGAGTCAAGCTTTTGATACAGTAAATCATGGGCAGCTTGTATCCGATTTGGAAGACTCGTCACTCCCTCCCTGTCTCAAAAGTTGGACCGCCAATTATCTCAGTGATCGTCGGTCGTCTGTTGTATTCAGAAACAAAAAATCTAAAGTCAGGAAGATCAAACAAGGGGTACCACAGGGTGGTGTCCTTTCCCCGTTATTGTTTAACTTCTATATTTCGAAGCTTCCTCCTCCACCAGAAGAAGTTACGATTGTTTCTTACGCAGACGATTGCACGATATTGGCTACTGGTACTTCCGTTGATGAGCTGTGCTCTGAAATAAATGGCTATCTCCCCTCTCTGGCCGAGTTCTTCACCGCACGAAGCTTGACATTGTCGCCAACAAAGTCTTCGGCGACCCTATTCACGACGTGGGCAGCGCAGGTTGGCATGGAACTAGAAATTTATGTAGGTGATCATAAAATACCTACTGTCGCTCACCCAAAAATCTTAGGAGTGACTTTCGACACCATCACACTTTCGCTGCCCATTCAGCTGCAATTGTCTCAAAATTACAGATCCGTAACAAAATCATCAAATCACTAGCCGGCAGTACTTGGGGTAAAGACAAAGAAACGTTGTTGGTAACGTACAAGGCAATTGGTCGGCCGATCCTGAACTATGCGTCGCCGATATGGTCGCCGGGGCTTGCAGACGTTGCAGCAGCTTCAGGTCTGTCAAAACACCGCGCTCAGAACCGCTACAGGGTGCGTCCTTATGTCACCTATATCTCATATACACAACGAGGTGGAAATGCTTCCAGTTAGGGAGCATAATGAAATGCTAAACAAGCAGTACCTACTGAATTGCTGTAAACCACAGCATCCCAAAAGACAACTGCTTGAACTCATTCCGCCTCCTAGGACATCGCATTTACGTAAACATTTTGATGAGATCCGGCACTATATAACAACGCCGTTTGATCTACAGGTGCATAAACAGGCCTTGGGGCATATCCATACAACGTCTGTTGGCCATTACTCTGCGCTCTGTCCGCTAAACAATGTCTTACATGCCGCAACACCTGGCATTTCTGAAGAGGAGCGTCATCTTCCACGAGAGACAAGGGTCACTCTGGCTAAACTCCTACATATCTAGACTGAACCCTGATGTGCCGAATGTATGTCCGGCATGCGGCTCGTCCCCCACAATACCAATCACTTATTTTCTTGCTCATTTGAGCCCACTCTTCTAACACCCATCTCTCTTTGGTCCAACCCTATTGAAACTGCTAGTTTCCTTGGACTCCCGTTAGAAGATATTGATGACAATTTAGGTTAAGGAAAAATACGCGTTGGGCAGGACTACATCTCGTTACAACAACAACAACAATAAGAAAGAAAAACAACATTCAATATTTCTAGAAATTTTGTTGTTAAAACAATAATACTTTTCTGTCGGCGTGTAGGAGAAATAGAGTTCTCTCTCTTTATTACTTTTTTTACTCTCTTACCTCTCTTTAAATCTCTAAAGGATATACAGTCCCCTCGTTATTACATTTTTCTCTCTCAACACTATCTCTTTGTATCACTTTTATCTCTCTTTCTTCTATATGTCATTCTTTTCTACTCTGTGTTACTTTTTTCTCTGTCAATTTCTTTTTTTCGTTTAGTTTCTCTCCCCGATTGTGCAAAGGAATATTGCCAGAGCGAGAGGTTATATAAACTTTTCCAAAGCTGTAGAATTTAAAAAGTAAGAAAAAGAATGGGGAAAAGAGAGTGTTAGATAGAAAGAGAGGATAAGAGAGAGTAATATATATGGATAGAAAGGAAGAATGAGAGAAAGATATAGAGATAAAGGAATAGAGAGTGGAAGATGCGGTAAGAAATTAAAACAGGCCATTCAGTTTTTATAAGAGAAGAAAATAGGAAGAGAGTGTGTGAAAAATAAGAGAGTGAGAGTGCAAGATACAAAATATAGAAGAAAGATAATGGAACAAAAGGCAGAGAGAGATGAGAAAGTACACGTTTGGGCAGGGTTACCCTTCACTACAACAACAGGGGAATAAGAACATCTGATCCCAGAACGTTGCGAAATATTATTTTGTTTATTTTGTTTTCTTTTTTTTCAGCAACTAATCGACTTTTTGCGCACAAACAGTCACGCACATTGCTATGCAAGTAGCATGTCACCGCCAATTGCACAACAGATTTACACATCGATGAGCACAATAATGGGTTTGGATGGTACAGATATAGGACGTACGAAGATCGATCAGCTAGCGCGCAATACACGCTATTTCCGACGTCGTCTAGCACAAATGGGTGTTATTACATACGGCCACGCAGATTCGCCAGTTGTGCCCATGTTGGTGTACCTGTTTTCCAAAATTGGGTAAGCTGCTAAAAAATATATTTATTGTAATTAATTAACTCAACACACTCTTCTCTTACAGCGCTGTTGTACGAACGCTAACAACACGTCACATCGCCGTTGTGGGTGTTGGTTTTCCGGCGACGCCTATTATGGAGGGACGTATACGCTATTGCCTCTCCGCTGCACATACCAAAGAACAATTAGATTACGCACTTGAAGTTATCGATCAAATAAGTGATACGGTTGGTTTGAAGTACTCGCGTAAACCTCGTGAACCTAATCCAATAGAGTATTGAAAAGTATCATTTGCACTACCTAAATAGTATGTACGTATGTATGTATGAACATATGTAACTACACTCGCATCGCAAGCAAATCGAAGGCAAAATAGGGTACAGTTCAATGTGTGGTAGCAAAATATTATCAAATGAAATGTGATGGAATTTTATAGTCATGCTTGCAACGAGCCATAAAAATGTGTCATCCCTTCCCAGTAAATGCTTACATACAAATATACAAACTCCCCTCTTTATCCTTTTGGTCTCTCTTACCTTCCTCTCTCCCTGCTAGAGAGATACAGTCAACTAAGAGAGGCACAGTGCCCTATCCTTTTCTCTTGCTTCCTTAACTCTGTCAGAGAAACACAGTCCTCTCTCTTCTTCATTGTTGTATAACTTACTTCTCTCACCATCTGTCATTACTTCTCTCTTTATATGCTGATTTTGTTGTAACTCCAAAGAAACTTATCCAGAGAGATTTTATGAACGCTCCCTGAGAGAAAAAGAAAACGAAGTCAATGTGAGCGGGAGGTCGAAACGAAAAGAAAGAAGAAAAAATAGGGAGTTAGGGAATAGGGTAGAGAAAAAAGGAATGAGAGGAGTGGTAGGTAGGAAGAAAAAGGAAGAAATGGTAAAAGATATGTAGATAAATTCTGAAAGAGTGAAAGATACGGAGAGAAACGAACAGGATTTGCAAGAAGGTAATCGGAGTGCAAAATTAAAAGCTAGAACAATGCTATCGCTACCTCAATTAAGGAGATTATCCAACTTGAGGGTCATATATGTATGAGTTCTTCTATCTGTTACGAAAATGTCTGCGAGTCCAATATGACTCATAAAAGATAGGTTCATATGGCGTATGAGCTTAAGTTAAATTAGGCAAATATATTCGAAAAGAAATACCGTTTCCTTCCCAGTTCTGAATGGCTTCATATAGGCGAAGAACTCAGATTTATTATTCTTGTATGCTAATTTCCTTAGTAATATAGGATTCTGTCAGCAGTCCAATAGAGCTAAAAGTCAGATCATAGTAGAGTAAAAGTAATTTATGAGTATTATATCTAGTTGAGGCCCATTCGTTTTATTTTTTCTATTCCTCGGCCAAATATTTCTCATCGGTTTCCTAAACAAAGTAGAAGCACACCGAGTCGTAAATGACTCTCATGCTTTATATGATCAACATCATCTTTAAAATTGCTCTTGCTACCTACACACATACCCGCACACACATTGAACGCTTGCATCTACTCGCTCACCTCACTTTTTAAACTACCTAAAAAAGTTTCCTTCAAATAAAATAAGAAGAAACTACTAATACATTTTCTAATTAAGCACTAAAGTATATTTTTATTTAAATAAAAAAAAAATTAAATTTACAGTTAACAACTTTACAGTTAATTGCAATTGATCACTTTTGTAAACATACTCTCTGTAAGTAAGCACAATTATAAACGCTTTTGTTTGTATGCACTGCCAAGCTGATTCAAAAAATGATTCAAACAGTCAGTGGCGGCTAGTAGTACGTCGATCTAACGTTGGACGATTGTGTGTTTGAGTGCATATACATACATACTTGTGTTTTGTCTACAACAAATTGTCACTTTATAAACTTTGTAACTTAAGCATTTATTTAAATATATTTATTATGTTTATCAATAAATACGTATAAAAACGCATACAAATTGTTGTCCATTGTACTCTGCTGTTGCTGTCAATAATAAGAAAAATACATATACAAATAATTGCATTCAACAAACAATACTATTACTATTAATAATGCTAGTATGACAAGTTTTATTATTGTCATTTTTTATGATGCAAGTATTTTATTTTTTGTTGATAGTTTTCTTAGGTATTACTGTAATACGAAATCGCTAGGTTCCAATGTATTTTATATATCGACGTGCCATACGAAAACTAAAACCCGAAATTTTGTATCTGACAAGGTAGTACATTTTCTTCATAGAAAAATCCAAGTGTTAGTTTTCGTCAGGCACAAATTGAAAGTGTTAGTTTTCTTACAGAATTTTAAAGTGTTAGTTTTCGCATGGCACGTCGATATATATGTATGTAAGTTTGTAACTTTAGTTTAATGTATTTTGAGCTAAGAATTATGAAATAAAATCGAACAATAAACATACTTTTTATTTAACTAAAATAATATATTAATAATAATAAATACATAACTATATGTATCAATGACTGACCCACTCATAAGCGCCTTCGCTGCAAATAGTGAGATCTATGACCTGCCTGCGGGTTTTAGTGATAAACGTAGGTTCGTTACCTCGTGAAGGGTGGATACCTTGCCGCGGTACGAGGGCTTAAGTCGATAGCCACAGGGCTACGCTGCCCTTGTGATCATAGCTCCGTACGGCACTTCATCACGAGAGCAGCCTAGCCTCTCTGGCGCGACAACAAAGATCTTCCCCCTCCCAATCCATGGTGTTATGCGAAACCGTGTCCATTGGACGTTTGCAGCCGGGAGGCAAATCGTGGCTGTATTTGAACGGAGCCTCTCTGACACCGGGTCGCCTCAGAGAGTAAGCATGGCCTTACCGCGGTACGGGGCTCTGCCGCGGCGGACGACACATTTTCCCCTACTCTTCCCTTGACCTTAAGCTGGCCTTGTCCGGCGATGGGTCGTACGAACAAGATGAACTCGAATAACCTAAATAAAAACGAAAAATCTAAAAAACAAACAACGCCAAATTTCACTCCTCAACAAAGGAGAGCTATGGAGGAGCAGGCGAGGAAGCAACAACAACGCCGGAGGACAACCTCCGTTCCACAATCAAGGGGGGGATCGACAGCGATGGCAACTACGAGTCGGTCAACCAACCCTCTATCGAATAAGATTGACTTGATGGGAGCTAGCACCAGTGCGGTTGCCAACGCAGCTAAGCGGACAACGGCGGATGCTAAACTCCCATCAACCACTGATATGAAAACCAATATCTTTACGTCTGTGGCAGCGGTCTCACGACCTGGCGTCGGAGTTTCGAAGGAGAAGGAAGCTGCAACTGAGATGTCGGCAAGGAGCGCGACCGCGACGGCAACTACGGGTCCGCACTCCCGGGAGACATCTCCCCGCCGCTTAACATACCACGAGAAAAGATTGGCTGCAAAGATCCTGAAGAGGTATGAAGGGGTACCGCAGGAATCACTGTCGCCGAGTTTCAGTAAATCGGTAGAGCTAGCGAAAGCTGTGATACCGGATTTCCAAAATTCTTACATGCCAAAGAGGTTAAAAGTTAACCCTTTCAAGCGCCAGAGATCGGACCTGGAGTTAATTCCCCCTCCCAAGCGGCATCAGAATACCCCTGGAGCGGGCAAACTAAGCTTTGCTGAGGTAACCAAGGACAGGATCCTTATAGGCGTCCTTGACCGAGGCAATGACCGTCTGGCCATCCCCAAGGACCGGTGGCGTTACGTGCGAAATGAACTCGGCAACATTCTTCTCAACGCGGTACGAGGGCTTAAGTCGATAGCCACAGGGCTACGCTGCCCTTGTGATCATAGCTCCGTACGGCACTTCATCACGAGAGCAGCCTAGCCTCTCTGGCGCGACAACAAAGATCTTCCCCCTCCCAATCCATGGTGCTATGCGAAACCGTGTCCATTGGACGTTTGCAGCCGGGAGACAAATCGTGGCTGTATTTGAACGGAGCCTCTCTGACACCGGGTCGCCTCAGAGAGTAATAATGGCCTTACCGCGGTACGGGGCTCTGCCGCGGCGGACGACACATTTTCCCCTACTCTTCCCTTGACCTTAAGTTGGCCTTGTCCGGCGATGGGTCGTACGAACAAGATGAACTCGAATAACCTAAATAAAAACGAAAAATCTAAAAAACAAACAACGCCAAATTTCACTCCTCAGCAAAGGAGAGCTATGGAGGAGCAGGCGAGGAAGCAACAACAACGCCGGAGGACAACCTCCGTTCCACAATCAAGGGGGGGATCGACAGCGATGGCAACTACGAGTCGGTCAACCAACCCTCTATCGAATAAGATTGACTTGATGGGAGCTAGCACCAGTGCGGTTGCCAACGCAGCTAAGCGGACAACGGCGGATGCTAAACTCCCATCAACCGCTGATATGAAAACCAGTATCTTTACGTCTGTGGAGCGGGCAAACTAAGCTTTGCTGAGGTAACCAAGGACAGGATCCTTATATGAACTCGGCAACATTCTTCTCAACGTTGCTCCGGAGTTTCCGGGTAGTTCGGCGCGAGTAACGGATGCGGGTTGGCACCAGGGTCAGATTAAATTACTCGCATGCGAGGATGCAAAAATCGTAGCACTGTACAAGGCAGCAGCTGCTAAACTGGGTGAAGTATACAAGGGCGCAAAGATAGAGGTCGTCGACTGGAAGGACATTCCAGCTCGTCCAAGGGCAAGGGCGTGGATTCCGGCCATCCCCGACGAGCCCGAGAGAATTCTCGGGATGCTACGGCTAATGAATCCGTCCCTCCCAACGCATGACTGGAGTGTCAATCTGGTCGGGGATGCGGTAGGGCCCGACAGACAGGTGGTGTTCACCATGAATAAAGAGTCAATCAAGCCCCTCAAAAGGTGCAATGGCCTAGTACACTACAGCGTAGGCCAGATCGTTATCCACGTATATCGTGGCGATGCTCAGCGCGCTGCCTTCTCGGCTGCTCCGGGGGAACCGGAAAACGAATTACCAGAAGAGGAAGCGGAGGATTCCGATGCGGAAAGCATGTCATCCGCCACGTCCCTTGGCGATAGTGCTGTGAACAACTCGGAGATGGAGGACAGCCTGCAGGACGAGGAAGTCCTCGACGTCACGGTGGTAGCAGCCAACGCTGAGCGATTAACATCTAACGCTGCAGGCAGCAGGACTTCTGCAACGCCACATCGGGCAGTTAATCGGAACAACTCGTCGTTGATAGGCAACCTCCGGGATGGAGCAAACCTCGACGATATGGGGACGGCAGGGAAGTCTGTGCGCTCTCATGTTGGTAGTGCTTCAGATTAATTTGCACAAATCTAAAGTGGCTTCGGCTGCTTTAAGTAGTCGTCTTTCTAAAGGCGACGTGGATGTGGTCCTCATCCAAGAACCCTGGGTCAATAGCTCGAGAATCTGCGGATTGGGGACTAAGGGCTTCAAGCTCATTCGAGCCAGCGAGGAGAGCAAAGTCAGAACGTGTATTTTGGTCAAGTCTGAGTTGAACTCCTTTCTCCTACCTAACTACACCAATGGTGATATTACCGCTATCAGTCTAACGGTCGACAGCACCCGCCTGACGGTGGCGTCGGTCGATATGCCCTACGACGCCGAAGAACCCCCACCACAAACGGAGGTGAAAGACCTGGTGTCAAATTTCTGCACAGGTAATCTTATTATTGGAGCGGACGCTAATGCTCACCATGTTCAATGGGGGAGCTCCGATATCAATGCCAGGGGCGAGTCTCTGTTTGATTACCTCTTAACAACT